>CM053791.1:675106065-675471065 GCA_028749045.1 Cupressus sempervirens | reverse complement strand
CCGAAACAAGTGATCTATGTTGTTGTCCAGACGCTTCAGTTATTTTGTCGAATAACTATTGGGACCTCAACCCACCTGGATACTCTAATGGTTGAATTTATGAACATCCCAAGCCCGGCCTCGGGGTAGGGAGGGTCGTTCTATTAAAATAGAATAAGTGGGGATAATTAATGGTCTGCAGTTGAGAGGTTAAGCCTATGTCAATGCTTCTCCTCTCATCAAAGCCAGGGCTTGGACAACGAGTAAAAGAAGTACACAATCTTCACAGTATGTTCATTTCACCTCTTAATGTTTAGTATTTCATTTCAAGATGAAAAATAATTACTTACAACTAGTTTCTTCGTTAAGGTAGTTAAATGATCATAAATATCTCAAATATATTATCTCTTATTTCTTTTCAAAGAGTATTTTGCTAATTAATTTTGGAATGAGATGTTAGAAGTCGTTAAATGAATACATCTGATATTTTACTTTCAGCTGATTAAGTTAGTTACTTGATAACATCTCATTTTGTATTCTTGATAATATAGCATTGTAAATAGATTTATTTTCAGTTTAAACAGGTTGTTGGAAATCTTAATCATGTGAATAGAGTTAGAAAATCAGTTAGATAAAACTAAAACTAGATAGTGAAAAACTGTATGTTTCACCAATTCATGGCCGATTAACCATTTGATTTGGCCTTGCCGATTCCAATCCGATCCCGATTTTCGTTACTTTGATACATATACATATATATCATTAAATGTATGGATGCCTGATTATTAATTATAGATCATGCATAATGATAATCATATACTAAGATCAGAATACTGAATGGATAGAGAGCAAATGAGTCAATATATAATTTAAGCATTTGCTTTCATTAGTTGGAGTAATCCGACTGAAGCTACACTTTTCTAACACCTAGTGGGCAAAACAATTTATATCACAGCCGCTAGACCTGATCTAAGTTTTTTAGAGAGTTACATATCCCGCTTCATGACAGCTCTTACTTCAGATCGTTGGGTTGTAGCAAAGTGCATCCTGTGCTATGTCAAGGACACATCTATGGTATGTTCTACGTACAAACCAAAGATCCCAAACTCATCAAGTACACAAATTAGGATTGGGGAGGCCCTGTTGATGACCAAAAGTCCACTTCTAAGAATCAGCCACAGGTGCTATCACTTGGACCAGTAAGAGGCAGCAAGTCATATCTCTTTCCTCGAGAGAAGCTGTGAATTTCGAGAATCAGTCAAAGTAGCTTGTGAGGAAGTATGGCTTCGAAGGAAGCTTTCACACATTTGAATGTCTGAAGCAGGACCTTCACCCCTCTTCTGCGACAATCAAGGAATGCTAGACCTCGCCAAGATCTAGTCTTCCATGAGCCAACCAAGCATATTGACCTCTGTTGTCCCTTCAACCATCAGCTGGTTAAAAATGGGTCCATGGATTTGCAGTATGTTGCTATAGCAAACCAGACTGCAGATATTCTCACAAAGTCCCTACTTCCAAAGAAGTTTGTTAAGTTCAAGGGGCTCTTTAGTGTGGTAAGATTGATCGCTAAGGGAGGGTACTAGAATAATATCTCCGTAATTTCTTGTTTATTATTATTTAATGGTGAATATTGTGTATCTTGTAAATATTAGATTTTTTCTAATTCTAATGATTGTTTCATAATAGAAACATCATTTTTGTTAACTATAAATAAACATCTTGTTCATTCATTAATCATTAAATATTTTACCAATTACCTATGTAACATAATCTGCAATATATAAACCTTATTGACTTGATGTCAAGGAATTTGTCTTGCTGTTTCAGATATCACTGTATGAATATGCAAATGATCTCCTTCTAATCGCTTATCAGATGTGATATTCTCTTGGCACTGTTTCTGATCAATATCTCTGAATATATGCCTCCTAAACCAACAGAACAATTTTAGCCAAATAAACATTTTTGAAAGTGCCTCCTAAAACTTTATAAGTTGTCTCAAGACAACAGTGTTGGAGGCAAAATGGATCTGAGCAACCTATTTGAAATATTAAAATTATTAATAATCTAACTTATTACACTAAAATTAACTATTTACAGAAATGAAACATATTTATTTAGGAAAAAATTATTGCTTCACTTGCCCTTAACAAACACCAATTTCAAGAATGCTCCATATATACCTTGTAAACGTATGGTAGTTGGTGATGAACATTTGAATCTCTTCGGCCTCGGCATTTATCTATTTGATCCAATCAATTTTGGTGCCACTTCTTAGGTTTTTGTAGCATAATGTTCGAGTGGACAGCAAAACGTATCCAAAAGATTTGTAAATAATACTCCTCAACCAATAAACCAAATACAATATTTCAAGGCCACACTTCCTCCACTATTATCACAAGAATGTTAGCAATAAGTGTGCCATCGTTCACCTTCACTTCACAGTCCAACTGACTTTCAAAAATATTGTCCTTTTAAGGGATACTGCACTAACATTGATCAATGACCAATTTCAAGGCCACACTTCCTCCACTATTATCACAAGAATGTTAGCAATAAGTGTGCCATCGTTCACCTTCACTTCACAGTCCACCTGACTTTCAAAAATATTGTCCTTTTAATGGATACTGCACTAACATTGATCAATGACCAATTTCTTGCATCCTCCCATCCATAAAAACCGACAGAGATCCCTGTTTCGGCCAACAAATCCTTGTTTCAGCCAGCTTTTCTTAATCTATTTTGGAGATGCATCCCATATCTAGTGCATATTTTAAAGGTACATTTCACAAAACTACACCAAGGAGAATCTCAGTGGTACGATAATTGGACCTTATTAATAAGTTTACATAGGATACTAGGATTATTTAATTACTCTCAAATGAGTAACTGATAGTGACATGCTCACCTTGATTTGAGATACACAAGTTCTACCATTATCTCATCAATCTTTGACTACTAGTAGCTAAGTCTCGCCTCTATTTAGTCAAGACAACCTTTGTCTCAATTGGACTGAATTAAGTTGTTAACTGATCTCCTAAGGAAATAACTCAGAGTTAAACATGTGAACTGTTGGACACATAATCTCCTTGATTCATGCATCTATGAGGCCTATGTATTTGTAAATTACTATTTGTTATTTTGGTCTATTATATCAAAAATTAAATATCTTTATCTATTTCCGAGTTTAGCAATTAGCTCATAAACGTTAGGTTTTAGAGTAGCTTTAGTTGTGCCTATGACAAATTCTAAGAAACCTAGCTGCAGAAGGAGAGGTCTTCTATTGTGCCACTACATTAAAACCAAACAGCAATACATTTTGGCTTTTAGTATTGAGCTAATCAACGAGGACAAAGTAACCATATTTCTCACATTGAATTCCTCTCGCTATTTAAATTTTAATCGTCATTTAGGGCTCTTTTCAATTGGCAATTGCTTTATCACCATTTGATGATCTATATGTGTCCTTGAGATTATTTTGGTGCTTCAAGACTAACACTTTTGACTTATATTGAAGTGAAAGATTCATCAAAAGTGCAATTCATGGATTTTAATACAAGGATCTTTATGAGTTGTAGCTAGCTTTTTATGTTAAGTATCTTGGTTTCTAATTGTGAAGATTGTTGACAAGAATGGCATCTTGCAGATTTATTGAGCTTGACATTCATACAAGAGCTATAAGTGTATGTGATCTATAACTTGGGATTCATTTCAACATCTGGCATGTACAGATATCACAATTGTAGAAGGGAAGGAAATGAATTAACCTGTCTTTCCTAAGCATCAATTGGATATCCTTCAGTTAAAAAACCAATAAAATAATTGGATATCATTCAGTTAAAAAAAACAATAAAATAAGTTCATGAACATAACATACAATTATTCCAGTCTATTTTCACAATTATTTGATGTTAAACTAGAAAGATGGTCATCAACATTATGGAGCAGGAAAAATAACCCTACCATGAATTGATCTCTCTCTATGCGAATGCGAGAGGTAAATGTGAATATCACCCCCACGTTCGTTCCTACATCCATTCCTCCACCCGTGGCCCCTGCAACCATGGTCATCGCTAAACCTCTTGCGAACACCTTCTTTCATCTTTTGTGTTTTTGTTTTTCATGTTGGTTTGTGCGTTCCTATTGTGGCAATTGTTTATCTATCTGTACGTATATCCTGTGGTGGTGGTGTTTTCTGCCGTGGCCGAAGGTTTTCCTACCGCGGTCAAGGGTGTTCTTGTCGTTCTTCTGCCGCGGCCGAGGGTAGTGGTCATTTTCTGTTGCGACTGGTTGTGTTTCCTAACACGACCGTGGTCTTCTTTGATTTGGGCTTTATTGCCTCCAACTGGTGTATTCTTGTTGGGCCGTAGGATTTACTGTTGTATTCCGACTGGTGTATTCTTGCTGGTGTGATCTCCTATGGGTTTTATTGCCTCCAACTGGTGTTTTGTTGCCAATTTTACAGTGCATTTGATCTGTGAACTAGGCTGCTACTGCAAGTGGATTGTTGTTGTGAATTCGGCTAGCCATAGGGTTTTTATACGGCTCCAAATAATGCCTACAGGTGATAATCAAACCATCACATACCAGCACTTATGTGATCGGGTTTTGAAGCTGGAAAATGATAACATCTTGCTGAAAGAACAACTGTCTGAATTGAAAGCTGAAATTGCGAACCTTAAATAGTCCACGGAATCAAACACCATGAAGATTCAACATTTTTCAAATACTTTCATCTCTGAAACAGCTGGGTTAAAGTCCAAGACAGAGGCTATCATTGAACAACTGGACGGGATTGACAAAATCAAAGAACAGCAAACCGTGATGGCAACCATACACTCTTCTATGATTGCAGAGACGGAAGAGAAGGTGAAATCATGGGCTTCACTTTGCACCAATATTGATACTACTACCCTGAGATTGAGTATAGACAAGATTGTTCAAGGTAAGATTGATGACAAGCAGGTGCGGCGAGCACATGAGCTCAACTTGTGTGTTTGTGGTCTTACACCCACTTCTGACCATGCTACTGCTAGACATTCCTTTCTTTCTAATCAACTTGGTATCTCAGACATTAACTTGGATAGATGCTGGTTTGGTACAGGGGACATCCTTATTATCAGAGTCCTCTCTTTTCCAGATAGGCTTCATGCCCTTAGAGAAAAGAGAAAGTCATTTTCTCTCCCCTCTAAAATTTATATGGACAAAGATCTTACTAAGGCACAGGTTACAGAACTCAAACAGGCTCGGGGAATTGTGGCAGATGCTAGGCGTGCTAGGAAATGGGCTGTTATTAGGAATCTTAGAGCAATGGTTCATGATTCTCCTCCTACTGGTTAGGTAGAGAGGACAACCTCCAAACTGGCATGACGGTCCCGACAGTAGTCTAACAAGAGGAGACCTCCTTCTCTTCTTGTCAACTATTGGAATGGTAATGGCTCTTTATGGTCATTACTTGGTCTTCTTCAGGATGCAGTGAGGTCCTCAGATATTTTGGCAGTTACTGAGACTCATGAGAGCCCTATGCACCCTCTCCCAGGTTATCTTGGTTATCAGTGGTTGTCAGTTTGCAGGGATGAGGTTCGGACTTTTGGTGGGGTCCGTGGGTCTGGGGGTGTTGCTTGTTTGGTTCGAGATGATATCTTCAGTGTTACTTCAGTTGTTCACTCTGACACCTATGCCAAATTTATGTGGGTCCGGATTGGTCGGCAAAAATATCGATAAAGAGATATTTTTATTGTTGTTTGTTATTTTCCACTGACCTCCTCTCCTTATGCCATTCATGACCTGGAGAATGGAGATCCCTATTATGACCTCCAGGAGAGTATTTCACAGTTCAAGGCTTTGGGTGATATTATTATTCTTCGAGACTTCAATGCTTAAACCAAAGATCTTCAAATTCCTTTACATGATCGTGGCTCTGATTCGAACTGCACTTTTGAGTTAGATCCGACTACTATGGGCCTGCAGCACACCTCAGAGGATGTTCTTGGACCGCTCTTAGTTTATGGCCGTCATCTCCAGCTCTGTGAGTCTTCTAGGTTGTTGATTCTGAATGGTTTATCCTTCCTGGATCGGACCTCTTTACCTGTTGGCCGCACTGTGGTGGTGCGAGTGTTGTGGATTATGTCATTTCCTCTCATTCCTTCATTTCTTCCATGCACAGTTTCACCATTTCACGTCTCCCCTTAGCGGATCATGCTCTTCTTAGCATTTCTGTTTGCGTTTCACCCATTCGTCCTCGCCTTCGCTTTGCCCGGCTAGTACCGTCTCCCTCCCTACCCGTTTTCATTACCCTAAGAATAATGGTGAGCTTTTTACGTATCACCTTAGGAGATTTCTGACACCCACTGGCTTTAATGAGTCACTTGCTGCCTCTGACATGTTTGATTCACTTGCCTCTGCCCTCTAGGATTCTACTCTCCTTTCTATTCCCCACTGTTCCCCTCCCTCTCTCAAAGCTAAGCATCGGAATACCTATCCTAGGAATAAATGGTTTGATGCTGATTGCAAAGCTTTCCATCGCTCTGTTCATGTCACCTTTGAGGCTCAGTCTCCTGCCTTCACCCATCTGTGCCTTTCGTACCTTTGTTTTCTTCGTAAGAAATGTTCCTTTGCCTCCATTCATTGTAGAACCCTTTGCTCCACGCTTATTCAAAATCCTCAAATCTTTTGGCGTACCCTATTCCCTTGTCGCTCCCCCTCGCCCTCCACTCTCAACTACCGCTCTCTGACCTCCCATATCACTACGCTTTACAAGATTCCTAGGCAACCATCTCTCCACTCCACTCCACCTCCTTGTTGTCGTTTGTTCACCTACTCTAGTATTATGGAGGCCATCAGATCTTTGAGATGCAACAGATGGAGAGGGTTTCTAGGAAAAAAATTTCAAACTTGGTGCTCCAATTCTTGGATCTCACCTTCCTACACTCTTTAATAGAGTGGTTTGCATTAGGTTTCGTGATTCCTGGTCTAGACATGTGGTTTACCCTATTCACAAGTTTGGGCCTGCTTCTGATCCGAGTAACTATAGAACTATTATGATAGGACATACTTTTGCCAAACTTTATGCCACTACTCTGAACACCATGTTATCTAGTGAGCTTGATAGAAGAGGCTGTAGGGCTAAAGGACAAGCTGGTTTTTGAGCAAACTATCAGACTATGGATCATGTTTTTACATTGCGAGCTATCATTGAGGAGGCTAGACATCACTCTCAAAAGATATATTGTTGTTTTGTGGACTTCTGTAAGGCCTTTGATTCTATTCCTAGGTTGGCTTTATTTTAGCGGCTTCATGAGATTGGGATCTCAGATATGTTACAGACTGCTATTATGAGGTTTTATGAGAAGGTAAACGGTAGGCTCAAGACTCTAGAGGATTTTTCTAATCCGATTCAGAGCACCATTGGGGTGAAGCAGGGTTGTCCTCTTTCTCCTACACTGTTTGGGTTGTATATCGATAACTTGGAGGATTTCCTTCTGAAATCCTCTCAACCGGGAAATGGTTGTTATTTGTATCACGTCTTAATCTCCATTCTCCTCTTTGTTGATCATGTGGTTCTTTTGGCCTCTTCTCCCGACAACTTACAGAGACTCCTTGATGGTCTGGCTTCTTTTTGTGTTCAACGGCAGCTTCTGGTCAATTTGTCTAAGACACCGATTATGGTCTTTAACTATTTGAAGACCTCTCATCTTCATTTCTTCTTTCAGGGGCAGGAGATTGAGATTACTCCCTCTTATATGTATCTCGGTGTGAAGTTCTCCGAACCACGTTTCAGTTTGAGACCTTCTATTTAGTCTAGAGTCACTAAGGGTATGGGTTCCCTGGTTTTACTGGAGAGACAATGCTTCAAGCATCATTTTCAAGATATTTCGTCCAAGTTGTCCCTTTTTGACTCCTTGGTTCATCCAACAGTTCTCTATGGTTCGGTTGTTTGGGGGCCTTCTCTTATTACTTCTGATTAGGCTTCTATTGAGTGGGTTCAGACATTATTACGACATATCATTAGATGTCACAGACTCACCCCTCACAGTATTGTCTTGGCTGAGTTTGGTGCTCATCCTCTCAAACTTGCCATCATTTTTTACTTGATTTTGTTTCTTCATTAGCTTCGTGGTTTTATGGAGACATGTGTTGACCGACATAAATACTCTCATCTGGCATATTGTTCTTCGATGGAGATTATGAGATCCAACACTTCTGCTAGGTCTCGATGCTGGTGCGCTCAGGCAAACTCTTTGTTGGGTTCGATCGGCATTGACATTGATCATCTTCCTCCTTATCAATTTTCGCTAGATGCTCCTACTCATCTTCATCCCTCACGTCAAGAGTTGAATGAGCATGTTAGACAGGATATATTTATAGACAGTACATTACCACTACCTGGAGTAATCCCCCGGGGGGTCTGCAACCTAGGATGGCCTTCTATGCTGAGCATTTTCTTGAGATTCAGGATGGTATTGTTGTTTGCCCTACTTATCTCTATCGGCACTAGAATCATGCCGTACGATTTTCTCTAGGCTCATTTAGAGTTGGTTCTCATCGCCTCAGGGTTCGAACTGACCACCATATGGTTTAGGCTGATAGGTTATGTCCGTTATGTACTTTGGCAGAGGTTGAGGCTGAGATCCACTTCATATTTCGTTGTCTTTTCAAAGATTGTTCTTCTCTTTCGATGTTCTTCAGAGACTGAGATTTTATTGCCTTTTCAGAGACTATTCTTCTCTTTCGATGTTCTTTTCAGAGACTGAAACTTTACTGCCTTTTCAGAGACTATTCTTCTCTTTCGATGTTCTTCAGCTATATTGAGCAGCGGTGTCTTACACTTTTTCTTCAGGAGGCCACCCATCTTCGAGAGATTACCCTGAAGTCTTTTATTCCTTAGGGGCATACTTCAGATCAGCTCATTGCCGCCTTTTTCTCTCCCTTGTCTCCTCCACGGGGTTTGAAAAGGCCTTCCACTACTTCTCATTCCAGATCAGTCAGACATTGTACCACTCTCTCCAGGCAGCGACATTCCTACAGTGGTTCTTCACGGCATTCTAAGGCTATGGATCATTCACGGGTGTACCTCTCTATTACTGATTTCTTTGTGGCAAAGAAGGACCCTTAGCCCTTACCTTGTCTTCTTTCTTGTTTGTCTCTTGCTTTTGCTGCTTCTTAGTCACCGTTTGGTGCTTCTGCTTTGGCCGGCTCTTCTGTTTGTATGCTCAATCCCATAAACTATTTTGGTTTTTCGTGGACATTAATATTATTATCTTATCTCTGAAAAATAACCCTACCGTGAATTGATCTCTCTCTCTCTCAAAAAAAAAAAAAAAAAAAAAAACTCAGTAAAATAATTGGATATCCTTCAGTTAAAAAACCAGTAAAATAAGTTCATGAACATAACATACTATTATTCCAGTTCATTTTCACAATTATTTGATGGTAAACTAGAAAGATGGTCATAAACATTATGGAGCAGGAAAAATAACCCTACTGTGAATTGATATGGAGCAGGAACAAAAACCCTGCCAGGAATTTCTCTCTCTCTCTCTCTCTCTCTCTCTCTCTCTCTCTCTCTGAATTATGCTTCTTCAATTATGAATTGTACAATACAAATTTTGTCCGATCATTTAAACAAAGCTCACTTCCCTATTCAGTGAATTATTTATGAGAAATTAAGTCACATTCTCTAAAACTAATTCAGCATCATAAAATTTATAAAACATTTATATATTCAATTGGCAATAAGAGGTAATGCAGCTACCTCAATCTAGTTAAATTGGATAAAGGCAAACAATCATATAAATATAAAATAGAAAGATTAGCTAATCAACATAAAAATAGCCCCCATAGAGGAGAAGACATTTCCCTATATCATCCACCCACCTACCTCAAAAATATCATCAAAATATGGTGTTGTACAAATACATACAATTTTCAAGCGTTGAAATTAGTTGGCCAGAATAAATTTCACATTAGAAAGAAGCATTTAACTTCTCTATACAGATGATAGATACCTTTTGTACTTCTTCTTGGAACCACACGGGCAATTTGCATTTCGACTTATTTGTCCACTTTTTGCTAGACTTGAATTTGCAATATCAATTGGGGAAGATCCAACCAGTTGTTGTACCTATACACAATAACCATAGGGTTAAATACAATTCAAAATGTTGAATCAATTTTATTTATGTCAAGACAGCATAACGTTCAGACAGCTGAGAAGGATCATAAATGTTGAAGAAAAGGAAATCCCCAGGTGTATATCTCTTCAGAAATTCTAGCATATAAAACTCGCCATTGAGTTTTAAAGAAAGGGTCCTGTTCTACTTCCATTGGCTCGATCTTATGTGGCATGGAATTGTGACACAATAGTTCTCTCTCCAGGTCTTATGAGCTTTTTCAATACCCTACTTACTCAATGATCTGAAGAATCACTTGCACATAACTTGTAAATTGTAGCTGTCATATGCTATATAAGTGATCAATTATCACAGGTGTGCTATTTCATGCAAACATAGTTCAGTATATAGTATATACATACACCTAAGAATCGTAATTACCAGATTCTGCTAGAATCTGATTGAATATTCTAAAGAGCCAGGGGAGTGCTGAAGCTGATGTACTCCACTATTACATGAAGGCATATGTTCCAAACTACATTTTAGAAAGGTGCAATCAATAATTTGAAAAAAAATCACATGGTTACTACATAAGTTACCCACTCTTTTGCTTCATTGCCTATGTAAGGATTTCATTAGGCATACCACAGCCAAGAACCTTCTTAACACATCTTCTCAATATTTTGGTTAGATATTGAGTAGAAACATAACACTGCCTTTTCATATATAATCCATATGATCCTTGGTACTTTTGAAACAATCAATATATGATATTTGCATCTCCAGAATAGGAACACAATCTCAGACATCACTAAACATTTATATTAAAATTATTATATAATGCACAAAAGGTCAATGGTACTAATAGTTTCAAAAGCCAAATCCAAACTAAAAGTACAAAAGCAACTCCAACAAACAATATAATGGTTCCAAATGTATCTGGAACTGAATCTGAGCAATCAAAACTGATAGGATAGGTTGAACCCTGGATAAGTTGGAACTTGGAACGTACAATACCATAACAGTACAAATGATCCTGTAGACTATGCAGCAGCATCAAGTGTCTTTCGATCCTGCACACCCAAAAACATTTTTTTTGATCAAATTTTGGCTTGCTTTTGTGTTTGTGCTGCAGGTCCTTTTGTTTTGATTTTACAGCACTTATTTTTTGTCTTTGTTGCAGGGTCCATTGCTCATGATGTGGCCTTCATTCCTGTTGCAGGGCACTTAGAGCCAAAAGCATCCAAAAGAAAACATAATTTCTTTCACCTTCTTTTCTAGTTGCCTCCTGAAATAGCCCACTTTAAATTCCCAGTTTTATATGCACAGATAAATGACAGAAAATCCTAGATTGCTTTTCAAGTTGCTCAGAAATTCTAAAGTATACCAGAACACAAAATTTATAGATTTAGAATGATAAACGTCTTCAACAAGATTCCCAATATCACAAAAAACCTAGGTTCTTAACAGACCTCTAGAGCAGATTGACATCATTACCTATGCTCAGATCATCCCATACACTTCAGATCCTAAACTGACACAAATTCAGATCTAAACATTATATGGGATCATGTCCACTAACACGCCACTGATTTATACACCTCTGACACAATTTGTATTTATTTTCTCCTGATTGACATTTGCACTCAGGTCGACTGATTATGTATAAAGTGCCTTGGAAGTGGCGCATCCACACAACAATTCCTCTATGGAACCGGATCTGATACTTTCAACGAAATACACAATTCTGGAAATGTCTTGCCTTCTTTGCTTGAAACTGTCACTACTGATGTCACAGCACTTGAGCCTCAGTGATCATTAACCTTGCATCTCTCTCCTTATCTCTATTGCTAATACAAGATTCGGCATACAGAATGGAAGGAAAGGGCAATAATAAGCTGTGAAGAGTGAATAGGTAGCGGTATTGTCCCACCTATAATTTTCACTGAGATTTCCACCCCAGCAACAGAAACATTCTTTTAATGAAAGCAGTCGGTCTAAGGACCAATAAAAGTGATCAGTCTAAGGATTGATAAAAGTAATCAGTCTAAGGACGAATAAAACTGATCAGTGTAAGGACTAGTAAAAGCAATCAGTCAAAGAACCAAAAATCAAATAATGTAAAAGGAGAGTGCATATATGCCCCCCCTCCTTATGTGTAATGTTCCCATGTTTTAGCCTTCGCGTTCTCCAAAGTCTAAGTGGAGGATAAGAAAAATTAAAGTCATTCAATTAAAAATTAAAAGGCGACTTTGTATTAATAGCTTCTAGGGTATGTATTAATTATTGGAAAGACGGAAGCCTCTCGTGATTTAATTAATTATTGCCAGGGAGGAATTTCTAGGGTATGCATTAATTATTGGAAGGAGGAAGCTTCTAGCTCTTGCAATTAATTAATGTTTTAGTTCCTTCTAGAAAGATGAAGAAAAGGATAAATAGGGCTGAAAGTCATATTGCTGATCATGGGATGATTATGACTTGCATTTGATAAGAACTTGGATGTGTGAAACACACTCTTCTTTTGGCAATAGAGGACGTTCATTCTCTGTTGTAACATTCTAGATGTCATTCCCTTAGGGTTTGGCCTTTGGAATACATCTCTTTGTACTTGATTGCAGCATTTTTAGAATTAATATAATTTCAGCAGTTGATTCAGCTTTTGGGCATTCCTGGGTGTCCATTACATTATGATAGCAATGTAGAAAGATGGTAGCATCTTAAGGAAAAGAGAACAAGGCTACCTGCTTCCAACAACAGGGAGATATCCTTAAAACAACAATATATAACAAAGTCCCAAGCAAAGAGGGATGTCATAACCCTAAATTGCTATTTATAATTAGTTATGACAGTGATTATAATATAAATAATTCAAGGAAGAGATTACAACATCACTAGTGATTAATTAGTGCCTAGTCGACAACTATTGCAAGATGAGTTTAAGACAAATACTATCAATTAAAATAATCATAAAAGACACATACATAAATTAATTGTTTATTGACTACTATGTATCACTAAAAGTAATCAATATTTTATCAATATCAAATTATATTAATATAATAGTGGTATAGATAATCAATTATCATAATAATCAATATCAATATTATTTATGGGTTTAAGATATTAATCATATTCAATTTTGATCAATTCCAATAAAGCTAATTGAGCCCTGATAAAATGTTATTGACCATGAAACGACATGAGTCTATTAAACAAAAAACTATTATGTTTGAAACATCTCCCACAAGCATATAAGGGGGGGTCGTAATAATAGAGGACACCTTACTCATCCCCTATCATGGGAATAAATTGCAGATTAGAACACATACAAGGTGAGATAGAAAATGGAAGGAAATTACTAGCAAACCTTCAAAAAGTCCTAATGCATGATAAGGCTAAGAAAAGACGAATAAGAGGAAGGAGTGATATGGAATGCCAAGTCAACAATAATTTCCAAAATATTCATTCCCACTTTAGCGACATTAAATAGAAAATAAGAGGGCAGCATTAAACAGGAAAATAAATCACCGTTTAAGTAGGAAAGAAAATATAAGGTAAGGCCCTTTACTTAAGATAAAAAGAAGGATTTCATTTTTAGAAATAAAAGGGCTATAAATACACTTACGGGAGGATCAAGGCAGCCTTATAAAGGGTAAGAGAATTGGATGGTGATGACGGTGAAGGGATGTGTAAAATATAGTATCTTAAATATTTTGATTTTCATTTGAAGTATTATAAATTACTTTACATAGTTATCCTTTTGATTTCATTATGAAATATATTATTTTCATTTGAAGTATTATAAATTACTTTACATAGTTATTCTTTTCATTTCATTATGAAATATATATATATATATATATATATAGTTACAAGATTCAAGAATTGGCAAATTAACAGATTTCCGGATGATTGATTAACAGAGGAACCAATGTGTTCCTTATAAAGAATTACAAGGACATTGTTTCTAAAAGAAACAACATAGACTGAAGACGAAATTAGAAACAAAACTGAAGATAGGATAGGAAACATTCCTATCTGGACTAAAGACAAAAGAGATAGGATAGGGAACATTCCTATCTAGACTAAAAGACGGACTACAGACAAGTAGTTGACCATTATAGAAAGTATTTAACTAAGGAGATAATATCTTAATAAAGATATTAAAGATATTATCTTAATACCCTCCCTTAATGGTCAATGTACGGATGTCGAAACATTCTAGGATAACTGAGACCCTCCCTAGATCTACAGAATGCTGAAACCAAGAAGCTTTGCCAGAAGAGTGCTATGACTCAAAACATATTGCAATTACAAAACTTCGTTTTTGTGGATAAAATGGTAAAACCCAGAATCTCACGCAACCTTGCATATTACAAACAACATGAAATGATTTTTTAGGAGAAAATCAACAAACCTAGGAAAAAACAGAAACGAATTCAGAAGGCGAAAAAAGCAGCTTCGCCTTGATCAAGAAGTTCGACAACTTGTGCTGTTGGCTGGGAAGCATTTTGCGTTGCTTGGGCAGCCAAACGTTTCCGACACTCGAACTTCATATAGCCAAACTTGTGACGGTAATAACACTATACATTTTGCTTTGTAGAGTCATCCAAGGATTGAGCAGAAGGTTGATGCTGGGAAGGCTGAGAAGACTGATGGTTGCCGATGTTCTGTTCAAAGGATTTTGCAGCAAATGTCTACTCTGAGGAGGCTGTAGAAGCACTGCTGCCAAACTATTGTTTCCAACGATCCTGTTGCAAAAGTTTGGTGCATAATTCTGGAAACTTCAGATCAACATTAGTTGACGTAATGTTGGGTGTTTCTATGAAGTGCTCATAGGATGATGGTAGACTTTTTAGAGTGATGACTACCATATCCTCTTCCTCCATTTTCCAACCAATAGCTTCGAGCTGATCGCAGATGTCCTTAATCTTTGTCAGATGCTCTTGCAAAGACATACGTTCATCCATCATAATGGAGAATAGTTGATTCTTCAAAAAGAATGCTCGACTTTTGTCAGATGTTTCATGCAGCTCCTTCAGATATTTCTAGATTTCTGCAACTTAGTTGCCAGAAGGAATCTGCGATAGCTGATCATCGATAACAGAGAGCTTAAGAAGCATAACAGCCTCTCGATTGTGATCATCAAACTTGTCCTGTTCTGCTTGGTCGGAGGTCGGACAAGTCTTTGTGCCTAGAACATGCTCATCCAAACGACGATATTCGAAGATAGCTAACATGCGCTACTTCCAGTGATTATAATTGTGGCCATTGAATCGTAGACTGCCCTCCAACATCAAATTAGTCAAAGATGCCATTTGCACGAAGTTCGAGGCAATGTTGAGGCTAACCTAGAAAAAATGACAAGTGCCCAGAAGAGTAGACGGAAAACCCAGAAGGAATCTGCAGTCACAATCGAAAATCGAGGCACAAATAATGAGGTACCCAGAAAATTCTAACAAAGACCCAAATGAGGTCTCAAAAAACCCACCAAGAATCTGAAAACAAAAAAAAAAATCTTGAGGTCAAAATACTAGGGTTTCAAGCAGAATAGCAGTCAACGGCCAGGGAGGTTGAATAAGCAAAGAAAATGGCAATTTCTTGGAAATAAATGGTCGTTTTTGTTACAGAGTTCTATTAGAGGCAGAGGCCGCACTGAAGATTAGAGTTTTAACTCCACAAATGGTCGAGATTGCAGGTTGTGGGTTGTAAAAAAAAACATTTGCAAAAAAATGCCAAAAACGATCTCCAAAAATCGCGAGTTTACAGATGGATATGGCGCGATTTGCAAATGCAGGTAAACACGAGGAAATACGCAACTTCCTGTCTTGATTTGCAAAGAAAAAGGATACCAAGCGCGAGCGAAAATACCAATCACAAGCAGAATACCAAGCGCGGGTAGAAATGAAGACCAGGCACGGGCACGAATAGAATGCCAAGTGTGGGCAGGAACGAAGACAAGTCACGCTAATAACAAGATCGTGATCAGAACCCTAGACACAGGCATGAGCAGATAAAAACGACTTTCGTTTTGCATGGACGCGATTTGCAGATTCATAAACCCTAGCCAAAACTCAGATGTGCACAGATAAATTCCTCAAAGAAGAAGAAATCCTGAATGGGCTATAGAGAAATCCTTAGAAATAATTTCAAAAAATTTAGCAGATAATTTTGAAAGAAATTATAAATTTTTCGAAAAATTTCTTATAATGGCTCTGATACCATTTTACAAGATTCAAGAATTGGCAGATTAACAGATTTCCGGATGATTGATTAACAGAGGAACAAATGTGTTCCTTATAAAGAATTACAAGGACATTGTTTCTAAAAGAAACAACGTAGATTGAAGACGAAATTAGAAACAAAACTGAAGACATGATAGGAAACATTCCTATCTGGACTCAAGACAAAAGAGACAGGATAGGAAACATTCCTATCTAGACTAAAAGATGGACTACAGACAAGTAGTTGACCATTATAGAAAGTATTTAATTGGGAGATAATATCTTAATAAAGATATTAAAGATATTATCTTAATATATATATAACATCATAAATATTCAAAGAATGATAATTTGATGTTATATTAAATATAAAGAAATAGTCAATATGTTGCAAAATATTATTATAATCTTCTATGGATGTAATTAATTGATTAAGACTTCCATAGTGCCAATGTAGAGTTTACGATCATCTCTATATGAATGGTTGTGTGTCAATATAGAGTTGAGGTCGTCTCTATATAAATGGCTAGAAGATGAATGAAAACTCATAGAGTAAGTGTAGGAAGTGAGATCCTCGTAGGAATGGCTATCGTGCCAGTGTGAGAGATGAGTAACCTTGTATGAATGGCTAGATGAGTAATAGATGGAACCTCATAATGCCAGTGCAAGAAGCTGTGAGATCCTCGTATGAATGGCTATTGTACAAGTATGAGAGATGAGTAACCATGTATGAATGGCTAGATGAGTAATAGATGGAACCTTATAGTGCTAGTGCAAGAGGTGAGATCCTCGTATGAATGGCTATCATGCCAATGCGAGAGATGAGTAACCCTATATAAATGGCTAGATGAGAAATAGATAATGGTCAGAATAATCTGATGATGTCAACATATGCATAGTGATTGGTCTTGGATAAAGGATGTCCCGTCTAAGAAGAACCTCAAGGGGTGCACTATAGAGAAAACAATCCAATAACTAAGGGTTAGAAAACCTGATCTAGAAATGTCTTTAAGGTTGAGGTTAATATAGAGGGTGGAATTGCATAGTTAGACTTGTACTATTTAATTCTAACATTTATTTTTTCAAGTATTACTTGTCCTAAGTTAACTCTAAATGTGGGGACATTACAGTGATATTAGAGCATGATCTTTCCATCCTATAGTGTAAAGGATAAAAACGCAATCTATACTAATGAATCTAAACATAAATACATGTATACTTACAAATAAAAATATGTATAGAACAAATCATTTACAAAAATGATCTCAAGGTGACGAGGAACATGTCTAAAATTCAATTGACCATCTTATTAAATATTAAGAAAATTGCTCGAGGACAAGCAAATTCGGGAGGGGTGAACTGTCTTAACCCTAAATTGGTATGCATAATTAGTTATGTCAGTAATTATAATATAAAGTAATTTGAGGAAGTGATTACATCACTAACTAGTGCCAAGTTGACAACTATTGCTAATAGAGCTATCAGATTTCCACAATCCATCAGTGTTGTTGTTTGATTTCTCCTTCTCTTGTCTTGCATGCATCCTGATGATGGATCACGGAGTGTGATCCGAAACGTTGATGTAAAAAATTACTCACACAATCAAATCCAGAAATCAAACAACAACTATAGCTAAGATTAGTTAAAGACAAATACTATCAATTAAAATAATCATAAAAGACATACATATATTAATTGTTTTTTAACTACTAATGTCATGGAGGAGCATCCTAGGTGTAAGGGCAATCTTGTATCACCCAAGAATATTTATGTTTTGTGATTTTT
The DNA here is from genome assembly GCA_028749045.1 of Cupressus sempervirens. Lineage (NCBI taxonomy): Eukaryota > Viridiplantae > Streptophyta > Pinopsida > Cupressales > Cupressaceae > Cupressus > Cupressus sempervirens. Next base: position 675,452,965 of record CM053791.1, on the reverse strand, counting down.
CAAATAAGGGTTATTACAGTACAGAGTTATTGTTTGTGGAAACTTACTATTTTTAGTAAGTGGGTCATACTGATGCAATAGCATCCTAGGTGTAAGGGCAATCTTGCATCAACTAAAAATATTTTAGTTTTGTCATTTTTCAATAAGGGCTATTTCAGTTCAGAGTTACTATTTGTGGAAAATTACTATTTTTAGTAAGTGGGTCATCTGATCTCGGAATGCTCTGATTTCACAAGTGGAGGTTCAACTTAGTCATATCAGCCTGCCATTGGAGTTGCATTGTCATACCATATGCATTGCAAAAGTTATTGAGGTTTTGGGGTATGAAACCTTTGAGCTCAAATTTGATTGCCTTAGAGGCTCCAGAACGAGATCATGCCTAGGATGACTAGTGCTTGAGCGTGTCAAGCGTTGTAGTTCAAAAGCTGTTGATTCTGAAAAGTATTTATAGGTGAAAATCGGAGCTCGTATGCAAAAGTTATGGCCTCCAGAAGTTGGGGTACCTAAAAAGTAAAAAGATAGTTATGGTCGACCCTATGTAATAAATTAGAAAATAATTTTTAATTGGGGTTTGTCAACCTTAAGGGTTAGGGTTAGTATCTAAAACCTTCCCAAGCAATGAAAAATTGCCTATATAAGGAAGGCCCATTGTGATGTCCAAGAAGCTCTGGGTGATAGTTCGCAGCTATGTCGTGCAAATTTTTGTAAGGAAGGCACCCATGTGGGTTTGTATATTGTATTTCAAAATTTTGTGATTCTACATTTGTGACGATAATAAGAAGCCTATATTTTGTTCTCGCAAATTGTTGTTATTTCTTTGTTTCTGTTATGTGTTTATGGTATTAAGGGGAGCACCCTTCATCATAATGTATCACTAAGAGTAATCACTATTATATCAATATCAAATTATATTAATATAATAATGGTATAGATAATAAATTATCATAATAATTAATATTAATATTATTAATGGGTTTAAGATATTTAATCATATTCAATTTTGACCAATTCCAATACTGCTAATTGGGCCCCGATAAAATAATATTGTGATATTGCTATCAAGATTTAACTGTATAGTTTTTGAGTCAAACTCATTGACCCATGTTACATGAGCAGTGATTTAACATGAATCCACCTCTCACGAGAATAAATGGAACACTTACCACTCATTGGCTCTAGGTGATGCTCACAGAGGTGAAGCATTGGGACTTCCCGAGAGGTCACCCATCCTAGTGCTACTCCAGCTTGAGCGCACTTAACTATGGAGTTCCCTCCATAGTTAAACCCACCGTAAAATGACATGACACTATTAAACAAAACACTATTATGTTTGAAACGTCGCCCACAAGCATATAACGAGGGGGTCGTAATAATAGAGGACACCTTACTCATACCCTATCGTGGAAATAAATCCCAGATTAAGACATATACAAGGTGGGATAGAAAATAGAAGAAAATTACTAGCAAACTTTTAAAAAGTCTAAATGCATGATAAGGCTAAAAAAAATGAAAATATTAAGGAAGGAGTGATATGGAGTGCCAAGTCAACAATAGTATCCAAAATATTCATTTCCACTTTAAAAACATTAAGAAGGAAAATAAAGCGCCATTTAAGTAGGAAAGAACATATAAGGTAAGGCCCTTTAAATTAAGATGAAGAGAAGGATTTCTTTCTAAGAAATAAAAGGGCTATAAATACACTTACGAGAGGATCAAGGCAGCCTTATAAAGGGTAAGAGAATTGGATGATAAAGGTATTAAAGGTATGTGTAAAATATAGTATCTTAAATATTTTGATTTCCATTTGAAGTATTATAAATTACTTTACATAGTTACTCTTTTCATTTCATTATGAAATATATTCTTAAGTTTCTACATCATAAATATTCAAAGAATGATAATTTGATGTTAAATTAAATATAAGAATTAGTCAATATGTTGCAAGATATTATTATAATCTTCTATGGATCTAAGTGATAAAGACTTCCATAGTGCCAATGTAGAGTTTACGATCATCTCTACATGAATGGTTGTCGCTGGAAGAGAAATGAATGAAAACTCATAGTGCCAATGCAGAAAGTGAGATCCTTGTATGAATGGCTATCGTGCCACTGTGAGAGATTAACCCTATATGACTGGCTAGATGAGAAATAGATAACAGCCAGAATATTCTGATGATGTCAACATATGAATATGTGATTGGCCTTGGATAGAGGATGTCCCGTCAAAGAAGAACCTTAAGGGCTGCACTCTAGAGAAGATGGTCAAATAACTAAGGGTTATGAAACCCGATCTATAGACATCTTCAAGGTTCAGGTTAATATAGAGGGTAGAATTGCATAGTTACACTTGTATTGTTTAATTGTAACATTTATTTCTGTAGGTATTACTTGTCCTAAGTTAACCCTAAAAGTAGGGAAATTACAAGGGAAGACTAGTTGGCCAAGAAATAGATAATTGTAAAAGGATATCTACAAGTGGTAAGAGACCCTTGACAAGAAAAAATCTTTGTTAGAAGACATCTAACTTCAAGAGGAGTTCTTGACTAAAGCTAACATCTTCAAGATAGAGGCAAGGAGAACAAGAATGCACTCTTTAGCTCCCATATTGCTTAGTGAGAAAGGGATTCTTGACAAAGAATGACACACTTTAAGCCCCCAAGTTAGGGAATTAGTTTAGGATGAACATGCTTTTACAAATAAAAAAGAGATTGTGATCAAGAATACACACCTCTTGCATAAGAGAGGATCTTGAATCAAAATGAACAATTCTATATAAGAAAAAAAATGTCACGTGATAAACAAATGCCACTATACCAAGAAAAGTGGATCCTTAGTGAGAGAAGGGAAAGGAATATTACTAAATGAAACCTTGCCCCCGAGGGCAAAGGCAAGGGAAAATATAATACATTGTATCATCTAACTGACAAATCTTTCATAATAGACAAAAGCTTTCAAGCAAGGACAAGGTTGCAAACAAGGATGTTCATCTCCTGAAAAAAAGAATATCCTCATGTAAAACCAACAAATTCAGGCAACAAAAGATATCATGTTGTAAAAGAAACAAGTCAACAAAGAAATAATGGATCATTTGGAAAGAAATATCATACGCTCCCTTAAGTAGAAGATCATTTATACTAGAAATGTTCTTTGAGGCATGAAAAAGATTGTTATCAAAGATGATAATGCATTACGTGAAACAAAAAATCTCAAGGTACAAAGAATGTACCACTATAAAAGATACAAAGCCACAAAGTGAAAAGTATGTCCTATAAAGGAGAAAGAGAATGGATGTCACATTATACAAACTTAGTTAGAAAATCCATTATAATATATCTATGGTTGGAACGAAGGATATCAATCTCTTAAAGAGAAAGATCCTCTAGAACAAGTTCATGCCTAAGACATTGTAGTATAAGAGTTTAACCAACAAAAAGATAATGGGTCCTTTGGAAGGAGAAATGGAGAAGATGGCAACCCCACCTCACCCCCCAAGTGGAAAGTCAAGGAAAAAGTCATATTATGTAGCTCACAATGTACATCATCTACTAAGATTACATTATATCAAAAAAAAAACATAAGACATGTTGTTAAACAAATAAGAAAAATATATCTCTTGAACAAATTGTCTAAATACAATACAATCAGCAACATAATACTCATTACTATGATGAAAAAGATAAAGAAATTCACCTTTGTAAAATCTTTGATTCTTTTTTAAATGTCTAAAAGGAAAACAAATTTTAGTTAACATACTCAAGTCTCGAAAAGATTTTCTTAGACAAAGCCAAAGCCAAATAGTCATCACAAGGAGGTGTACCAATGGATAGTGTTGGTTAAAGAATGTATAGAGGAGGCTTTGTTGTAATGAAGAAGGATCTAGAGGAATGGAAGAAGAAGGCAAGATGTTGGCTTGAAGTATAAATCCTAGACCGCATCTAGTAACTTGAGTGGGGGGGGGGGGGGGGGGGGGGGATCTGTAGGGATTTCAATACCTTGTTGAGTAGCAATGTCACAACCCGCATTGTAATTAGCCTTTAATATTGAGGGGGGCGGCGGCGGGGGCGGAGGAGGGGCATTTATCTTGAGCTTTATGAAAATGTATAGCATAGAGAGGAATAGGAAATGTTCTCTTTAAAAAGATTAGGGTTCCTATCAGTATTGTTATCTTCTTTAGGTGGGGAAGAAGAAGGCTTATCGAGATCTTCATATCTACTTAATGTTATGCTTGGAGATAAATTATCAAGAAAATGCCCAACATCAGGATTATAAAAAATGTTTTGATAAAGAAAAGGGAATGTTTTAACTCGTCTAAAGAAGTGCATAAACTAGTTTCCTTAAGACTATTCAGAAAGGGGGTCCGTTAATGGGCTTTTGAGAGCTCATTCCTATATTAGACTATCGGTGTTGCTTGGTCGCCACCGGACTTAGGATGGATGAAGATCAACTTCGACGAGGCCTCTACAGGCAATCTGGGTCCCTATGGGATTAGTGTTGTTGCCAGAAATGATGCAAGAGATATTCTGGCATTTGGGGCCAAGAGGGTGCAAGATGGGACTACAGCTTGGATGCTTGGCACCTCAATAAGCATATTAGACAAATTTGAACCATCCTAGAAGATGTGGAGGAATTTAAAATTACATGTGCTCAGAGAAGCAAATTCCCTTGCATACAAACTCTCGAATGTGGGTGTGGCAATGTCTTTAGAGAAGAATTTTGAAGTTTGGGAACAATTTAGCCAAATCCAATCATCAGATTTGGACTAGTGATCGTGCATTGAAATCATTGCCACATCAAGACTAACCAATTTTGTGACAATGCTAGCTAAATGATTAGTTGGCATGAATGTAGCTTTTTGCGGATGGATAGAAAAAGATCATCACCCATACTTTTCTTGGCCTTTTCCCATTGGCTATGGGTGGCCTTTTGCCTGAACATAAGCTTTTCGATGATTGAACTTGGCTCTAACTTAAGTGTTTTTTGATCACAAAGATTTGAAGTGTGTGAAGGGTGACATCACCCTCTCCATTTGTAGCTAGAGGCAGTGGCATACGAAGATTTTAATTGCTCTGGTGTGAAGGCATGTGTGAGCATAGGCAGGATGGTAGTGGAATTATGAGTTCTCATCCAAGGTAATGATCCTTCTCGAGTCTTCAAACCCATTAAATAGCCCACCTCTCGCATTTTTAGGCATCAAAGAAAGTCGTTTCTCTGAGATTTTTCAGTCTATCAAGTATTAAGTGCCAGCAAGATGGAAGCCAATTTCACCATGTTTACTAATGGACAATGCCTTCATTCAAAGAATTGATCTCTGTTACTTTTGAAATGTTTTCAAAGTTGATCATGAAGATTTTTGAGACACGGTGAAGTTGATCTTTGGGGAGGATTTCTTGGAAAAGGACTAGCGGCCCTGCTGAAGCTTAGAAATCTCTTCACTTTTCATGGCTTTGGGCCTCATGGTTGCTGATTCTAAACCAAAGGTGCGATATGTTGTGAGGGTTACACTGGAACAGAAATGGGGTGGAGGTGTCAATGATATTATTCTATTTGTACCATTGGGCATCGGTCTTCACATGGGAGATCCTCTACGGCATTTAATTGGCAGTGGGCCTAGGGAACTACATCCCCTTTTGGTTTGGTCTTTGGATGCCCCAACAGAAGTACACCTCCATATGGCTTGATGGGAGTGGTGCAAACTGTTAGCTTTTGTGCAATCAGCTGATCGTGCTCAGGTTTTGGTTGGTGACCGAGTTGTGAGGAAGCGCAAATTACCCTAGTGAAATCCAACACACCATTCGAAGAGGATGGACATCCTCTTGCTAGGAGGCAATTGTTGGTACGCCATTGAGGGAAGGTTATTCGTGAAGGCAATGTTGGCGTGGTGGATTTTGGTGGTGTTGGTGCTGAGATGGTGAATGTTTGGGCCCTAGCTAGGTCAACTGTTAGCGGAAGGATGGTGCTAGCTTCGTTTGTGCCTGATGATCAATTGCCTAGAGGCGGGGTTGACATTTCTCTCCTCCTTATGCAAGCAACAAGGATGAAGCGGAGGTCGGATCGTTGCACTGCTGGCACAGGTCAATCTGTTGATGCCTTTCCTAACTTCACAAAGGAGGAGGCCGTGAAATGGTTCAGGGGTTAGTCTTGAAGGTTTGCCTTTCTTCAGCTTGGGGGTTGGTTTGGGTTGTTGGAACACAACCATTGTATCCTTGTGTACATTTTGTTTGTAAACTCTAGTTATGCACATGGGTTGGGTATGTTTGGTGGGTATTGATGGGAGGAGTCTAGGTCTTTGACTCATTCAAATGCTACTAATGTAACTCTTTTTTGCAATATTAATATAATAGACCTTTATTACCTATAAATAAATAAAAAGACTATTCACAAAGGTGGGTTGAGGGGGAGAGGATCTAGGTCTCACTAATATGGGATTGTTAGGAGGTTGATCTCTAACCTCATGATTAATAGGCACCTCAAAAGAAGGATTGAAGTGGTTTACACTATATGTCATCTTTAGGTTCATCAACAAAGACCCTAATGTAATCAATAAACTACATGCATTTTGCTAAAAGTTGAATAAGAAAACCACATGAAATATTGATAAAAGTCTTCAGACATGCTTTATAAGGAAAGAAGATATTTTAAAGTCTCAAAATGTCAAATGAAATAACACCATGAAAGGAAACAAGCACTACGATATGTAATAAGGTAGTATCATATGATTGATAAAGAGAAGTGCGAACAAGTGTAATAACATGAGATATCAAATGCCAATCTAACTCAATAAACTCCATTACCAAAATTAGATCTAAGGAGGCTATGTAATAAGAAAAAGGGGAAACATAATGCAAGGGGAATCAATCCTTTCCCTAATGCACAATCAGAAGGAAGATGACCCAATAGGATCAAATAGGACTTAAGCACTAAATGACTCAATATTCCTTCGCTAGTAATAAATTTGCGTTAAGTTGGATTTGAGAGGAAATGGCAAAGTGAATCAAGATAGAAAGCTAAATAAGCATAAATGACAACTTTCGCCAGAAACAAACAAACAGAAATCAGACAGCAACCTGCACTAACTTAAAACAGCGACTAAACTGTGGTACTGACCTATGGTTTTAATTTGAGGCTGATTTGGAGGGCATAGAATGTCAGGGGTGTTCTATTCCCAGATATAGATAGCCTGGGGCATTGTATACCATTAACTTTTTCCTAAAACTGGATAGTTTGTCCAATCTTGCAGTTTCCAAATTAAGTACCAATGGATCTGCCACCTATTCCTATAGATAGAAAAATGGGGAAGAAGGTTGTAAAATGGGTTTGCCTTATTGAATCCCCTATTTGGAATCAACCTTGAAATGAAATAAAGTAAATGCAAAGCGTGTTGTCATATAGCAAAGGCTAGACCTGAAAAATGAATTATATCATACCTTGGCAATATAAATGCTTCTTTGATTGTAATCAAGTATGTTAATGGAATAGCATTGACTTAACACAAAAACCCAAAAGTAAATCATGACAGACAAAACCTTGTGTAATGGATTTCGTAGTTTGCCACAATGCTTAATTGGGAGGAAGAAAGAAGACTTTTAAGAGTTGAAGATTTGAATGAATGTAGATTTATGTAGATCTCTTTCCTTAATAGTAAATTCCTTTGCTTGGCCTTCAATGAGGGAAAACAAGTTTGATCCATGGAGAAGATTGTCTTGAAAACACCTTGAAATGCTTAAGCATTTGGTTAAGAATACTTGAACTCAAAATTGTAGGAAAGCTCTCTTGAAATTTTTATCGTGCTTACCAAAATGAGCACAGATAGACCACTTATAAACCTCTCACAACATTTAGAGGGTTAAAACTCGGGAGAGCCGACCCAAAATCCAAATACCCTCTAAATTACCAAGACGAGTCCTTGATTCAAATCTTAATGCAAAACTCAAGGTATAGAATGCCTAAAGCACTTCATACCCAAAAATCAAGACTCAATTAAAACCCTGGCCTCACATAACTAAGAGATATTTGATTACAAAGCACAACTAATTTAAGGTCAAGACAAACTCCAAAGGCCACAAATGATGACATAGGGCCTATGGGATCAAATAAGTTATTGGAATAGATAAATAATAGTGAGAACACCTAGAAATAAGGGCTTACCTCGATTTTACATTTTTTAAGCAAAATTGAAGTAACACGGAACTCATATTTGAATTTAGGTGTTCATTACGTGCCAAACGAAATACTATTATGAACGGTAAGGTGAAAACACACTAAAGTAATGTTTAAGGTATTATGAGGATTGTTGCATTTGTAATCGCACTGCCATTTTCCTTGGTATGTGTTTTTCAAATGCAGCTATCATTATATTTATATGGAGAAAGAGTTATGAATAGACATGTCTCTTCAGGGACATGTCTAGTCATAATATTAAGCATTATATTTATATATACAAATTATATATTATCTCTTTCTCTAATATATATATATATATATATATATATATATATATATATATATATATATATATCTTCACTAGAGTTTATCAGACCGAAGCTTCAAAATATTAACACTCCCTCTTAGCTAGGGAGAATAAACACAAGACATATATTACACCATTGGTAATATTAAGAATGACAAATTTTAAGGATATCTCATTTGATATCTCAAAAGTTTTCCACCATTTGATATTGCATTTGATATCACGAGTATTGGTCTTTCAGAATATCAACACGTGATATTTACCAAGTACTCAAATAAGGTTTGATATCAAGAGTATTGGCCTCCCAAAATATCAATGATATTCACCAAGTACTCAAAATAAGGTTTGATATCACATATGATATCAAGAGTATTGGCCTCCCAGAATATCAATTATATTTGTCAAGTAATCAAAATAATATTTGATATCACATCTGATATCAAGATTATTGGTCTCCCAGAATATCAATGATATTCACCAAATACTCTTTGAGTAATAGCCTTCTAGAATGTTGAGATGCAAAACATTCACCATATACTCAATTTGTTTGATCTCATAATACAAGTTACTATGAGATCATCACCTTACAGTAATTTTTGCAAATATCAGTGACTTCCACACAAGGGGTAGGCCCATTAAAATCACATAATCACAAGGTATATACATGAATCATAGTCCTATTCACTGCTACAATGTATTGATCACTAAATAATCCATCACAACATGGTTTAATCCCTCTAAATCAATATGATCGAGATTACTGAAGGTTGACAAAACCATATCCTCTATTTGCCCACTCTCTTTCAAGGTTGCATCTATTGAAATGGCAAGTTCCTTTCGAATCTCAATCTCCCTCTGAATCTTAAATCAATCTTCCTTATCCTACAATAACATTCTCGGAGGAAAAGATCAAGGCAAATAATTCTTATAATAATAATAATAAATACCTTTAATAATTATTCTCAAAAATTATAGGAACGTTATAAATTTAATTGATTTCACAAGAAATATTTTATTGTTGACTGATCCTTCATATTTGAAACTTTCATAAATACTTTCCTAGAAAATATTATATTCATCTCATAAAATATTAATCATTTCTCTAATTAATATTTATACATTCACAATGTTATATACAAATGTATAATATTAAACATAGAAATGAATATTCATGAAAACAAACATTACCTATAACAGCTACCTACATTTTGCTGCAGTAGCAGAGCGGGAAATAGAATAAGAAAGATTTATGTTTTGTGTGTTTTAAATTTAATGTTTTCAATAAACATCCTACATGTGGTGGCATACCTAGAGTAGCAGTTCGATGAGCTCTCCAGATATAGCCACCTAGGACCGGGGGTAGATTCTTTAAATTAGAATAGTTTTAATGATTGTCAGATTCCAATAATAGGTAGTAGGCAGTTTCGGATTCTTATCCTTTTTTTGGATAGAAGACGGAAAAGAAACATGTGGCCTACTGCATGATTGTCAGAGTCCAATAATAAGTAGTTGGCGGTTTTCGGTTTCTTATCCTTTTCTTGGATAGAAGACGAAAAACCGTTTCTCATCCTTTTATTAGAAAAGGAGAGTCAGTTTTAAAAAGCCAGTCGGCTATGTAAAAGAATCGAATTGGGAGAGAATGAAATGAATTTTCTTTTCATGCAAATTTCGATGGTCCAAGTTGTGATTCAAAAGCAGAGAAGATGAAAAAGTTTCGATTTTGGATGTGGACTTTGGGTTTCTTTTAGCTGGATGTGTGTGTTTATGTATTCTCCATCTTTTGCAATTCGAAATCTGGAAAGAATCGATGTTCTGGTTTGATAAATGATTGGAAAGTTTCGATTTTAAATAAGGTTTTGGGATTCTTGTTTTCAGTCATGAATAGAATGTTTAGTTTTATATATTGATGTTCCAAGCATGGCGTTTTGTTGAGAACGATTTTGAATGGGTATTGCTCGAACCCGATGGTCATCCAAACGGAGGTGAGTTGCAGGAAGAGAAGATCGTTGTAAGCTTAGTTCGCAATGCTCCAGAATCTACAATGTGCCTCTTACCAAAAGCTCGGCTGAAACAATGATTAGGTCTAAACTCCATTATCGATCTGCTACGTTTTCTTTCTTCTGCAATAATATAATTGAAGGACCCGATTGTGGAGTTGGGAATCCTCTACGTCTATTCTAGCTCAAGTTTCTGTATTTGTTTGTGGCTCCAGTAATTATATGACCGCTTGTTGTGAATGGAGTAGGACGTGAGCTTTGGGAGGCAAAAATAATCTCTTTTATGCCGTGAAGACTCCCTGCAAACATTTTTTTGGATATCATTTCTGAGGTTTAGCCGTTGAGCACCAGTTAAGAAGATAGAAATAATGATAGATGAAAGCTTGCCATAATAGTATGAGGATTGCAGGAATCCGAAGCAGATGGTGTCTATAATCTGCCTCATCATTTAATCGATGCTTGATCAGTTAATTCAGGCCAAACAAATCAATCCACACTAAGGGTTTGTTAATCGCTAGGAGTTATAGCAAGAATATTTCGTCCATTTGATGTAAATGCTTTCTGCATGTTTTCACTCAGCTTGAGTATCGATCCTGATTGATGTACGTGCCCCTTAAAGTATCTCAGTTGAGTGATTATTCCTCCTGAGCTTACCAAGGTGTGGCTCTGCATCACATTTATTGCGTTCGAGGTCTTATCTCCTTGCATATGACCACATCACGTGATTGGCACCTAGCGTACTTTACTACTAACATATTTACACTTAGGTCGCTTTTGGATTGGTATGCCTTTTTAATTTACATGCCCGAATGCATAAAATCCAATATTATGCAAATGCATATTTGATGTTTTCGGTGACAAGGATCGGTCAAACATGTTGACGTGAATGATGAGACATGATGTGAATATAACACTGAACATTTAAATAGGTATAATCCAAGTGCCTTAACGTGCCAAGTTTACCATGTTTAACGTGATCTTGGGAGGGTATTTGCAATATTGTACTTGGGTGAATCCCCTCCACACTGGCATTGATCAGACCATCATGATTGAATTTCATTTTGCATTAAACGCGCCATCATACAAGTTGAGCGATCCGGTCCATTCACCTCTATCAATCCATCTTCTCGATTTGACATCGTGGGATAAGAATTTAACTAAAAGATCTGCACTCATATCAAATAGTCAAGTGGCATTTGCACCAAACAATGGCTGGGCTCTGTTCGAGAAATTCAAACCACAAAGCCTGATCAAAATTTAAAGGGATCATCCAGTACAATGGGAGATCCGAGCCATTGAAGACAAAGACCCTGACTTCCCCTCCTTCCACATCAAAAGAACACACATAGTACAAGTTAGTAGGTCTGATCTAAACTTCTAAGTCGATCAGTCGAGCTTCCATTGCATCTGGAGTCCCAAGCATGCGTATTTGCCAAATTTGACAATGCCAAGCAGACAATCCAGATCGAGTGAAAATTTCAGATGGGCTCAATGTTGAATAAACTTCAAAATCCACATGATCGTCATTGTTGCTTAGATATCTCCACTTGGTAAAGACTCAACGAATAACAAATTGTAGAATTCAGAACTTTCACAATTATCACAGGTTTTAGAATTGAAACCTGCTCTGATACCATGTTAAGGTATTATGAGGATTGTTGCATTTGTAGTGGCACTGTCATTTTTCTTGGTATGTGTTTTTCAAATGCAGCTATCAATAAATTTATATGGAGACATGTATCTTCAAGGACATGTTTATTCATAATATTAAGCATTATAATTATATATAGAAATTATATATTATCTCTTTCTCTTATATGTGCATGTGTGCGTGCATGCGTGCGCATATGTATGCATGTGTGTGTGTGTGTGTGTGTGTATATATGAACATCTCATATATATTAAATATATGTGTGTGTGTGTGTGTGTGTATATCATCACTAGAGTTTATATATATATATATATATATATATATATATATCATCACTAGAGTTTATCAGACCGAAGCTACAAAATATTAAAAAGTAGGTGCTAAATAATCATGACATTGTACACACCAATAAGGTGTTTACAATTTACAATAGTAGGATATGTTTTGTACTTCTCAAGCTTTAGTTAAAGTTCATTCATTTTAACGGAGAAATGTGGAGATATATGATGAACTTTTCGGTTCATACCATTTGTAGTTTGTTCATTGCAAATTGTAATGCATGGTTAGTCTAGACCCAGTTAAGCACTAGGTCGATTGAGAATGTCTATTTGGATTGCGCCAATATTTGATTAGTCTAGTTTAGTTCTTTGTTCTTATATACATTTCTATCTCAAGAATTTGTTTAAGTGAATGAATTCAATCAATAATTTTTGTTTGCAAGTAATTAACTGATACAGAATCAAGAATACAATATTCAGAATTTAAAGTGTTCAGTTCAATCCATTACTATTAAGTATTATGTTTATCAATTTCAAATATCTTCCTTGGGATTTTACATTGGTGTCAGGGCTTTTCTTCCTGCCAGCCTATGGGAAAATTCATAAGGTAGACACATGCAACAAGGACATTATAATTTCTGAAATACCCATGTCAGACAAAACAGAGATTCAAACATTCAAGTAGAGTCATCTACTTCATCCATACAGGCTGATATTGAGGATAGTCATACAAAACCAGACAAAGAAATAATTTTCAAACAAGATAATAACAGGGGGGAAGCAGATAAGACTAGGGATCTCATAACAGAATTAATCAAGAGTCAATAGGAAATGCAGAACAAAGTTAATCATATGACTAATTTGATGACTCAATTTACGGCTCACAATTTATTTCAAAATCAGAATAATGCAGGGGAAAACGGTGGTTGGGAGGATCATTCAGTAAACGATCAACCTGACGGATCTACAACCACAAGGCCTTCCATGTCTACCTTCACTCCTAGGAATCCATATCCCAAAAGAGAACCCTCTATTAGAGAATTACAAGAAGAAATATACCAGGATTGGTTGCAGTCAGGGGATGAATTTAGATTGTCAATAACCTTTAGGGAATACTTGGATATCAGGATGAAGCATAGTTCCAAAGGATAGTGGGGTTATAATAATGAATTACAAAGGAAGATTGGAAAGATGTCTATTCCTTATTTTGATGGGTCAAGGAAGACAACTGCCAGAGCTTGGGTGCAAAAACTTGACACATATTTCCAATTAAATCCTATGATGGAAGATGGAGCAATCAAATATGTAGCCTTAAGGGGTGGCACATGAGTGGTGGCACCATGAGCAAATAACTTCGGTATGCTATCAGATTAGCAAATATGTTACCTTCACTAAGAGACTCATAGACAGGTTTGATTTTGAGGATCCTGAAGTTCATCTTAAAGATTTAACTCAGCTTAAACAAACGGGAACAGTGGAACAATATATTTCTGAATTTGAGAAGTTAGCAGTCTTAGTAACTGAGATTATTGAGAGACAGAAAACTGTTGTTATAATCATGAAGGGTTATCTAATGCACTCAAAGGATGGGTCAAATCTCTAAATCCTCCTTTGCAAACAATCATTAAGAAGGCAAGAGAATTGGAGCCTCCTTCTAAGGGGATAATTTATAATAAAGGACCACCGCCAAAATCAGATAATGACAAAAAACCTTTTATAAATGACACACCTCCCAGAAATAAGTTGGAGAAATAAGTTGGATAAAAAGGAACGAGATGAACTTAGGAGAAAAAGGTTATGCTTCAATTATAAAGAAGCATGGGCACTAGACCATAGATGTTTGGGAAAAGGGAAAATACATTATATTGAGGTAGTATATGACAGTGAAGATGAGGAAAATATAGATCCGAACCCAGAACATAGTCAGAAGGCCCAAGAACAGGTTCAAGAAAATAAACAAGGAAAAGTTGTAATAGCATCTATGACAGAAACTCCACACTACAATATTTTCAGAGTAAGAGTAGTGTTACAAGGTCAACAGTTTATTGTTATGTTGGATAGTGGATCTACGCATAATTTCAATTATACTGCACTTATTAATAAACATGGTTTACATGCAGAGAAACATGAAGGATTTGATGTTCAAGTTGCAGGTGGTACTAATTTAGTAAGCACACATAAGGTTCCACAACTAAGTATTGCTCTTGGTAATTATACACTGAGAGATGATCTTTATGTAATTGATTTGGCTAATACTAACGTTATTTTGGGAATTCAATGGATGGAGACTTTGGATAAATATTCGCAAAGTTTCAAACGTATGGAGTTTTCTTTCAAGATTGACAAGCAAAAAGTGATTCTCAAGGGAATGTCGAATGGTGGACCCATGATTGTTTCTGCTATAAGAATGGAGGCTATTTTTCGTCATGGTGATGTTGCATGGTCAACACAATGTTTGATTTCCGCCAAGGTAACAGGTTTTGAATATAAGATTTATCTAGATGATTTGTTGCAAATATTAGATTCACATAGTTTGGTTTTCAATGATAAAAACCCCCTGGTGTACCCCTAGATAGAGGTTTTGATTCTTGAACAAACTATTGAATTAGGAGGAAAAGCTATCATCACTACTTCATACAGACATCCCAAGAAATTCAGAGATGAAATAAAAGAGGCCATAAAAGAGTTGTGGGATATGGGCCACATCAAGCCGAGTTTGAGTCCCTTTGCCTCGTTTATACTATTGGTTAAAAGGAAAGATGGGACTCTACGCATGTGTATAGATTATCGTGCCCTTAATAAAAAGACAATAAAAAACAAGAATCTGATTCCCCAAATCGATGAATTGTTAGATGAATTACATGGCATTGTATACTTCTCTAAAATTGATTTGAGATCAAGGTATCATCAAATTAAGTTAAGGGAGCAGGATATTCATAAAACTGCATTATGTTGTCATTATGGCCATTTTGAATTTCTAGTTATGCCCTTTGGATTAACAAATGCTCTAGCAACATTTCAATCCTGTATGAATCGTATTTTAATAAATAATTGAGAAAATTTCTGCTAGTTTTCTTTGATGATATATTGATATACAGCAAAACTTGAGAGGAACACTTGAAACATATTGATGAAATTTTGGGTATAATTGAGACTCAGTCTCTCTATGCAAAAGCCTCTAAATGTGAATTTGGTATAACAAAAATTCCATTTTTGGGACATATGGTTAGTGCTAAAGGTGTGCATGTACATCGGGAAAAGATCAAAGCCATTTTGGATTGGCCACCTCCACATAATCTTTCAAATCTAAGGAGTTTCTTTGTTTTATGCAGTTATTACAGAAGGTTCATTAGAGGGTTTTCACAGCTTGGAGCACCATTGACAGATCTCACTAAAAAGGGGGTGATCACATGGACTAAGGAAGCACAACAGATATTTGATAAACTTAAGAAGGTAATGAGTTCTTGCCCAATGCCTACACTTACAAATTTTAATCAGCCCTTTGTATTAGAATGTGATGCATCAGGCAAGGGAATAAGAGCAATTTTAATGCAAAATAAGCATCCTATAGCTTATGAAATGTTGGCAAAATTGCATGCATTAGCTAAATTTCGATAGTATTTAGTTGGTGGTAGAATTGTGGTTAGAACTGATCATAATAGTTTGACATATTTCTTGGGCCAGAAAGATTTGAACGACGGGCAGTAAAAATGGATCAGTAAGATTCAAGCTTATGATTTTAAAATTGAATATGTTAAGGGTAAGAACAATGTGGCTGCTGATGTATTATCCAGGAAGCCTGAGATAAATGTTATATCAGGTGTAACAGCTGATTGGAAGTCTCTTTTATTAGTGGAATATTCTAAGAATTCATTTGCTTGTGATTTACTAGATGAGAATGTTCAAGATGATAGATACAAGATTGTGAATGATGTTATTTACTACAAAGATAGAATATTTTTAGTATCTTGCTCCAAATTAAAATTGAGAATTATGCAGGCAGTTCATGATTTACCCCTGGTAGGATATCAAGGTTATTTCAAAACTTACAAGCAAATCCGTGAATGGTTCACATGAAAAGGGCTCAAAGATGATGTGTTGCGCTATGTGAAGGAATGCATTACATGTCAGCAAAACAAAACCAAGCATTTAGATCCAACCAGGTTACTCTAACCTTTACCCGTTCCAGAATATTGGTGGGAGAGTATATCCATGGATTTCATTTTTAGATTGCCCCAGGCACAAGGTAAAGACTATATTTTTGTAGCGGTTGATAGACTAACAAAATTTGCACATTTCTTTGCTATCACTACAGAGTTTACAGTTATTCAGCTAACCGAACTGTTTTTGAAGAAGGTTATCCGTTTACATGGCGTACCAAAGACTATTATCAGTGATGGGGACAGTAGATTTCTAAGCATCTTTTGGGAGGAATTGTCTAGGTTAACAGGTACAAAATTGAATCACAATACTAGCTACCATCCACGAACTGATAGTAAGCCAAAAATAGTGAACAAATGGGTTGAAGGGTACCTTCATAATTATGTCGTTGCACATCAAGAAGCTTGGGTTCGATGGCTACATTTCGGAGAATATTGTTACAATACAACCTATCATATGTCTATTTGTATGACTCCATTCAAAGCTTTGTATGGGTATGAAGCTTTATCTTTTGTTAATCTTGCTATAGACCATAGTAATGTGCCCAAGTCACAAAATTGGCTTCAGGACTGTCAAGATATTTTAAAAAAACTTAAGGAAAATTTGCAAGCTGCACAGAATCAACAAAAAATTTATGCAGACAAGAAATGTACCAAGCGCAATTTTGAAGAAGGTGAGTTGGTGTATCTTAGATTGCAGCCATATCACCAATCTTTGCTCAAACGCAATGGAGCCAAAAAATTGAAGCCCCATTTCTATGGGCCTTATCAGATTGTCAAGAAAACCGATGCAGTTGCTTATGAACTGAATTTACCATAAGGCAGTTGTATACATAATATCTTTCATGTTTCTTGTCTCAAGAAGGCATTAGGCAAACAGGTGACAATCTCTGTAGGATTACCACCCTTAGATTCAAAAGGGAAATTGGAAACCATACCCGAAAAAAAATTGGATAACTGTGAACGACATTTGCGCAAACAGTCTATCAAAGAATATTTAATACAACAGAAGAATCTACCAATCGAGGATGCTATATGGGAAGGCGAACAAGTGCTCCAACATCTTAATTTACAATTGCTTGTGGGTAAGCAACAAGATTTGTAATATCCATCCAGGTTTGTCTTTGTAAAGGCAATTAAATATAGATATATATATATATATATAATATTAATTACTTTATATTAGTCTCAATTCTATGGACTAATATAAATTTAATAATGAAGTATAAAGTTGACAAATAATAATACGAAGTTAACAATTAATAATACTTGTTTAGTTTTGTAGCTGATTTGGAAGTTTACGGGAGTTGGAGGAAGTTCACGGGACTTTCATTTAAATACACTAATTTAAATAAGGCTGTGTGGAGTTCGAAAGCAATCGTCATTTTATGAGAAGAATTCAACAAATTGAAAAATTATACATCCTTTCATCAGAGACCTAGTGGAGAAACATTCATCGCTGGATATTAGTGGAGAGAAAAGACAAGAGAATACATCATTGGCTTATACGAGAGTAATCACCAAAATCCAGACCGTGTCAAGTGGAGACAATTAATTGATACGTGGAAGAAGACGATTTGTTTAATCTACAACTGGAGTCGCCAGAGATTTGATTGGATTGAAGACTCCCATATATCATTTTGATTGCAGGGAAATAACATACGCAGAAACGACAAGGGGGGTTTGTCGGGCAGAGAGGTAACAAATCATGGATACAGCGTTATACGTCAACTTGGAATGGGCAGAGATAAACTTTGTGCTCCAACGGAACGGAGAATTGGCGGTTATGTCTGTAACAGGGAATCAGATTATCTAACAAAAATTCTGTTCAAAGTATTCACTAGCTGGCGAATTGGTGGTCATGTCTGTAACAGGAAAATCAAATCATTCTGCTCAGGAAAATCAAATGATTCTGTTCAGGTGCTCCTATCTTTTCTCACGTCAATTGCATCTCAATAACTATTCATTCAGGTGTTCAGTTCTTTGTTCTTATATAAATTTGTATCTCAGGAAATTGTTTGTGTGAATGAATTCAATCAACAATTGCTGTTTGCAGGTAATTAACTAATACAGAATCAAGTATACAGTATTCAGAATTTAAAGTGTTCAATTCAATCCATTACTATTCTGTTTATCAATTTCACATATCTTCCTTAGGATTTTACAAAGCAGAAAACAATACTTTTGTCCAGTCATCAGTAGAATGCATTTGGAACGAATCCAATCCAACAGAATTGACAAACCAAGCTAACAAACATGAAAGCCATGCCACAGATCCCATAACCAAAACCTACAACCTGGCTATTTCACTTGGTTAGAGTCGATGTGTTACACTGAAAATTTATTAAAAGGTTGCATATCACACTAAACAACTCTCCAAAGATGACAAGTTCTAGCACCCAGATGCCAAAAAAAATGGTAGATAATTGTAGAAAACCAGAACAAAATTTTGGAGTTTAAAAAATAAAATTATAAGTACCTTCTATTAAAATTATTTGTGTGGTTTTCCCCTCCTCTGTCTCTATACCATTGCTTTATTCTTTTTTTTCTTGAGTTAAAGGTAGTGGAATATAATATTATCTCATTTTGTTGTCACTGGTTTATCAGAATTTAGGAGGAAAAAAATTATATGTTTGCAAAATTTCATCATAATTCCCTTGGCTATGTAACCAAAAGCTTCAAAAAGGTTTTTTGAAGCTTTGGTTCTCAAAAGGTAGCTAATAAAAAATCTATGGCTCTAGAAATTCATCCTAGGGGAGCAAAAACAGCTTCCAGATCTTGTAGCATACACTCACTAATGCAAAACAGAGACTCTGTATACCACACATGCACACATGCAACAATGAAAGATTTCAGAAGCAAAGGATACCTCAGCTAAGTTTTTCGGCATTGGTTTTCCCTCCTCCTTTAACTTCTCTATCTTCTTTTGTGCAGCCTTCATCCATGTGAATTTCGATAGTGCATTCTCCACGTCTATCGTAGTGCAATTACAACGCTTAGCTGCATCCATCTTATGCTTGGCTTCCAGGTGCTGAAACATATTTTGAAAAGAAAAATGATATCTCTCAGCAATTCTTATATGGAACCAAGTGAACAACCATTCAACAATTCACTCTTCCTAAACACACTCTATAGTAACTCATAAACAGTACTTTATCTTCAACTATGAAAAAAATGAAAAAATTGTTCAAATTTTCCATCCCTGTTGTATCGCAGAATGCAAAAAAAAAAAAAGCCAATTTCATATACCTCGCCAAGAATGATAAAATGCAAAAGCTCTAATAAACTAAACTAACAACATCATGTACCAGTACTTGCATACAAGTAGCTTCTTTGATTTCTTTCTTGTTGATTTTCTTGCATTGCAACTAAAAAAATCCCTGCATTATAGGAAACTCAAGAATAATAATAGTGTCCTTTTATTGCAGATTATATATATATATATCAAGCCTGGAACTGAATGCAAGGCCCTACAATTCTATGGGGTACCGGATATGGGAAAATCGATATGGTGCAGATGCAAAGGGTCAAATAACCAACTCTTCCAAAGCTCGAATCAGGCTTTCTTTGACCAATCTTCCTCCTCTACTATGGAAACTGCAGAACACCTGACCTCCCTAAAACATAATTTGAGTTAATATTATTGTAGTAAGGGGATGGGCTCAATAACACCAATCCTCCTACGGTAGAGCTCGCTCGATTGATGCTGAAAAAGGCCATTTTTTATCAATTGCATTGGGGTGGACAGCTATGCATATCCATTTCTAAGCATCTATCTAAGCAAGTACGGATAGAAGAACCCGCAAAGGGTCGACTAACCAACTCTTACGAAGCTTGAATCAGCCTTTCTTTGACCAATCTTCCTCCTCTACTATGGAAACTGCAGAACACCTCACCTCCGGGGGGCGGGGGGGGACCTTTAATATTATTGTAGTAAGGGGATTGGCTTGATAACACCAATCCTCCTATGGTAGAGCTCGCTTGGTTGATGCTGAAAAAGGCTATTTCTTACCAATTGCATTGGGGTGGACAGCTATGCAATAGAATGATATATATATACACACACAGACACACACTTCAATCGTTATCTTTGATTGTAAACATTTCAGTAATTAGTTGCATTGTGAAAAAAGTATGCAGAAACTCTTAGCTGTGGAACATTGACATCAAGAAAGACAAAAAGAGACAATGCTAAAGCATGAAATATGTACATTTATAAGAAGTAGCTATCTTGAACTGGATACGTGATTTGAGTACTATGTTACGCCATTCAATGATAATCAACTTCAATACTACTTTTTGGCACCTGGTGTCCTTTATAAATTTCGTGGATCAATCGCAACTAGTTTTGTAGGTCCATTAGATATCCTTGTAGAATTTTTATTTTTATTTTTTTGTTCTGATCCTGCTTGATCCGGCATAACATTGGTTAAACTACCCAATATGCAAAAGACAAAATATCCTGTGTGGAATTCACGGTAAATGGACTCTTAGGTATTCACGCAGGGAGCTTGATGGAAGGCAGCTCTAAATGTAATATGTACAGTTTTCAAGTAAGGTAATCATACAGCTCCAAGAAACCTTTTTATCCTGGTTCAGTGCATCTTCTAACCCCTAACTACAATAACTTAGCATATGAGCCCCCAAATATTTACTAAACAAAAACGAAATCAACTTTTAAGGCATGGATGCACACCTCTCCAGTTAAATCATAGGAAGCAAGCACTCTGATTATAGCCTCCTGCTTCTCAATAGCTTCAGTCATCGTCACTTGCCCACTGCGACCTTTAACAAACTGTTCTAGGGACCCC
Source organism: Cupressus sempervirens (assembly GCA_028749045.1). Classification (NCBI taxonomy): domain Eukaryota; kingdom Viridiplantae; phylum Streptophyta; class Pinopsida; order Cupressales; family Cupressaceae; genus Cupressus; species Cupressus sempervirens. Next base: position 675,431,599 of record CM053791.1, on the reverse strand, counting down.
ATTTTACGAGCTTTCTGAAGCTCATCAGCAAAATCTAGCAATTTTTTCAGAAATTAATTCAAACAAATCAGAATGAGGATAAATGAATTCTTAAAACAGAGAAATAATCCTCTGCCATGCCAAGCAAGCCAGGCGAAGGTTGAAAATAGAGAACGTGGAACATATCATGTAAGAGTATTAATTAAATCACACATTTCATTTTTACAGCTCTGATCCTCTGGGAAAAGGTAATATTACTAATACTTACTTTCTAACGAAAAAGAAGGGGCAACAGAAGGGGCAGCAGAAGGGGCAGAAGCAGGTTGACCTTCTGGCTTTTTAAGGCCGGGAATGTAACCCTTGATTTTGTCAAACCATGAATTCTTCAACGAACTCGTACTTATGCTGCGAAATGGGGCTATTCTTGCTCTCTCTATTGCTGATTGTCTGTGTTCGAATAAATTAAGATGAATAGACGAAAAATGTAATGTCAAAACCAGCTTTCGACGACTGCAGAGGCTGTAAATTTTCGTCGCCATACCGGTTTCATTAGCAAGGTCCGTCTAAAACACTGAAGGAGGAGGTTGTACTTTTCGTTAAACCCCGACAGGAGAAACCCTACTAGGGCCTAACATCAAATTTTACGAAGGCTTTCAGTTTCCCCGTCAAGGAGAGAGATGAGGATACCTCTGTGGGATTTAGTACATTTCATAACTGGCGGGTTTGGGGTTCGCCGTGGCGTAGTCAATATGTTTTTAAAAATATTTGGAATGTTTATTTTCAACGAAGGTGAAAGCGAAGGTGGGGCCTGCAGCAGCCAAGGTAGGGCCGGCAACAGCGGCAATCAATGCAGGGGCAGATTTGGTTTGGTCGGCAGTCTTGGCAACCAGTGGGACCAGTCATCCAATGCTAAAGGCTTTGCTATTACTAGTGGGTCCATATTTGCGGGCTTCCAGATGATGATTTTGTCTGCTATGGTGTTCCTCTCTTTCAGTGGGCTCTAGTCCAGTTCCATTTGAAGACACTCCAACAAACAAACAGGTAGATCCCAGGTACGCCTTTTCCCTTATTCTTACCTCTTACATTTTAGTTTGCACCTGTTCAGGCTTCCTTTATTACTTCCCCTGGCTTTGGTAAATTTACAACGGTAAAACAACATAGAGAATCTATAACAAGGCACCAATGGGTACAATATGGTCTTCATGGAAGGAACAAACGAGGAAATCACATAAACATCTGCAGAGAAGATACTTGTACAAGTATCATTGATTGATCAACCAAAGATAACAGAGGCACAGCCAGAACTAGGTGGTCCACCTTGCAAAACACAGGATCTGTCAGTAACAGGGTGGCAAAGAATCTGATAGTCAGGGCCCCTGTAATAGCAAAACAACAAACTAATCTAGGAGAAGCTATGAAACACAATGAAATCTCTGGTAACAATGGCTTGGTCCTGACATACGGGGATAGTTTAATGCACAATAGCATCATCAAGTGGAATCAAGGGAGCTTCCTCATTCTTCCAGGACCCTCAACGAAACACGCGAGTTCATTCAATCTTGGAGAGACAAATGGTAATTTACCCACAAACACTTTGAGCTTCTCACAAGCCAGTGGACCACCCATAGGAGGAAACTACACCTATGTGAATGCCAAGCAATATAAAAGAATAATTAGGCAGAGAAAGATACGAAAGTTTAAAAATGCAAAAAGATGGAAGTTAGCAGCTTTACTTCCAAAATCGATTCCACATACCTCAGATAGCTCAAGGGAGGGAGAATTAAATCTGAAGCCGACTGAAATCACTGAAACAATTAAGCGGTTTGATAATATCAGAGATATTAACGGTAAAGAGAAGACAAATAATTCTCAGGTGATAGACACAGTGGAAGATGGGCTGCCAAATAATTATAGCCCCACAAGGACACCTATGACGTGGTATCTAGACATCTTTGTGAACAATTTGGTAGCTATGAAGGAAAGGGTGTGGGCACTTGAAGAGAGGAGCCAGATAGAAAGTATCACAATGAAAAGAGTTACTGAGGATAACTGGAAATTGGCAATGGAGGTCAAGTCACTTAGAGAACAAATTCAAAAATTGCAATTTAATATGGAAAAAGGAGAGTATGAATTAATATTGTTAAAGAAAGAAGTAGGAGAAAAGAGGACAGCAGCCAGTACTACAGGCGAAGGAGAGGCTATGGAAGGAGACAAAAACCCGTAAATGAAAAATATACAAGATGCCATGGCCAATATGGAAATAAAAGAGAATCAACTCAGAGAACAAATCGAAGAAGTTAGATCATGGGCTAACATAGTAAAGGGACCAGCAAACACTCCTATTGACAACATAGAAAAACAAGTTTGGAGACAGATTAGAGAGGAAAAAAAAAAAATGAGAAAGCAACAAATATCATCATCAAAGGGCTACAAGACTATAGAGAACAGTAGAAAACAACGGATTTAGTTAAAGACTTCTTTAAAGACCGATTAGACTGGCATGGAACAACCATACAAGCACAAAGAATCAGAAAATGGATTAGAGGAGGCAAAGACAGACATGTTAGAGTGACAATGAGGAATACAGGAGATAAAAACAACATTTTTAGCAAGAGGAAGTTTCTTGGAGGCACACACATATATCTCGATGATGACCTCACCGTAACTCAGCAAGAAGAAAGGAGGAAGGAATGGGAAAAAGTGAAAACAGCAAAAGAAAACGGCAAGTGGGTGTGGCTACAAAATGGCAAAGCCCAAATCAGCGACAAAATCACACGCAATAAATAGGAACTCAGGCCCACCCAAGAACATTTAACTATAGTTAGCTGGAACTATAGAGGTTATCCTTGGAGAAGAGAACCTGGGTTAGGGCCGATAGCTAAAGATAATGACATCATTATGTTTACCAAGACTCATGAGCATGATGGATGTAGGGTTCCAGATTTTGAAGGGTATAAGAAGGTATCACTGTGGAATGAGAAGATAGATAATGGTAAGGGACATGGAGGCATCACCGTTCTAATAAAAAAAACTTGGAGCAGATTTGTAAACTTAGAGAAAGAAGATGTAAACAAGCAGTGTATTTGGATAAAAATAACAGAGAATCAGATTTCTACAAGGGTGGTTGTCTGTTACTTCACCCCAAAAGGCTCAAAAATGTATAAAAAGCATAGATTGGATCAAGAAGACTCGTTCGCTGCACTCAAAAAAGACATAGCAACCTTTAGCTCTTTAGGGGAAATAATGATAATAGGGGATTTCAATGCTAGAACAACAAACAACTGAACTCTCAATCTTAAGGAGAGTTACAATGAAAGCAGAGACCCAGTTTGGCTCGAAGAAGAAGGGACACAAAAATGGGAAAGATCTTCACAAGATAGCATGGGAAAGATTAATCATTTTGGTGTTGAATTACTAGGCTTATGCTGCCTGTATAACATGGTCATATGTAATGGTTTGGAAAAGTGGCCTAAATCAGGTGGAATCACATGCAAAAGATACAATGGACAAAGTGTTGCTGACTATGTAATATGCTCGCAAGAATATGTCGCAAAGATAATTAACTTTGAGATAGAGGATTGCCCTATGGAGCTAAAATCTGATCATAACCCCATCTTGATAAGGGTGGCCTCTCACTTTAAAGATCAACATATTGTCCCAAAACCTTTACTAAAGAGGAAGATGATTCCAATTGGCAAAGTTTTAATGACACAAGAAAACCATGCTACTTTCCAAAACTCTCTGTTGCGGTTGTCTAGGGTTTCAAGAAACCATCCCGAGTCTGATAAACAACATTTCATGGACAAGGATAATCTTGTTCTTACTATCATTAAAGCACTGGAGGAGTGTAAAAGATCTAGGGCCACAAGAGAAGCCAAGAACAATTTTCCGGCCAATCTGTGGCTTGATGAGGAATGCAAAACAGCAAAAAAAAATTGGAAAAAGAACATAAATAGAGAAAGTAGAAAGGAGTATGATCAACTGATTAAAAAGAAGAAAGAAGAGTATGTAAACAAGAGAAGAATCGAGTTGATTAATCTTGGTAAAAACAACCCCAGAAAGTTTTGGAAAGAGCTTCAACAGAGAAAAACTCAGATAGAGAACAACATAACGGGAACCAAATGGCTGGAATATGCTAAGACTCTCTACGAGTGTGATCTAGGAGAACGTAGAACCATGGAAACAGAGACTACAAGGGAGTTATTCAGCGAAAAGGATATTATTCAAGGCATAAGGAGGTTAGCTATCGGTAAAGCGCAAGATATAGATGGGCTTCAAGCTGAATACTTAAAATGGGGTGTTGAAACCCTCACACCACACATCACTAAAATTTTCAACAGTGTCAATAGAGAAGGTTTCCCTGTAAAATGGACAACAAGTGTGGTGATCCCACTCCACAAAAGTGGAGATATAAACAATCCTTCTAATTATCAAACCATCATGATCAATCCACTATTTGGCAAGTTATTTGGCAGCTTGGTAGAACAAAAAATTAGCAACTGGGCTAAAACAGAAGGCAAACGTACAAAAGGGCAAGCAGGCTTTAGACTGAAACACTCTACTATAGATCACGACATCACTCTTAGACGCTTGATTGAGAAAGTTTGGGACACTCCGAGGAACGAGGCTTTTTGTTGTTTCGTGGACTTTAAAAAAGCATTCGACACAGTGCCACGTAATAAATTATGGGATAGAATGGAAGAGTTGGAAGTTCCTAAAGAACTTAGGTCAGTGGTTTACAGATTATATGAGCAGGTCAAAGCTAAAATCAAAACGACAGAAGGTCTATCAGAAGATTTTGATAGCAACATCGGGGTTAAGCAAGGGTGTCCACTATCTCCAACATTATTCGGGCTCTATATTGACAAGTTAGAAGAGTGGATAAACAAGACCAATGGTGAGGGGGTGCAGCTGGCCCACTTTGTGATAAGATTGCTCTTATATGCAGATGATCTCATAATTCTTGCTAGAACAGCTAAAGGTTTGAAAGAGCACTTGACAGCATTAGAAAATTTTTGTCATGAAGTAGGAATGCAAGTTAACACTAGCAAAACCAAAATTATGATCTTCTCGTTGAAGAAGAATAGGGGCATACAAGACAAGTTTCTGTTTGAAAATAGCCCACTTGAGATTGTGGAAGAGTACAAATACTTGGGCATCGATTTTCATAACAAACTCAATTGGGATACTTGCAGATCAAAAAGGATCCAAGGGGGCTGGAAGGCATTATACTCTTTACAAAACAAGTGCAGGAACGCAGAATTATGGAATTGGACAACCATGAAAACTCTTTTTGGTTTGCTGGTCACTTTGATTATTCTATACGGATGTGAAGTGTGGGGAGCTAGTATGTCCGAACAGAAATGGTGGCATGTAGAAAGAATTCAAAAACACTTCATCACGTGCAATCTTAAAGTCAAGACCACAGTTCCGTATGAGATCCTTTTGGCGGAGGTGGGTTCCTTTCCATTAGAAGTCATTGCTTTGGTCTGGATGATAAGCTATTTAAAGAAAACCCAAGGTCTGGAAATACATCGTTGGCCCAAGTTGATCATAGAGGAAAAACTTGTGAGGCGGAAAAGCACATGGATGAAGCAAAATGACAAATGGATGCGAAAATGGGATATCAACATCCAAGCTTGCTCGGATAACATTATAGAAATAAAGAAGTTTGTTAATGAAAATTTTCACAATATTCTATGGGCAAGACACATAGGGCAGAAAAAATCTTATTACATTGCAGAATTTAATCTGACTTCTAGTCATGATGAAAAGGCCTATATAAGAGCACCTATTAATTGGAAAGCAAAAATGTTGATGGCACAACTTAGAACTAGTTCACATCAGCTGCGATGTGAAACTGGTTGGTGGTAAGTTCCAAAGGAAGAGTGGGCAGACAGAACATGTTTATTTTGTAATATGGGAATAGTTGAGATAGAGCAGCACTTTGTCAAGGAGTGCCTGGCTTACAATGACATCAGATTTGGTTATACAAAAATACTGCAGGACTTCAACTATTTATTTGAGGAAGATCAAGTGAAGAGAGTAGCGGATTTGATTACCAAACTTCAGAGAAGGAGAGACGAGTTAACCAAAACTTTACAACTGACTAGTTCTGCTACTGACTCGGGAGGGTGATTGCATGGGTCCCATAGACTACTTTAGTCTCGTGGACGTCATTAAAATCTATCATATCGTATCATATCAAAACTAAAACATAGTAAGGGAAAACAACTAATTGGGCTGGCTTACATAACGAAAGGCAACGAAAGGCAACAAGTAGGAACACAAATTGGGTCCACGTAGTGACCGAGCAACATCGAAGGAGGAAGGTCGGGCCCACATCCAGTAATAGCAACAGGGGACACGAGAAATCAGGTAGAAGCCGACTAGGAACATCAAGGCATCACGGGTTGGTAACAAAATCTTACTATTTTAATAGCGTCGAGATACCACGCAGTAAGTTCAAGTGAATTACTCTGCAATTGCTTTCTTACACACTATTTTCTCTAAAATTACTTTGTTGGTTTCATACAGGGTCATGCATTAAACTTCTACACTGAATGTGTGTCACTAATCTTAAATAAAATGCAAAAATCATTAAAAAAACAAAAACTAAAAAAACTCTATTTAAGATACCAAAGATAGCGATATGGTTCCCATAGAAGGCATAAATTGGAGAATCATAAAAGAACCTATAAGGTTTCAAATAAATGAGAAGATACTTGCATAAGTCTCATCGATTGATCCACCAATGGTAAGGGAGTCATTGTTAGAGCTAGATGGGGTCATCGGGCACAACACAAGATCTGGTGTGGCAAGGAATCAAATGGTCAAGGCACCTGTAACAACAGAACAACAAGCAAGTTTGGTGAAGGCTATTGAGCACAATAATATCTCAGGTACCAAAGACATGGTTCTGGCACATGGGGATAGTTTAATACAAAATAGCCTCATCAATTGGAATCAAAGGAGCTTCCTCATTCTTCCAGGGCCCCCAACTAGACACATGAGTCCTTTCATTCTTGGAGGAGTAAATGACAATCTATCCAAAAATATTTTGACCTTTCCACACGTTAGCAGACCACCTACAAGAGGAAGCTACATTTACGTGAATGCTAAACAATAGAAAAGAATAATCAGATGAAGGAAGATACGAAAGATTAAGTATACTAAAAGAGGGAAGCTCGCAGCTATACTTCCAAAACCAATACCACATGTCCCAAACAATACAAAGATGGGGGAACAGAGTTTGAGACCAACTGAAACCTCTGAAATAGTTAAGTGGTTTAATGATATCAAAGGTAAAGGGAAGGCAAATAACTCTTAGGCAATGGACACGGTAGAGGATTAGCTATCAAATAATTCCAACCCCATAAGGACACCCATGACGTGGTACTTGGACATCTTTGTGAGCGACTTGGTAGCCATGAAAGAGAGAGTGGGCACTCGAACAGAAGAGCCAAATAGAAAGTATCACAATGAAAAGAGTCACCAAAGATTACTAGAAATTAGCAATGGAGGTCAAGTCACTTAGAGAACATATTCAGAAATTGCAATTTAATATGGAAAAAGGAGAGTACGAATTAATATTATTAAGGAAAGAAGTGGGGGAAAAGAAGACAGCAACAGGTATCACGGGAGGAGGGGCTAGAGACGAAGACAGAAATCCACAAATGAAAAACATACAAGATGCCATGGCCAATATGGAAATAAAAGAGAACCAACTCAGAGAGCAAATCGAAGAAGTTAGATCATGGGCTAACATAGTAAAGGGGCCAGCAAACACTTCTAATGGCAGCATAGAAAAACAAGTGCGGAGGCAAATTAGAGAGGAAAAGGAAAGAAGTGAGAAAGTAGCAAATATCGTCATCAAAGGACTAAGAGACTATGGAGAATAGGAAAACACAATATATCTTGTTAAAGAATTATTTAAAGACCAATTAAACTGGCATGGAACATCCATACAAGCACATAGAATTGGAAAATGGATAAGGGGAGGCAAGGATAGGCATGTTAGAGTGACAATGAAGAATGCAGGGGACAAAGACAACATTTTAAGTAGTAGGAAATTTCTCAAAGGCACACATATATATCTTGATGATGACCTCACCTTAACTCAACAAGAAGAAAGAAGGAAGGAAAGGGAAAAGGTGAAAGTAGCAAGAGAAAACAACAAATGGGCGTGGCTACAAAATGGCAGAGCCCAAATCAGTGACAAAATTACACACAATAAGTAGGAACTCGAGCCTACCCAGGAACATTTAATTATAGTTAGCTGGAATTGTAGAGGTTATCCTTGGAGAAGAGGACTTGGGTTAGGGCCAATAGCTAAAGATAATGACATCATTATGCTTATCGAGACTCGTGAGCATGATGGCTGCAGGGTTCCAAATTTTGAGAGGTATATGAAGGTATCATTGTGGAACGAGAAGATAGAAAATGGTAAAGGGTAGAGAGGCATCACCGTTCTAATTAAAGAAAGTTGGAGTAGATTTATAAACTTGGAGAAAGAAGATGTAAACAAGTAGTATATATGGATAAATATAACAAAGAATCAAATTTCTACAATGGCGGCTGCCTGCTACTTGGCTCCAAAAGGCTCAAAAATGTATTAAAAACATAGATTGGATTGAGAAGACCCATTTGCTACACTCAAAAAAGACAGCTTTTAGCTCTCTAGGGGAAATAATGATAATAGGTGATTTCAATGCTAGAACATCGAACAACCAAACTCTCAATCTTAAGGAGAGTTACAAGAAAATCATAGACATTGTTTGGCTAGAAGAAGAAGGGACACAAAAATGGAAAAGATCATCATAAGACATCACAGGACAGGTTAACCACTTTGGGACTGAATTACTAGGCTTATGTTGCCTATATAACATGGTCATATGCAATGGTATGGAAAACTAGCCTAAATTAGGTGGAATCACATGCAAAAGACACAATGGGCAAAGTATTGTGGATTATGTCATATGCTCGCAAGACTATGTCACAAAGATAATTAACTTTGAAATAGAGGAATGCCCCGTGGAGCTAAAGTCCGAGCATAACCCCATCTCAATAAGGGTAGCCACCCACATTAAGGATCAATATAATGTCTCAAAACCTCTACAGAAGAAGAAGATCTCCTGACCGACAAAGTTTTAATAACACAAGAAAACCATAATATTTTTCAAGACTCTCTTTTACAGTTGTGTAAAGTTCAAGGAAAGTATCTCAAGTTTGGTAAATGACATTCCATGGACAAGGATAATCTTGTTCTTACTATTATTAAAGCCCTGGAGGAGTGTAAAAGATCTAAGGCCACAAGAAAAGACAAGAACACTTTTCTGGCCAGTCTGTGGTTTGATGAGGAGTGCGAAATGGCAAAAAGAAGTTGGAAAAATAATATGATCAGAGAAAGTAGAAAGGAATATGATCAGCTAATTAAAAAGAATAAAGAGGAGTATGTGAACATGAGAAGGATTGAGTTGATCAATCTTGGTAAAAGTAGCCCCAGAAAGTTTTGGAAAGAGCTTCAGCAGAGAAAAAAAAGATAGAGAACAACATCATAGGAAACAAATGGCTAGAATACACCAAGACCATCTAGTGTGGTTTGGGAGAACATAGAATCATGGTAACTGAGACTACAGGTGATTTACTCAGCCGGAAGCATATTATTCAAGGCATAAGGAGGTTAGTTGCAGGTAAAGCTCAAGATATAGATGGGCTACAGGCTGAATACTTAAAGTGGGGTGTTGAAACCTTGGCACCAAACATCACTAATATTTTCAATAGTGTCAATAGAGAAGGCTTCCGTATAAATTGGACAACAAGTGTGGTGATTCCACTCCACAAAAGTAGAGACATAAACAACCCTTCTAATTATCGAACAATCATGATCAATCCACTCTTCAGAAAGTTATTTGGCAGCATGGTAGAACAAAAAATTAGTAAATGGGATGAAACATAAGGCAAAAGAGAAAAAAGAGCAAGCAAGCTTTATACCAAAGCACTCTACTACAAATCACGACATCACTCTCAGATATTTGATAGAGAAAAATTGGGACACTCAAGGGGCCGAGGTTTTCTATTGTTTCATGGACTTATAAAAAGCATTTCGTAGTGCCACATAATAAAATTTGGGACAGAATGGAAGAGTTGGAAGTTCCTAAGAACTTAGGTATGTTGTTGACAAATTCTATGAGCAGCTCAAAGCTAAAATCAAAACGATGGAAGGGCTATCAGAAGATTTTGGCAACAACATCAAGGTTAAACAAGGGTGTCTGCTATCTCCAACACTATCCAGGCTCTATATTGACAAGTTAGAAGAATGGATAAACAAGACCAATGGTGAGGGGGTACAGTTGGCTCACTTTGTGATAAGATTGCTCTTATATGCAAATGATCTCATCATACTTGCTAGAATGGCTAAAGGTTTGAAATAACACTTGAAAGCTCTAGAAAGTTTTTGTCATGAGGTGGGAATGCAAGTGAACACTAGCAAAACCAAAGTTATGATCTTCCCACTGAAAAATAATCGGGGTATACAGGACAAGTTCCTGTTTGAGGGTAACCCTCTTGAGATTGTGGAGTACAAATACTTGGGCATAGATTTTCATAACAAACTCAATTGTGATACATACAGATCAAATAGGATTCAAGGGGGCTGGAAGGCATTATATTATCTACAAAATAGGTGTAGGAATGAAAAATTATGGGATTGAACAAACATGAAAACTTTTTTTGGTCTATTGGTCACTCTGGTTATTTTATACGGATGTGAAGTTTGGGGTAATAGTATGTCTGAATAGAAATGGTGACAAGTAGAAAGAATTCAAAAATACTTCATCACGTGCAATCTTAAAGTCAAGACCACGGTACCATATGAGATCTTATTGGCTGAGGTGGGTTCCTTTCTGTTAGAAGTTTGCATTGGTTCGGATGTTAAGCTATCTAAAGAAAACCCAAGGCCTAAAAACACATCTCTAGCCCAAGGTAGTCATAGATGAAAAACTTGTCAAGCAGAAAAGCACATGGATAAAGCAAAATGACAAATGGATGCAAAAATGGGATATCAACATCCATACTTGCCTGGATAGTATTAAATAAATAAATAAGTTTGTCATCGAAATTTTTTGCAATATTCAATGGACAAGGCACATGGGGTGGAAAAAATCTTATTACATTAAAGAATTTAACCCCACTTCTAGTCATGAGGAAAAAGCCTATATAAGAGTGCCTATTAATTGGAGAGCAAAAATGGTGATAGCGCAACTCAGAACTAGTTCACACTGGCTATGATGTGAAACTGGTAGATGGCAAGTTCCAATGGAAGAGTGGGCAGAAAAAACATGTTTATTTTCCAATATGGGAGCAATAGAGATAGAGCAACACTTTATCAAAGATTGTTTACCATACAATGACATCAAATTTGGTTATATAGAGATATTACAGAATAGGGACTTGAACTATTTATTTGAGGAGGATCAAGTGGAGAGAACATCGGCTCTGATTATCAAACTTCAGCGAAGAAGAGACAAATTGTGATATTGCTATCCACATTTAACTGTGTGATTTTGAGTCAACGTTATCAATTATGAGCTTAAGGGGATTTATAGTGAATGGTTCATAAGGCACAACACTTATTGAAGGTTTTGCAAATGGGGTTATAAGCTTTGGGTTTACCCATGGAGGAAACTCTATAGTTGAGTGCATTCAGGTTGGAGTAGTATTGGGATGGGTGACCTCCAGGGAAGTCTCAGTGCTTCACCCCTGTGAGAATCACCTAGATCTAATGAGTGTTAAGTGTTCCATTTATTCTCATGAGAGATGGATTCATGTTGAATCACTACTCATGAAACATGGGTCAATGAATTTGACTCAAAATCACACAGTTAAATCCTAATAGCAATATCACAATTTGACTTGCTATGGAAATTATCTCGTACTTATCAAAGGAGAGATGAGTTAACCAAACTCTACAGCTAGATTAGTTCCACTCTTACCTTGGGGGTGATCATGTGGGTCCCATAGGCTACTTTAACCTCATGGACGTCGTTAAAATCTATCATATCATATCATATTACGCATCAATTTATTCAATGAGGAGTGCAATGAGATGCTATGGGGACTCATCATCAAGTTGCACAAAAAAAATCTGAATTACTAAAGTTGGTTTAGTCGAAAGGCTATCCCATAGGCTATTCTTAGCCTTGCGGACATTAAAAATCTATTTATCTATCTATCAACCTTTTAAATTGCAAGTCATATTTGAGAGATTTTTACTAAAATACTTAAAGCTAAGGTTTAAGCTTTTGGGTAATCAAAATCTTTGTAGGAATTGTCGAGCTCAAAGTGGTCTAAAAGTTTCATTTCAAAACACTCTCTTGATACTAGCTATGTTCATGTACCGATAATCGTTCACTCAAAAAAGTTAGTACTTGTGGCTAAATGTCTCAGTAGACTTTATGAAATGTCCCAATATTGCTGCACAAATCGGCCAATCACCAACCAAAAAGTTAAAAAATGATCGACTATTAGTATATATGTGATCGATTATTAATACATGTGTTTCCATTTTTTGTGCTCTTTTAGAAGTAGTAAAACAGGGGTATCTATGACAAGACCATAAGTGTTATTCAACCCGTATCACTAGTCGGGTCTTTTCCCCTAGTAGTTGCATGTTATTTAATAATGCATGCAAGATAGAATGAGGTGCAATAGACAAGGGGAATTGCAATATAAAATATATGCTATAAGAAATATATAGTATTATGCATTAGACATTATGTAATACAAAGTGTGAGAATGTGGCAGTGAGGTGTATGTGAAAGTGTTTTACGTTGCTTAACGATTTTACCATTTACTTCGTTATGAAAGCTATTTAGAGATGCATGAATGAATGAATGAAAAATCTTAATAATGTTTACGAGGCTAAAGCGGTGTATGGAATTCACAAACTAGTACACAACTTGGACAAACGCTAAGAATCTTAAATTAGTTGTGACCTCTTATTTAAATCTTCTTTCCAATGGTGGATTTTGAGAATCATATTTGTAGTTTTTCCTAACTATTTTTCTTTTAAAAGGTAGTTTAAGTTGCTTTCCTCTAAAACATTCACATTACTAGATCTAATGTTGTTGTAAGTCAAGCATTCCATGATAAAATGGTGTTCCATCTGATGTGGGAACATTTGAGGTTCTTGGTAATCTTGAATCTTTCTTCTTTGTTATGTTCATTGATCGTGGTGATTTTTGATTGTTGTGTTCACCGATCATGGTGATCATCAATTTTTGTGTTTTTCAATCATTGGATTTGGTGAAGGGTTGCATAATTGTTGCATGCAGTCATTCAAAATTCTTCATGGAGATTCTTGGAAAGCATGAAGAATTGTATCTATGATAACAACTTCTTGCGTGTTTGTGATTGTGATCATTGATCCTATCTTTAGGGTTCAACTTGTGAGTTGTAATACATCTCCTAATCATAGCCTTGACAAGGGTGAATGCAAAAACTATATTTTAGTCCTCATGAGTATAATGGTAAGTTTGATCTGTTGATGAATTACTAGATTAAATCTCTGAAATTGAAAAGCACTCTGAGTATGATAATACATTGATTGATAAGAAGGTGAAGATTGTGGGTACTATGCCATCCTAAAATGGACACAATTGTCTTTTAAAACCCATCTCATAATGACTTCATGGCTCATGGATGCACTTGTGCTCGGTGCTCTATTTTCCCTCTTTTCTTCCAACTTATTCCCTAATATTTCCACCTTTCTCTTGAGCTTTATGTGGCTCTCCTTCTCCTACCTCTGGGAATAAGTCGACCCAGGTCAACCTGGATTGGAATAGGTCAATCCAGGTTAACCTATTCCCAGGATGTTGACCCAGGTCGACCTCTTCCCCAATGATTGCAAGGCCTAGAGCTTGAAAAGTCTCATGGTTTAAATTAATCAAATTCTGCTCTCTAGTTGTCTTGTATTTTTTTCCCACCTAAAAACTAGTAAATAAGGAGACTTGGAGGCTTAATATTAGACCATATGCTCACCTAACACTTCCATGAGAGCTTCACCCAAACTTTGCATTCGATGTAAAAAGGGGGTAGGAAACCATAGATTGTTCAAAATAATGTAAAAAAGGGGTAGGAATTCCCTCTCTAAATTAAGATCTAATGATGGAGATGTTAAGGGAAAATAAATTTCATGGCTATGATTCATGCAGGGAAGGGGAAGATCCTTCCCAAGGAAGCATGAAGATTCTTACTTGGAATGTCAAGGGATTTGATGCAAGAGCATCTTGGGTGTGAGAGCAATCTTGCATCACCCAAAAATATTTTATTTTTAGTCTTTTTTATTTTAATAAGGACCAGTAGACAAGGTGGTTACTATTTATGGGAACTTGCTATTTTTAGTAAGTTTGTTGTATGAGCTTGGAACATTCTCATTTTCTACAGGACAGTTCATTTTAGAGTTATAAGCCTACCATAAAAATCTCATTGCTCTAGCTTAAGTATTAGAGATGTTATTGCGGATTTTCGGTGGAAAATTTGTAGAAAAATCTTCAAGCTCACCGTTGGAGGCCTTAGATTGCCTAGATGAGGTTTGAAAACTTGATAGAAGGGCACTTTTGCGAATCTAAGCCTGTAGATCAAGAGTTGATGTTTCTGAAAAGTGGTTATAATAGCCAACCGGAGCAATGGTTCGATACTTATGGCCTTCCAAAGTTGGGCTACCCAAAATATCTAAAATAATTGCCAAAGATGTACTTGGTTGACTCTATATGTATTGTTAGGGTTTGTCAACCCTAGGTATTGAGTTTCATTGTCTAGAACCTTCCCAAGCGACATAAAATTTGCAGCTTAGTCTTGTAGATTACTGTAATGAAGGTGCACATGTCGATTAGCATATTGTACTTTTGTATTATGTAATTCCACATTTGCAGCGGAAATAAGAAGTCTATATTTTGTTCTCACATTAGCTATTGTTTCTTCATTTTTGTTATGTGTTTATGGTATTAAGGGGAGCACCCTTCATCGTGATTGAACACCCCCAATAACCAGTGGATCATCAAACACTACATAACAACTTAAAATTCTAATTTATTAATGTTATAAGAACTAAAAATCAATAAGGATGACCCTGAGTCCCTTAGAAGGAAACTAGGCTTTAGGGAAGTTGTTGGATCCCCTACAAATGGAGCCTTGAGAGTATTAGTGATAATATGAGATCCCCACTCTATAGGATTCATGTTGGTGGAATGTCATGATGGTTAAGTGGTAGGTTAAAATGCATAAAATGTAATATGAATTTTCTTCTAGTGAGTGTATATGGTCCCACCTAGAATGGAGATAAGAGATGAGCCTAACAAGAAATTGAGTAATTCATCCAGAATACCCCAAACTAGACTTGCATTATTGGATGTGATTTCAATGATATCACCAATCATTTGGAGAAAAGGCGTGGAATCTATAAAGTATCAAGGGAAACTTTAGACTTTATGAATTGGATCAATAGACATGGTCTTTTAGAATTGAAATTGTGGATTATGCCTCACCTAGAATAACAGAAGGCATGGATGTATGAACACTGTAGAAAAAATAGATAGATTTTTTCTATCTGTTAGTTTGATTAGCTTCTCTTATACTTTGGAAGTGATTATCTCATCACTCTCAAGATCAGTCTATTATCTGATTTAACTTAGGATTCTAGTAGATTTATGATCTAGAAATGACCATTTAAGTTTTAACGTATGTGGTCAAGAGATGCTAATTTACTCAAACTCATTAAAGGTTTAATAGAAGGAGGCAAAGCTATCAAGATTTAGGATATATGGGATAATCAATAAAGTAAAAATCATTAAAAATAAGCTCATTAAGTGGAATGATGAATACTTTGGGAATATTTTTTAAAATAAATTATTGGTGGAAGACCAATTAGAGGAAGTTAGCTCTAAGGACATAGAAAAGGGGATGAATTAACCTCTCCTCTTGAAAGAAAGAGAACCATTGTAAAAATATGAGGACATCTTGGCTCAAGAAGAAATCTTCTAGTGCCAAAAATCTTAAGAAATGTGGTTGAAAGAATGTGACAAGAACACTAGTTTTTTCATAACAATGTTAAGAAGAAAAGAGTCATCAATGGGATATCTAGGATTATGTCTAGTAGAGTATAAAGTTAGATGATCCTAATCTCGTTTTAGGTGGAGATGTAAATTATTTTACTAGCATCCTTAATAAAGATGTTAGCTCTAATTGGAAGAACAACATATATTTTTGAACCATATTCCTAAATTACTAACCAATGAACATAATTGTGGTCTTAAGGCCAAGTTCGCCAAAAAAGTCAAAATTTATTTAAAGCAAATGAACCCAAAAAAACTCCTAGTTAGGATGGATTCCTTATTGGATTCTTTTAGAAATGTTGGGCCTTTGTAGGAGATGAAGTTACAAACACTTTAGAATGGATGAGAAACTTAGGAAACTTGCTTAAGGAAATTAATAATGCCTTTTTACCGCTAATCCAAAAGAAAGATACATCTGATTATTTTAATGATTTTAGATTGATAGTTGTACATAATAAAATCTATGAACTATTCATTAAATCCTTAGCTAATAGACTCCAGAAATTGCTCCCCCTTGTGCCAAGTGAAGAACAAACTAGCTTTGTCCTTGGAAGATCAATTTATGATGGAAATTATTATAGCTTAGGAGGCTATCCATTCCACTCAAAAGAGTGGAATCCCTAATATGCTTACTAAATCATATATTAAAAAGGCTTACAATAACGTAGATTGGTGATCTGTGTGCAAGTGTTTGGAGGCTTTTGGGTTTTCCAAATTGAATTTTTTGATTTTCTAATGTACATCCTCACCCAAAATTTTGGTCTTAGTTAGTAGAACACCAAAGTGCTTATTTAGTACTTCTAGAGGTTTTAGGAAGAGTGACTACATTTCAACATTTTTATTTATTATTATGGCATAATCATTTGGTACAACTATCTCCAAAGCTAAGGAGCTTAATAAGGTTTATGGTATTAAAATCATTAGTGACCTTGAATCAACCACTCATCAACAATTTGTTGATGGCATTGTGATTTATGGCTTTGTAAGACAAGGGATGCATTAACCTACAAGAAAATCCTAGATTCTTACTCTTTTGCATTTGGAAAGGAAATTAACCCTACTAAATCAGAGATATTCTTCTTTAACACTCAGGATGGTTTTTAATTTTTAGTTTGTAATATTGTTAATTTCTATAAGGGAGAGCTATCCTAAAAATACCTAGGGATAACCTTGGACAAAGTCAATAGTTCATCCAAGCTATGGGACCCAATGATTGACAAACTTCAGAAGAAGGTTACCTCCTAGAAAGGAAAATGGTTATCTTTAGTGGGCAGAGCTAGTATGGTTAAAAATAATTTTATCAACCATGCCTATTTTATCAACTTTCGTGTGTAAAGTTCCCCTGAGAAAAGAAAGAGGAACTAGAAAGACATATTAAATATTTATTTTGGCAAGGCATGGGGAAAAGAAGAAGATTTAACTCATGGCTTGAGAAAACGTTTGTAGGCCAAAAACTTGAGGGACACATCAACATCAAGAATATTAAGGAGTACAATAGGGATTCAGGTGCTAAATTAGTTTGGAGAATGTATACGAATACTCATATCAAATGGCTCAAGATTACATGTCTCATAAGTACCTTAATAATAGAGACTCGTCTAGTATCTTTAGGTAAAAAATTCCCCCTAATGGATCATGTATCTAGAACCTTGTGTTGGAATTTAAGAGGATCATTTTGGATAAGTTCACTTACTTGGGTAAAGGGTAAAATGCCTTATTTTGGTCATGCTCATGGGGACGTTATAGTGCTTTAGATAAAGTAGTTGACCTTGGAACAACTAAAGTATTATTGGTATATAATTGGGGGAAGCTAGTTAATGATATGTGGTCCCCTCAAATAGTGAAATGACTAAAGGTTTGAAGTGGAAGTCTGTATATATAAAGATGAATATTCTTGATCAAAAGAAATAAGTTGCATGAAAAATCTTAGCTAATATGAAAATATCCTTCAACCTAGATAGGTATTCCTTAGTTTAGGATGAATCAAAATTTGGGCAATATAGTATAAAGGATGGGTAAAATTACCTTTTAAGCCAACAACTCTTGAACCCCAAACTACTATTGCCTCATATCTATGTTTGGAAAAACTCTATTTTCCAAAGACAGTCGTCTTCTCATGGTTATCCCTTCACAAAATACTCTTAAACAACTAATAGATTTATAAATATGGTTTATAAAGGCCCTAACAGGTGTCCCTTGTGTGAATAAGTTGAAGATGACAAGGAACACCTTCTTCTTAGTTGCAAGTATGCTTTGCAACACTAGTCTTGGTTGTGTAGAAAAATGGGATGGAGTTCAGCCTTTCTAAATTTCATCCAAGGGATGTTTCAAGCTTGACCAATTTTGAAATAATATTGTCTCTACCAAGGCCTATGGAAATTGGCCACCCTCCTCTCTCTCTCTCTCTCTCTCTCTCTCTCTCTCTCTCTCTCTCTCTCTCTCTCTCTCTCTCTCTCTCTCTCTCTCTCTCTCTCTCTCTCTCTCTCTCTCTCTCACACACACACACACACACACACACACACACACATTCATATATTCATTCATTTATTTATATTTATATTATTCATCAAAAAAATCCATGAATTAGTTTCTTATATATAGATATATGCTCACATATATATACACATTAGTGATGTTCATGTAAGTTTCTTGATGGGGTCTCTTTTTTATTTTGGCTCTAGCTTGGCCTTTTCGAGCTTGATTATGTGCCATCATTTCATGGTCATTTTCCAAGGTACGTTGATTTCTCTAAATTTGAGATGCATAGGTGTTATGATTAATTCTCTTTATTATTGAAACATCTTACCTCTCCTTCTGTGACAACTCAGATGAATTATGGGTGATTTACTTCTTTATTAACCCTCTTGTCCTTTTCCCTCCCATCTAGCTTCTAATGTTTCTTCCTTGGTAGTGTTGGTAGTTTATTTCTAATTAGATATGGAGACCCCTCTTAGGATAAGGGTTGGGAAAAGGGAAATGTCATTTTGGGGGAAATCACTGAGCTTAGGTTAAGAAAATTCTTTTTGGCTAAGCATGGTTTGATTGTTAGGGTTGTATCCAAATTTATGGTTAAGGAATTTTGATGAGCTAGTAGCTAGACCTAAAATGAATACAACAAATATAATAGTATTTTTTGTCATTACCCTTAATGTCTATATAGATAAGAAAGTAATTAGGGATTTGTGAACACCCCTATTTAGAAACTTCTTGTTGGAATAATGATATCTAATCCTTGAGAATATTGATGATAAGTTATGTATTCCCAAACGGAGTGAGTGAGGGGTCCATAATCACACAAATCAATTATATCCCATCCTCATCACTAAAAACCTCTAGAAATCCACCAAGGGATTTACATCCATCACTCACAATTGGCATTTTCTGCTCAGCATTGTACATGTTAGGGCCAAGAAGGAATGAAAAGTGTTGGACCGATTCATAATTCTAGGAAAAGTTGATTATATTGATGATGAATGAAAAGAATACTTTGGTGGGAACTCAGAATGTGGGATCCTCTAGTACTCACAAGAAGAAATCTAAGGTCTTTTCCAAGTTTTTGTTTCCCAAGGCCCCCTTGGGGTTTTTTTTTTTTCAATATGAAAGATAGTTCTTAGGGCTTGTATTAGAATAGTTGGCAGAACTTTTCTTTGAGCTTAGACTTACTATTTTTGTCTACTATGGTCTTGATACTTATGCATGCTCTATATGCCCCATACATATCATAGTTTCTATTTATAGTAATACATTATTGATAGCATATATTTTAGACATACTCTAAATTGTGATAATCTAATCTTTGGAACTAGGCTTGAAGATTTTATTAGCAAATTAACTATCAATTTTGTATCCATTTTTATATACATATCTTCTAATAACATGTTTTTACATATGTACATGTTTTTTTCTTGTATTTCTCTTTCTGTCACTTCTGTAAAATTGCTTTGCCTGAATTCATAATTTATTTTTTAATAGGCTACTAAGGATGTCCTAGATTCAAAATATATATTTGTTATGCTTTTTTCTATTGTACCATTCTTTTGATTGGCTATAACTTTGACATGAACAAACCTTAAATGATTAGTTGTGTTTTGTGGGAACTAGGTATTGGTTTCTCAAGTTTGATTCCCACTTTGAGTCCCTCCTATTTTATTCTTTGAGTGCCTTGTCATTTCCTTTTTCTGGACATTTGGTCGTTGTCTTCTCCTCTTGTACAAGGAGTATTATGGACTATTGGGGGTAGTCTTTATCTACCTCTACTTTTCCTTTTGGATTTTTTTTTGTCCTTTTGTCATTTTTTTTTTGTCTTTGTTATCTCTCAAACTATTTTTCTTATGGTCTTTGAATACATATGTGTGTGTGTGTGTGTGTGTGTGTGTGTGTGTGTGTGTGTGTGTGTGTGTGTGTATTGTAAAATTTCTACTATAGATCTAGTTAGGAATTGAAACAAACGTGCAGGAAAAAAATACTAAAGAAATACAAAGCTACCAAGAATAAAAAAATGTATTGATTACATTATATTCTCCATAAAAGATCATTACAACATTGCATGATTTATATAATAAACCAATGCATGAATTTAGGAATCTAAAATTAGTGTTCAACTATTTGAAGGAGCAATTATGATAAAATTAACCCAGTTGTCTTTGAGTTTAAACATGCAAAGAAGACTGGAGATTGCGATATCATCGTTCAAAATAGAGCTCACTGCTTAAAACATTGAGTTAGAATCAATAACATCAACAAACCCCCTTAATTCTAACTAAGGAGAATAGAAAGCTAATGAAAGACAGGAGATAAGAGGGAAAATCTACAAACCCACCTTTGAAATCTATAGAGAGAAATTCTTCTGTGACATGAAAAATATAATGGATATCTATCAAATCATAACCACCATAGTGTTTAATGAAGAACCTCCTACAAAACCAAGATAAAGATGAGGATTAATCTACATAAGTGCCCCTAACAACACTACTCAAACAATGAAAAGATGGAAAACATAGTCAAAACTTTTGTCAATCAAATCAAAGATACAATAGACAATAATCTGCATAGCTCCCTCAAAAAAAGTATAGATGATAAACAAAAGTAAAACATCTACCATTCAAGGATGCAGCTGACACATGAGTCCATATGAGTGACTCTAATGACACTACTCAATCATGCATAAATAAATTGCTGATTGAAAATACAGGTGTCAATTGTTTATAAATTTGATCAAGTATGAAAGCAAAGGAATTCACACTGAGAGGCATGATAGATCCACAAAAGTAGTGCATCACTAGAGAGAAAATAATGGCAAGATCCATGAAAAGAGAGCATGATCTTGACCTATCTCTAAATTAGGTCCAACCTTTGATGTCATAACATTTCGATGCAAGCCTCTTCTTGTGGGCCTAAGAAGAATCAATGGCTTCTGCTCGAAATAATTGAGTGGCATGAGAAAGACAATGCTGAAAATTCCATCTTGGAAAACTCGATATTCAATATTTGCAAACAAAAAAATGCATTTCTTTTCCTAGCAGCCTTAGCTGTGATACCATGTAAAATTTATGCTATAGATCTAGTTAGGAATTTAAATAAATGTGCAGGGAAAAACATACTAAAGAAATACAGAGCTACTAAGAATAAAAAATGTATTGATTACATTATACATTCTCCATAAAAGATCATTACAATATTGCATGATTTACAAAATAAATCAATGAATAAATTTAGAAATCCAAAATTAGTGCTCAACTGTTTGAAGGAGCAATTATGATAAAATTAACCCAATTGTCTTTGAGTTTAAACACACAAAGAAGGTTGGAGACTGCAACATCACTATTCAAATTGGAGCTCATGGCTTAAAATGTTGAGTTAGAATTAATAACATCAACACACACACACACACACACACACACACACACACACACACACATATACATATGTACATTCATACATACATACATACATAGAGAGACACACACATTACATATGTATATATGTTTATGTGTATGTGTATGTGTATGTGTATGTATATAGATACATATCTCATGTCATTGTTTTTCTCAGAAGTCATTTAATAGTTTGAGTTCGATCTTTGATGTTTTTGTTCATGGCTACTTTTTATGTGCTTAGATTAAGGGTATTATAGTTCTTTCAAGGGTTTTGTAATAAAGTAACTGATGAATTGACATTTTGGCTTCCGTGTTATGTATGTATTTTTAGAGATATTTACTTTTGTTTATCTCCTCCGATCACTTTAATCATTTTCTTGGCCCTAATTATAGGTTTATTATGGAAGGGAGTTCTATTTTCTGTGATTTTTTGCAAGGGAAGCCCTATATAATTTGAAGTGTTTGTAGGTATTTAGTTCAAATTTCAAAATTTTCTTATATGCGATATTGTTTTGTCTTGTTATACAAGTATTCCTAACATTTTGTCAAGTTTTACTTCCTAATTTCATCTCAATTTCACCTAATTCTAATTTATGACTAATTTCATGCTAATTTTAATTTAGTTTGATATTCCTCGTTTAATTAAATTTTACCTAAAATAAATCTAAAAAATCAAAACAATGAGGCAATCATTATTTTTCTAAAAATTATAAAACCAACTTTGTTGAAAATCATATATTCTTCAAAATTGGAAAAAACAAAGTATTTCCAATTTAAGTTTTGAAAACTTTATCTCTCCAAAAATTGAAAATATATTCATATTTTATCATATGGTTTTCTAGTTTGAAATGGAAACTTAATAATTATTTCTTTAGTATCATCTCTCCTTGTCTGCGAATCATAATTTTTATTATTATTCTTGATTGTTCATTTAACCCCTAGATTTATATATAAGAAACCTTCATTCATCACATTTTTATCAAACATTCAAATATTAAACATCTATCAATTTATAATCTCAAGCAACCAATCAATATCATTTTATCATTTTCTCGAAGCTCAAAGTCTAAGTATTGTCAGATTCACAACTAAGTGCAACACTTCAACCAAAAAAAAGAGGAACAACATATGACTGGAGCATTTGATTAGTTTGCATGTTTTATTGTGTGTTTATTTCTAGTTATTTAGTACTTCTTATTTTGTTGTTAATAGGCTCACATTCAGTAGTTTGATGTGATTTTTTTACTAAACCATTCAATGATACTAACCCTTGTTTCTTGAGATTGCAAATTTAGGCCTATATATTTTAATGAACCTTATGTGAAGCACCTAGCTTCTTAAATCTACTTGCATGAATATGCGGCTTCTTTGATATTTTGTTTTGCTCATGTGTGTGCACATGCGTGTGTGTGTCTTTCATAAGCACTCCATTATTAGATGATGGATAGAGCTAAAATGATAAATCATCTATTTGCCTCATCTACATTTGGAAGCCCTAATAGGACAAAATTGTAGAATTTCCAAAGATTTAGACTTATCTCTCAAATGAATTCTAATTTGTCTTTATATTTTTTTGTAGGTTTCTGCTAATACAAGGGGACTATAGGCCAAAATTTAGAGTTTTTCCAAATTTATTTGGTTCTTTTATATCGTATTTATGATTTTTTATAAAAAAAAGTTTTTGGCACAAATTAATGAATTTATCTTAAAAATATATATTTTTAGAAAGGCTTTGAAATTCTATAAGGGGTCTTCTCTATGATTTTGAATTTGATGAACAATATTTACTTTAAAAAGTAGATCTTTCAAAGCTTGCTTATTATAATAGAATAGGTTCCTACAACACATATGAAGGAATTGTTCAATAAAATATTTTTTGCAAGTTGGCATTATCATAAGGAATCTACAATCCAAGGCTTACATTTTTCTAATCGAGTTTGTGCTATATATATAGTTCATGAAAAATGTTTTTTGGTGCAAATCATCGTTATTTTTTGAAAAAAGAAACATTTTAAGAAAGTTCTTGCAATTCTTAAAGGGGTCTATTTTCTGTGATTTTGATTTTGATGAAAAATATTTTCCAAAAAAATAGATCTTTGAAAATTGGCATGTTTTGATAAAAAAGGGTTTTGTGGATCAGAAATTAAGGAGTATTTATAAAATTCTTGCACTATTTTAAACCTTCCTACCTTTTTTCAAGGGTTACTTATTTCTAATTCTATTATTTTTGGCTAGTAGTATGTATAAAAATGGATCTTGATGACTAGGTCAAGAGCAGGAAAATAATCAAGTTGTACGTGTTTCAATTTTAGTTGATTTATAGATTCATCCTTCATTTTGCTTACCATGTCAATTTTCTTTCACCTTCAATTATTTGTGTTGGACTAACATTTATGACAACTTTTGTGGATTCTTAGGATATGGAAAAATTACCTAGCTATACATGAAAGACAAAACAATCTAAAAAATGTGCTTAGGTTCGCCTACTGCTGATCAAGGAATGAACAAACATAGAATCTGAAAGCATGTCTATTTGTTTGTTAGATTAAATGCTTGGAAATGAAAAAAAATAGTGCCTATTATGTTTGGAAATTAAAATTGGTAGGGATATTTTATCATCCTTCTTAGGGTTATCAAACTCCTAGACCTACTTTTAGTTTTATTTTCTTTCTTTTAAGTAGGTATATTAATTTGAGCCATATTGGCAACTTCCAAGTTGTGCCTTAATGAGGCTAGTGAGAGGGAAAACCCAAAGAGGAATACAATTGCTTTTTCCATGATATTCTAACCATCTATAAAACAAAACATCTTCATCCTTAATGGGGTAAAGGAAAAAGAGCATGTAATATAACTTCTTCAAGTAGTCCTCGTGCATTGCACAAAACCTCCTGAGCATTGATGGGAAGCTCTCGAAAGAGAGGTAAAAATAGAATATTTGAACAAAAATCCTAACTAAATCCTTGTTAATTAGAAACCACCTTTTTAGTCATGTTAAAAAAAAATTGAACTTAGGTATATTTTTAGGAAGCTATTATTGTGAAAGACCCACCACAACATTTTGGAACATACGGTCAATGTTTAGCTCTAGGGACTATTGATTGAAGTGGGTTTTGTGCTTGTGCCTTGTTGTTTGTTGCATTCAAATTAAATGTTATAAGTGTCATAAAAACAACCATAAAATCAGATTTAAAGGTTCATCACCAAGGATCCCAGGTCCTTAGAACTAAGAGATCACAATCAAAACATCAACAAGTCTAAATCACAAAGACAAGTATTTCTCTAGAAGACTTTATTTCAAAATACAAAATTTAATCTTGGAATCACTACAAAAATATTTAGAATTGTAATTAAATCATTTCAAATTAATAATAAGATGTCTCTTCATACCCTTTTAGTTAGAGACCACTCATAAGATCTTAAACAAGGAACAACTTGAATGACTTATACTTCAATCCATTTCTTCCATATAAGAGAGAAAAGGAACTCGTCAATTGTTATGGTATAGATATTTTGGAACATGAACAATAGATGACTGATATTCTCATACAACAAATACAGTACATGTGAACCCAATTAGATCACATTCAAAACTAGTGTGAACACAAGTCTTACACCACAGAGGATTTGTTAGTAAGTAAAGTCCACCAAGATAATTGGGAGAGGGGGGGATCAATTATATAATTAAAACAACTCTCAATTCTTCTTTCATTCTGAAACATGTAAAGTGTAGATGCAATAACCATATAAAGATAATCGTACACAATAGCACCGAATATGTTAACTAGGGAAACCCCAATGGAGATGGCACTGACAAGATGATGTACTAATGTTAATGTTCCTTGTGAAAGGATGGACCCTATTAGGATTCAATCAAATACATTCGGTACATATGAGTTAGTTTTAGGAGACTTTGAATCCCTATTAGGCGATTCCAACCCAGTTAGGAGTTGAAAGAAAGATAGATGGACCCACTATCCAAACAGCTTCAGTACTATCCCCACTGAATAATACAAGTGTACATCAACAACTGTCTAACAACCACTAGTACAAAAACACCAATATATTACTAAATAAACTACTAAAATTGTAGATATATGACCAATTTTGATCACGTGACCATTGGTAATTTATTATCGGTCATTAATTTGGAAACCAAATTTATGACTAAACTATTTTAATCATTAATTTGGTTATTGATTTGGTTGTTGATTGTTATTATATAGTAGTTTATTTGGTAGTTGATTGTTATTAAATAGTAGTTTATTTGGTAGTTGATTCGATAGTTTATTTGGTAATTAATTTGGTAGTTAATTTGATAGTATATTTGGTAGTTGATTTGGTAGAATATTTGGTAATTTATTTGCTAGTTTATTTGATAGTATATATGGTAATTTATTTAATCATATTAAGGCACAATGGAATCGAACCACCATCATCCTACTTGTAAAGTAGGTGCACTTCCATTGAGCTAGTACTCTTTAAAAAATAGTAATTTTTTTAAATGTATAGTATAAAGATCAAGAGAATGTTTTCATTGCCAAATTTATTACATTTGGTTTGTTCCCTTTATTATAATAAATTTATTATGTGGCTTGTCTAATAAAGTTACATCATTATGTAACATATTTTCAACTAGTTCTATGGTAGCCACTTCCTCTAAACCAACATTTTCGAAAAGAAAACATAGCTTGAACATGGCCATTTATTCCTCAACAAGTCACTTCAAAAATAGAATAATTGGAGAGAAATTGTGTAAATAGGTACACACTACCAAAATTTAAATAGGAAAATGGAAAATCTCTTAATTACATAAATGATAATCGCTCTACACAAGTTGAGAAAAAAAGGAGCGCTCCTTAGGTTTGAATTATTCTTTAACATCCTAGTGTTTACCTTCTACTATTGTAATTTAATAGTTTCACTATAGTAACATAATATAATTTGATTAATATATTTTTAGGCACATTTAATTAATCAACTAGTTGCTTGGTTCATTAAAGTAAACAAGAGATGTGTTGGTGTAGTGGAAGTCCTGCTTAGAGGAATAAGATTTTGGGTAAAAGGTGGGGTGGAAGAGAGATATTGTGCAAGGGTGTATGAACGGATATAAAACTTAATTTCATTTTAGGCTTCTCTCATGAACTTTTACAAAACCTACAAGCTTCAGAGCCATTCTTATCTTGCTCTTGACGTGGATTTTCACAAAGAGTGATAACATTGTCACTAATCTTGAGATTCAATTTCAAAAAATATAATGTGTAATGTAGTAAATCAAATTATAGAAACCAAAAATCATAAAAAACAAGAAACAAACTTTTTGGGAAAAACATTAATGGATTTTTTTTTTTTTAATCATGTTGTAGGAGTGTAATAGAGAAGCGGAACACCCAAATATGCTTAAAAGAACTCGCTTATTAAACTAGTATCTCACCTTAATAAAATCTCTAAAACACAATTTAATCATATTGGTAAGTTATTTTAATAAATGAAACACACATTGAGACCACTCATTAGAGCTCCAACTAGCTAAATATCCTTAATGTAGAAGGAAAACTTACCAAGCTAAGTACCCTATCACTTGAAATTTCATGTGCTACCGCAACTATTTCAAAGCATTATTAGGAAATAATAATTTATTTGAACATCACATTAAAGAACAATTCCTAATCAAATACCTTTACAAAATTGTGATGAGTTGTGGCATTGAGTATAAATGAAATTGGATTTGATTGTGAGAAGGCATTTCAACAAATTATATCTACAAAATGGTAATAACTTATGACCTTATTGTCGTTGTGGTTCATTTTCCAAATGTGGTAGATGATTCATATAATGGACAAAGTACTTTAGGGACACTCTATGGATAAATCATTTTCATTAGGAATAAATGAGCCGAACTTCCAGAATATTTGAAATAAGTTAAAACAATCCATCTACCCAAGATTTCTCAAAAAAGTCCTCCCTACCTCCATATTTATATGGTTAACAATATGAACCATAGAGTTTTCACCTTCCCATCATCAAATCAAAAACCACTTTGAAACATTTATCCTCTCACATAATTGCATCTCAATATTTTGAGAACTCAAATGCTGATGTGATATGAATTTACCTGCTACAAGATAGTCATCTTCCATCACAAACTTATATGACACAGTGAAAAGATCCTGAGAAGAAGTTAGGGTATTTTGAGCATACATCTGCAATTATTTTGATGCAAATTAGGCATTCACTTACAACAAGGGAAAAAATTACCTAACCTTGTATCAATTCAACATGTCTTTCCATCAACCTGCCATTATAAAATCTCAACAACTCAAACATTACCAATAGAGAATGCAATTACTAAATCCATTAACCAACAATCTTGAAATCGAGATGCTAAATATTTGATCATCTCTATAACCTAAATTAGGTTAAACACAAATTATATTACCAACTAATTCATCAATTTAGAAAACCTAAATCAACTGCTACAACAAAATTGATCAGTATTTTAATTTTGATTTTTTTAACTTGACAACTAGCCCATTCCTATAAAAGTAGGGAGGACTCTAAGAGGTATTGGTACAAAATAAACAATATAGATATATGGCTCATTAACCATACAATTTTTTTTTTAAACTTGACAATTAGATTATTCCTATAAAAATAGGGATGACTCTAAAAGGTACTAGTACAAAAACAACAGTATAGATAGCTAACTCATTAACAATACAATTAAGTAACTGAGTCTCACCTTGGAATGATTAGCAACACAATATGGAGCTCATAATGATGAACAACATAGTATAAAAATCCATAGGACTGTTGCACCCCAATTGCACTTAGTCTCTAAATCAATTGAAACCAAACAAATTATAGATTATAACAATTCAATGCATAAAACGTTAAAGCCTGATAAGTACTTCAACAGTTTACGATACTCTATGGAAATACGAGAACATCAGTACTCATGCTAGACAATTGGTCTACTACAGATGAACAAAATTACAAAAATAATTGAAGCATTAAAGTAATTTTAGTTCCAATGTCTTGCAAAGCTTGGAGCAAAGGTCTTATCCTTCTTAATCATCAGTCCCTAGTTGTCTAGACTCAATACAAGTTCGTGTTACTCTTCTCAGCTTTGACACCTTTTTACTTGAGAGATAACCAAGCCATAGGGATTTAAGACACAACTCAGATTAAATAGCTACAACAAACATGGCTACATCTACAACCACTTATTATAGTAAATACTTTAGAAAAGCTCAAAAATCATCTTTGAAGTAGAAAAAAGTGAGAAAAACTAATATATCATCAAGGTCCCGAAGTTTTTTTAGGACACTTTTGAATAAAAAATAAGAATTTTTACAAAATTGGGATTGAACAGATATTCGTAGTTGCAAATTCAATAGGAAAAGACTGAATGACAACTATTGTAACAGGTGAAAAATATGATACCATTGAAACAGTCATGATTTTTATTATTTATTATCAAACTGTGAAATAAGTTGTATAATTCCCTTTAAAAGTCTAATAAATCTTTATTGCAGCTTTTAGAAAATAAATGTCAAGCTAAATTACAACAAGGAACATGATGTTTTTGGACAATCTACCTTTGTGTGGCCTTTTTCATGCAAATGAGGCAGAAACATGAAAATCTACAATATAGGTTTTGTACAAAGTGGCTTGGAACAACTCCCATGTGAAAAAAAATCCAAGAAACCTACAAGAGATATTCAATAACCCTTAAACATCACACAGTAAGGGAAGAATTAAGCTAGGGAAAAAATAGTCAACTTTGACTATTTAACACGTTTGGTCTAGGAATTAAGCTTAATGTGTGATGTTTAAGCTGTTCCTAGATATTCATATATAATGTCCTAAGAATATCACTAAGCATGATATTTTACAAAAGATTTTTTTTTAGAAGGTTTAGATTTTTATGAACATGGTATTAATATAGAAAAGGTAATGTTTTGAAATTCAAAGGCATTGAGTAGAGGTTCTATAATAGAACTAAGTGGAGCTTTCCTATAATGAATAGAACATTCTCGACATATCATTAGAGACCCAACAAAAGATCTATTTGAAATTTGTGGAAGATTCTCAAAGAGAAGAGTACAGCTCTTGCATGGATCTAAAATGAAAATAACTTCAGATTAGTCCACAACAGAGGTTATACACAGGAAAAACTATATCATCAACATGCAACAAGGAATAGTGTTAGTGTAAAAGCTATCACATTCTTAGATGCACTATCTTCATTACACAAGTGGGTGTCATTTTTTAAGATATAACTTAGAAAATGAAGCCCAAAGTTTACTGCTGGCTTAATCTAAGAAAAAAGTTAAAACCAACATCTACATTTAGAAAAAATAAAAATTACGAAAAGATCTTTCAGAAAAGAAGTATGGTACTGGTCTTTCTTGAAGTAGTTTTTTTAAAGAGGCATGTAATGGCCAAGAATGGAGAGTATATTAAATGTTGTAGTAATCTATTTTCAATGCAATACATTTCAACATTCTTTTAAAAGATAAATCCATCTACAAGCAAGCTTTTAGTTTTATTAATAGGCGACCAGTTGAAAAGTAAGAGTAAAAGAGAAATATTTTCTTTAAGTAATCACAAAGAATTCATCAAGCAAGAAACTCACAACATCCTCTGAGAATAAAATAAAGACCCAAATTATCAAATAGAAGCAATAATTAATTATGGTAAGAGTAAGAGGATCAAGTGCCATTGCTGAAAAAATCTGAACAATACTTCTCAAAATGTATCTCCAGGATCATTTGTGACCAATGCTTTTGTTTGAAATATTTTCAAAGTTTTTATCTTCTAAATAGAGAGTTCATACAATGCACCATATGGTACAAAGAATCACAACATTGTACCCTAGTCTAGGCATCATATTATATGCATAGGCAAATAATTTTTTTTTTAATGAAGTGTTAGTTTTTAAATGAGCTAATAGAGCTCCAAATTGAGGTTCCAGATTAAAATTTAAATGGAATAGATATCTGCAATTATAGAAGGGAGCAACATGATAATAAGAAATATGAACAATTTATCTTTGGCGTCTAGGAAAATATTATAAATTTTTACAACAACATGATCTAGCAATTCAATGTTGTACACAAGGATTAATTACATCTCTCACACTACAAAAGGTCTAGCACATTTTTATTTAAAGTCATGAGTACATATGTCACGACCCACATTCTTCAACAAAGGAAAAATTTGCATGGGCAATTAAAATGCACTTTTGTTCAAGAATTTCCTATAGAAATATCTTATGCAAGAGATATTTTCCACAACAAGTCAAATTGTGATATTGCTATCATGATTTAATTACTTATGAGAGATGGATTCATGTTTGAATCACTACTCATGATACGTGGGTCAATGAATTTGACTCAAAAGCTACACAGATAAATCCTGATAGCAATATCACAATATCTTATGCAGTTGAACAATATATATTTTGTGCAATTACAATACCATAATTAATATGAATGCTGGTTAATAGAGGAGAATATGGAATGGTATAGAGCTTGGGAAATTGTTAAGAGGTTTTTTCATCTATAAACCACACAACCCACAAGAGGATTTTGTCACTAGTGCTTGTTGACTTTATATCTCTTGTAAAATCCTTTCACTCTACTCTTTATTTCTATATTTGGTTTGTAAATATAAAGGGATTAGTAAATAAACAATGATAGGCTGATGATCCTATGTAAGAAAATAAAGTTGAGATTGTAGTTTCCATCTAGTGTTGTACTGCTAAACATGATGATAATAGTTGCAAAATATTTTTTTTGATAATTATGAAAATAAATAGTATAAGAATTAGTTGTACAAATATCTAAGCCAGATGAGAGATGCCCATGGGTTCATTCTATCTATGCAAAAAGGCAGTTTTAACTTATCGCTACAAGATTTCCATAGTCCTTAGCAATCATATTGCCTATCTCCCCCAAACTTTTAGTTTGCAACACATTGATATTGATGGCACTTTAGGATGTGCTAGAAGTAGAACTAAACTAGCAAGAATTCTTACATTTTTTAGTTGCAACTAAAGGCTCCATGATGACCATTGTAGGTTGCCTACTTAAGAGGGTCAATGCTTTCGCTTAGTTTTCTTCTTCCATTAGGAGCTATAGACATTGATTCAACTCTTTTTATTCTCTATTATTTAATCAAGTGATAGTCATGTGTCTAGTTTCATTCATATTCTAATGCTTCCATCATAATGAGAGCAATGGGGATAACTAATGAAATTACTTTATGGTAACTAGTTTAACTTGTCAAGTTCCTTGTTGACAATATTGTAGTAAATATCTCCTTCAATCGTCTTGATGGGTTGTATACCATTGATTCCTTGAGAAGGTAAAATCCATGTTACATCATTTTAATGCATCTTGCTATCCCTTAAATTATATGCATTGTAACACAAGCTGATGTAATTGAGATTCCTTTATAGGTTGATTGGCTTATTGGAAAAGACCATTTATTCAAGTGCAATATCATACTAGTGAAAGAATGGAGTTTTGACTTTTCAAGAAATGAAAGAGGCAGGTTTGGAAGAAAACTTAGGGACCCTTGACACCATTCTCAGATCTTGAACAAATTTGGGAGCTCTTAAAAGAGGGTTTACAAATTCATAGAGAAATGATGAGGAGTGGAATTAAGCTTGAGATCCCTATGGTGAGTTGTTTGATAAATATGTGTGCCAAATATGGGATTTTGGACATGGAAAAAAATGTATTAGACAAGATAGATCATCTATATGTATATATTGGACACATGAATTACACAAAAAAGAAATGATTATCTCAAAAGATAGATGAGGCACTATCAAAGAAAACACAACCTCAATGTTGGGGCCACATCACATAGTTCAACTATTGGATGTTGCTCATTCTCAAATACAATAGTAAATATCATGTTATCTAGGATCTCATCGAAGTGATTGCCAAAATTTTATTTGGTTCAAAAGTTACACTCAACTGGGTGCAGGTCTATGTGAAATCCAATAAGTGGAGTTCTAAGTTTAGATTTGATTTGTAAAACTTAATGAGGTCCATGTATTGTGTGTTGGGTTTGTATGGGAAAATCCTAGAGTGTCTAAAGTGAGAATCTTGTATGGATAAAGTACATCTTTCTTTTGAAAAAATAAATCCAAAAAACTAGACAAGTTTTTCTATTACTTCAAAAAGGCACAACAAAAGGATATCATCTATATGTTCCATATTCAACTAAAAATATTTCACAAAGAAGACCAGTTGGTGAGAAGTTAGAACACAATTTTTCTACAATCATTGAAGTTAGAAGTTGAGCACAAGAAACATAATAATAATGCGTTTACTCAACAAATAAAGACTAGTGAAAGAGATGGACATTTTACTTAATTTTCTGAAATTATAGGTTTTGTTCCTAATTTAGTTTATGCTTCAATGCAATTCGTCAGAAATAAAACATGACAAAGCATGAAATCATCTTGTTCTTATTGTACACTCATCAAGTGTGTGTCTGAAATTTTTACTAATAGAGAAAATTTGGTAAGTGGAAGTTGGACGTCAGGGGACGTGCAAAATCTTATCTATAACCACTTAGATTATGGTTGTCTTGAAAAAAGACATCGTGCATTTTATTAGAGAATGAAGTTTCAAGACATTGTTGTTATTGTAAGTCTTCAAAGATAGAGCCGTAATTTTTTAATTATCAAAAGGCTCAAATTCATTTACATCTCATTTTTGAACACATTTGAAGTGTAAAGATGCAAGGAAAATAAAATAAAATATGAAGGATCTTTAAATTCTTGCATACACTTCCCTTTTGAACATTATGATTTCCAATCAAATAGTTGCATAGGAAAACTATCAATTAACTCTTCTTCTATTAAATAGGGATGATGACAAATGCTTCACAAAGATACTCTTTTTCATCACATGTACAAAATCCAAAATCTCTTATTCTTTCCTCCTTATCAAAAGTAATTGTGTCTGCTTCTATTTCTTATCCATCCATTCCTATATGTCATCTACATCCTAGGAATTTTCCCTTGCATAATCCAATTACTCTTTTGTCAAAATGTCCATTGCATTTAGATGAGGTTGTTCACAACTCTAATACTTCTTGAACCTAGGATTGTGGTATTTGTCTTGATCAAAGGCCTTTAAAAAATGGTAATATACAAGAGGAAAAAATCATTCTACTAGTTCTTAAATCACATCATAGTTCTACAGTTACTGAGAATTACAAAAAAGAAAAGTGTAGTACGGAGTGTGTAATTGATCAAAATAAGTTTAATCAATATAAATTTGAATATGTTAATGTTGGGAATCTTCTTACTATGATTAACATAGACAATCTTAATGGTTTTTATGTTTTATACCCAAAGCATAAAGATTAAGTATGTCAATAATGCCAAAAAATTTACTTCTATGTTAAATAGATGTAAGCATTTGTAAAATAGCAAGATTACTACACTAGGTTGTATCTCATCATTACGTTATTTTGGATCCAACAAGCCCATCTACGCTATGCACAGTCATCCCATGTGAGAAAATTATAAAATGACTAGTTCATAGGAGTCTCCATCCACGTTAAGAAGGCTTGCACCATGATCTCTTACCTTAAACCTCTCTGACATATCCAGATTATCTGATGGTATGACTTTTAAATTTGCCAATGCTTTATTTAGTATGAGAAGTCATTGGTTAGAACCAGTTCAAAGTCAGCTATTTTTTTCAGAAACTCCTAAAAAAATTGAAGCATTGGCAAGGTGGGAAAGGTCATTCTTAGGTTCTCAAATGTAAAGAGTAGTAGTCGACACTACAAGGTGTCTAAAACCTGACCTCACTACTGATTTTGATAGTCACTTAAATAACTTAAATTTGGGCAAGTAATCTCTAGAGTCAGGAATGAAAACAATTGTTCTACAACAACCTTGATGTATCCATATATGAAAGTGCAATAAATATTTCAAATGCAAATATTTATTCCTATATGCATGGAAGTTACAGAGTTGGCCCTATTTCTCCATTTTTATCATGCTTCTAGTTATAAAGGGCCAAACAAGGTTTTATTTTAGGAAATTTTCCCATGGAAGATTTGCAAAAGCCAAGAAGTAGGATAACATACTTCCCCAACATGGTATACTTCAGTTTCTTTTCATGTTCAATTTTTTGTTAGTTTGGGTGAAGAAGATAACTTTGATACTTTATATTTATAGAATATTAGTCCTTACAAATAGAGGCCTTCAAATAGAGGATTAAGATATCAGAAGGGCATATATTTCTATGAAGAAAATGTTTAAGTTATATACAGTAGAAAATCTAATAGAACAAATAAATGGACTTGATTTTGTTGTCACCCACAAATCCTAGATCACACATGGATTAAAATATATTACACTATAACCCCATGCATTTTGCAAAAACTCTTGAATGCTTGATCCACATTACCATTCCTGCAATGGTCGAGGATGAAGGAGGTGTAGGTGAAAGTGTTAGCATACCATCCTTCCTGAAGGAACTTCCTCAACACAAGCTAGGCCTCTTGTACCATACTATGCTTACATAGGACATTTATCATAGTATTAAATGTCAAAGGGACTATCTTAATTCCAATCTTAAGTACATCCTCATTAACACCCTGTATTGCAGTGACCATGTCAACCCTTGCCAACATGACGAGATGAGAGTTATCAACGAGGAGAGTAAGTGCAGTTTCTAGGTACAACCCTTGATCATGGATATCCTCAAATTATCTACCTCACCCATTTCCCTCTCCCTTAAGAGCATCCTCAACACACTTACATGGCAATCCACACTATGCTTGTATCTAGGTTGTTGTCGTGCATCCAGTAAAAGAACTGCAGGGAAAACCTCAGATTGTAATTGCTCTGAATTTCCAAAACCTTGCGTATATCTTTGGGGGTTTATCTCAACCATATTTTTTTTAAACACTCACACTCTCATTGTTCTACCATCCATTTTGGCAAATTATTTCACAAACTTGTTGACTAGATCACAATTAGGTATTGTATCTTCATTCAAATTTTCATTTATATCCAATGAAATAGATGTGTACTACTTCTCCCTAGAAAAAGTAAAAACTATTTACTTACATTTGATGATAGGAATTTGTGAAAACATAATTTACTTTTTGGCTTTGAGGAGCATACATTTGCATCAACATCGACATAACTTTATGATATAATTTTTTTATTTCAAACAATATGGACAACTAGGAAAACCCTAGTTCTCAGAAGAAAAGCATGCCTCCTCCAACACTGCACCTTCTCCTTCTCATTGTATTTCTCCTAGAGAAAATAAGTTCCGAACCCTATTCATTCACAATACCAACTGGTGAAAATTTATTTTGTCAAGCTCTCTCTCAAATATGTTGTTTTCCTAGTTTAGAAGTTTGTGTATTTGTGTCATTTTAATGAAATCACAATTTTTACCATTACAATAATAATAATGATTAGTTTAAAAATATCTTTCTTTGAAAATAAATATTTAAAAAATTAGGAAATATTTATATGAATTGTGTATTACATTTTTTATATTTTCAGTCTTGTTTATAGTGAAAAGTGAATGTTTATTTATATTATTTGTTAGTATTTAATTCTTATTAATATATTTAAAATCAAACATAATATTTTAAATAATACCATAAAATGGTGAAGTTGTCTTTTCTCCACAAGGCTAAGTTGAAGCTGACGCCTCTCTCTAGTCAACTCTTGGGTCTATAATGAAATTATTAGTCTTAAGAAATAAATGGGAGATATACAAAGAGAATTGGATGAAGAAAAAATGAAGAGAGCCCACCTAGAGAACCAGGTTGGGAATATCCCTGAGAAGCTGGAGGCCGATGAAATGAAACTTTGACATTAGTTAAAAATAATGGGCAAAGAATGGACATGGTGACTTCTAGTTTATGCACGACAGCTACAAATTTAGGTAAAAGGAGCAATGAGGAGATTATGTCCCCTATTGTTGTTGTTGTCAAGATTCTAGGTGGCCCTAGTAAAAGAATGAGATAGAGTACGAAGAATGTTGTGGTTGACACCTCTAATTCTACTGTTGATGACATCTTGTAGGGTCCTATAGAGGCTAGCAAGGATTTAGCCAAGGTAATTAAAGAACTAATTTAGTTGTTGGTTTTGGTCCCTGGTATATGGCCTTTGGCTAGTCAGCTAGTCCAGGTTGTCCTGTCTTTGTTTCATTTCCAACTTTGTTTAGTTGTTTACTTTAGGTTCTAGATCCTTGTAAAACTTGGTTTTGAACTTTGGATAATTTATTTTGGTGGTTCCAGGTCCTTGTAAAACTTGGTTTAATGTTGTATTTGTGAGCTTAGGTTTCAAGTCCTTGTAAAACCTAGGGTTCCTTATTGTTTATCTTTCTTCTTGATGTAAGAGGTTTCAGGTCCCCTCAAAACCCATTTTAGTCATAATCTAAAATACCATAAAATGTAATTATAATGTGGTACTTTTGAATACAAATAAAATTTTGGATGAGTGTGAGAGAATCATATATTTATGATAAAATAAATAATTATGTTCAAATTAGTTGCAAATTTTATATATTAAGATTTTTAAGGGGTCTCAACTTCCTATAGTGGGATTAATTTTCATTGTAAACATTTATAATTTTTAGAAAAATTGATGGTCAATTAAGAAATAAAGAATAACAAATGTATACAAGTTTGGAAACTGACATGTTATCTTCTAGTGGACCAATAAGATGGTCTTAGTGAACCAATATGATGAAATTTCAAAGCAATTAAATGATCCCTAGAAGCCCTAGGCACGCAGTTAACATTATCTATTATGAAGTGA
This sequence comes from Cupressus sempervirens, assembly GCA_028749045.1. Lineage (NCBI taxonomy): Eukaryota > Viridiplantae > Streptophyta > Pinopsida > Cupressales > Cupressaceae > Cupressus > Cupressus sempervirens. Next base: position 675,393,800 of record CM053791.1, on the reverse strand, counting down.
TTAAAGCTACAACTTCTCTTACCAAATATAGTTCCTTGTAAGCTCATTGTACCTCAACTGCACCAATCTCTTCTATGATCCAAAATATATTTGTATTCAAACTTGCATAATATGTCAAATAGATATGACCACATATCACACACTACCTCAAGGAAATAATCTTTCCTTTATACCAAGTCCTAAAACAAATTGTTAATTCAACCTTGACACTTTCCCAGTTTACTATATTAATATATGACCAACTTAAGATATTACTTTACATGTTACTATACAATATTACATCTTTTTCACAATTATAAGTAATTTGTTAGCTTGTAATTTTAATAACTTCAAACTTGTTGATCATTTGAATATGCATGATTAAAAAAAGCATCTTTAGTATGTCTTTAACCCCTACCTTATCTTGGTCAACTAGATCCCATCTCTATTAGGATATAAAATCCAAACATCAGTACTCACTTTCTAGAAATGATGTCTGAAAGCTGCCTTCACCAAATCCTTTATAAGTCCTAACTATAGCATTTAGACATACTCTAGAATATAATCCCATGTTTACATAAGATGATCTTCAATTCTTGATTTGTACAAAGCCAAACTGTGTCTGTTGCTCTGCCAGTCTTCATTTAATAACCAATATGTTGACATCAATGACAAACTCTATCATGAATGCAACACATAATGACTAAAACTGTTAGAAAGTAAAGTCCACCAAGATAACTAAGAGGGTGGGGACTAGTTATTAGATTAAAACAACTCATTATCTTTATTAAATCTAAAACATGTAAACAATAAGCACACAAACAATAGAAAAATAACCATAAATGATAACACCATATTTGTTATCTAGGGAAACCCTTGATCAGAGGGAAAACCCTAGAGGAGATAGTACCCACAAAATGATGTACTATTATAAATGTTCCTTGTGAAAGGATGGAATCTATTTAGAGCGAATAAAATACATTCAATACATATCAATCCCTATTAAGAGAGTTTGAATCTCTATTAGGAGATTCCAACCATGTTAGGAGTTATGGAAGGCAGAATGACTCATTGTCCAAACAAATTTAGGGAAAGACCACCAAACTCATTATCCAACTAGCCTTAGTTCCATCCTTCTCAGAATAATATGAGTATAATATTGTCTATTAAAACTTCTTTTCCAAATAAAGTCTCTTTGGAAGATCATTATGCCTCTATTGCACCAAACACTTCTTTGATAAGATGTTATTTGTAATCAAGTTCACTAAATCTCACATACAAGTTCTCATACTCGCATTACAAAAAAACAACATTTAATCTCATTGATTTGCACATACTACCTCAAGGAAATAATCTTTCCTTTATACCGAGTTCTAGAATAAGTTATTGAGTTGCGCTTGGGGCTTTCTCAATTGATAATAATAATATAGGACCAACTTAAGATATTACATTGCACATTACATTACATCTTTACAATTTTCATAATTACAAACAAACTGTCAACTCACAGTCTTCATAACTCTTTACTCAATGCTCATTTGTATGTGTGTGTTTAAATACATCTTCATCATGTTTTCTACCTCTTTCCAAGTTTGCATGACCAAATTCCATCTCTATTAGAAGATATGATCCAAACAATAGTAAGTACTACATAAGAACTCTGTCTTCACCAAATCTTCAATAACTCTACATTATCTTCATATTTTTGCATGCGCTCTTAAACATAGCATCAATATACTTTATAGAACATTATTCCAAGCCTACATAGGCTCATCTTCAATTCTAAATCCTCATGAAGCCAAACTCTATCAATCTTCATAGAATAACCAATATGTTGACATCAATGACAAACTCTCTCATGAATGCAAGACACAACATTTGTATTATGTCTCTAACAATGCTATGATACTCCCCCATAGGAATATCATCACCATTCATGCTAATAGAAACATGTCTTCAACAATACTAGGATTGCTAACCTAAACATGTCTTCAACACTACTAGGATACTCCTCCATAGGAATACCCTCAACATTCATGCTAATAATCTCCTCCTTGGCATCGATGGCAATATAGATGAAAAGCATCTAAGTTCCATGAATACCAAATGTATTTGTTCTTCAACAAATCCCCCATTCATGTTGTCCATGAATGCCATCTATATTGTAATTATCATGCACAAGGAGGTGTTAATCTCCCCAATATATCAAGATCTTTTCAAATCCTCTTCATCAATAAAATTCTCTTCATCAATCAACATGAATCTTTCCTTTAGGAACATCTCTTGTAGAATGTTTTTCATGTGCTACTCTCTGCATAAGATGTCTCTAAACATTCATGTCAAAGGATATTTTTCATGTACTAGTCTCCCCCATTGAAATTAATGTTAAAGGTATCATTATGTCAATTCTCTACATATGATCTGCAATAAACCAAGTATGCAAAGGCACTATTAAGTACTAGTTACCAAGAGTCATTTATGACTCAGGTCAAACATAGATACTTCCACAAAGGAGAAGCATCAAGCATCTAGTCTAGAAAAGGAAATAGTACTCTATTACCATTGGACTGATTCAATCTCTGCATCAACTACTCAAAATTAGGTTGGGGCATAACCGCAAGCATACCTCTAAGTACTCAAATGTATCATTCACCAAACATTTTGTAAATATGTTTTCTATTTTCTCCTTTGTGCTAACATACTCCAATATGATCTCTTTTTCTATAAGCTTATATCTCAAAAAGTGATACTTAATAGATGTATGCTTCGTCTTTGACTATAATACTGGATTCTTTAACATACTCATTGTGCTTGTGTTATCAAAATGTATGATAACAGGCTCTATAAATTCAATCCCAATGTCTTTCAACATTTGCTTCATACAAATAATATTATAACAACTATTTATTGGTGCAAGCTCATTATTTAAATGCAACTCTAATTTAATAAAGTTTATTTTAATTAAATTACATAAAGTGTGTGCATGAAAATTAAAATATAGTAATTAAAGAGAAAGGGTTTTCACATGATTGCATGATCAAAGCCTTGATTTGGGGGAAAAAATATTTATTAAGAAAATTAGAGCTCATTTCTAAATACACAGGTTTGGAGGAGCCAATTTTTGAAAAGAGGGTTTTTGAAAGAAAAGGAAGATTCTTGCATGTTTGTGCATTCATTGTTTTAGCATTAGATTCAGGTAGGATCTTGTGGGTTTGTGTAGTAGTTGCTTGTTCTTTGAATTCTTGTCTTTTTCATATTTTTTTTGTTTCTATTTTCAAAATTTCTCTAGGTTGAAACTCTTATTTGAAAAAAATTATTTCCATTGTAGAACAGTCTAGGATTTAATAAAAAAACTTTAGTAAATATTGAAAGGGTTTTCAAAATCTAATGAATTAGGAAATTCACTTTTCTATGCACTTTATGTAACATGTGATTTACTGTGTTGGGGTTTTTGGGTTTGACTTAGCTTTGGCCAGTTAGGATGTTTACCAAAGGCAGTTCTATTTTGTGATGTCATGATGATTTTTTGATCTTGATCTTTTATACTCAACCAAAGTAATGTGTCTGGTATGCTCTATGAGATGTTTTGATGCATCGATTGTTATTGATTTCTAGTGTTCTTGTGTGAAATTGAGGTGAATGGTGTGACCTATCTGATATAACCTTTGAGTCCTCAATCAGTTGTATTTGGATTTCTTTTTAGTCTCTTGTATAGGACTGAGGTGTTTGTATGATTTGTTCTTGGTGATTCCATGTTATGACATGGATTGTTTTATGTATGCTTGATTTTGGGATCAGTCCTATTAGGATGATCGTATTGGTCGAATTTGTGATTATGATCAATGTTTAATACTTGTCAGTTTCTTGTTTAAGAGCTGATGTATGGTATGTGGTCTTTTGTGATCTTTTGATTTTATTGAGCTTAGGGTAGGTTATCTATATGTCATGTCAGGAAGTGGCTTGCAATGGTTGTCGGGGCCCAAAGTGGCTGCTAGGGTAACCCATTGTAAGTTGTTTAATAAGTGAAAAAATTACACTAAATGAGAATAAAATGAACCTAATAAGAGTCTTTGTATTTCCTCACCCATGCCTCAAGTGCTAGTACAAACTAGGATGGGAGTAGAGAGGATGCTTGGTTGAGACCATGCATTGTCAGTATGCCTTGTCCGTATGAAAGGATACTAGTGCTGCATAGAGTCACTAGGAGGGTGGGGTCAAGTTAGAATACTAGGGTAACTCTAACATTGATTCGTGCGATGACACTTACCCACTTGCATAGTAGATTTCCTACGTGTCTGTGTTGCCTCTGGGATTAGTTGATACTTGTGTCTTGGTACCCTTTGAGATAGTTTACTTTCAGGTGATTCCTTGAACCTAAATGTTGGTTTTTGACTTTTGAGTTTGTTATCTTGTTTGGGACTTGAGACTATCTCCTCAGTGCAATGGGAGTGGGCCATTTAGGTTCCACAATGTCAGGTTGTAGTGCTTTTTCTTATACCATTGAGATCCGACCATCAAATGTTGTTGCTGGATGTGTTTGTGCAAATGTTCCTTTCTATCTATTCTTGTATTTCTATAATGGATGGTTGTACTATTGTATTGTATTTGATTTCATAAGATCTTAAGAGATGATGTAATTTATTTCATGATGTATATTATTTCAGCCTTTCATACCCTGTGACCTGTACAGTGGATGATTGTGCATTCTATTTATTGCCAAGTGGCATCATATATAATTATATATTATTTAAATGGATTCATACTAGTATATTATTATTTGATGTGGAGTTTTATATATTAGATTTATTATTAATTAAACTTAAATTTGATTCAATTTCATGGGACCCTTAAGAGTTGTAACCTATTTATGTGTTGTTGATGTATGCGTGTATGTTTTAGCTTCTACTATGCTATAATTGTTGCATCTTTATCTTTAAAAGAAATGTTTGACAAACTTAGTAAAACTTTAGGTTAACTTCTTTTGGGTCACATGGCATGGCATTACACTATATACTTTGCTTCTATCATACTCTGTGAAATAGAATCTTGTTTCTTGCTTAGCCAAGAAACCAATCTTCCTCCCAAGAAAAATGCTCCACCACAGATGCTCTTTCTGTCATCTACACTTCTTTCCCAATCAACATCAGTGTATGCACAAAAAGTGAAATTATGTGACTTGCCATACCATAATCCATAATCAAGTGTACCTTTCAAATATATATAAAATGTTTTTACTATTGCATAATATGTCTCTTTAGGATCTGCTTAAAATCTTGCCACAATTCCAACTGTATTAGCTATATCAGGTCATGTATGTGTCAAATACTACAATCCACCAATCATAAATATTTTTCTTTTCTCTTCAATGGTAGGGGATTCATCTTTGCTAGACAATTTACATCCAGTTATCATAGGTGTTCAAATAGGTTTACAACTTTATGTTGAGTTGTCATTTTGTAGGATGCTAAATGACAAGGATCCTTGTGAATCCCTATCTTGAAAAGTTGATCGAGGATCAACTCCAAGGTTCTAAGTGGTCTTGCAACCTACTAAAATCTACTCAATTGAAGATAAATACGTACGTTCATGAGGAGGTCTTTGCTAGTTCGAACCAATTTTGGATAATCCATTGATCTATTGTTGTTAAAAAAAGTAACCATAAAAGAAATATATTTTTGGTATTTTTTGTTTTATGATGAATGCAATTTATCGATGCAACTATATGAATTCCTATTTTAATCAAGTCTTAGAAAAAAAAAAACAAACATAAGGTAATGGGAGATTAAAGCAAATAACTTGAAAGGGAAATTCCTAATGAACATAAATCATGGTAACAAACACATCTATGAATTAAACCGTCAAAAAGATTGGGTAGGAAACCAATGAAATTAGGAGCAATACTTCCTCAACTCCACTAATGTAATCGTCAATGGGAACTCAATAATAATCAAATTTCACATTTCATCAAATCTCAAGGCCATAGAAAGTGCACTGATGCGAGACAAGATGCTATGCAAGAACAATAGGTGATCTTTTCTCCAATTTGTTACATTAGCAGAATTCGTTAACATGAGGCAAACACCAGAACCAAAAGATTGCACATTCATAACAACATGATAAAACCATTGGCTCCATTATTATTCATGAACATGCATTTACAAAAATAACACTCTGGAAAGAATAAATACACTCAGAATGAGAGTACTAATAACAAATATTATTTCATCAAAATAACAGCCCGGAGTACATATTAAATCCATGTATTTATAAGAAATCATCTCCTCCCTTTGTGTTAGGAGTGAGACTTCTTAAAATGCAAACACATGCTAAAGATAAATAAAACAAATCTAATTATATACAAATTGACTCTCTAAATGGTGCTAAGTAAGTCTCCACCCCTATTTATATTCATTAATGGGTGCACAAGCCTTTACATGACACAAACAGATAAAATAATGAGAAGATAAGAAGAATGTAGTTGCAAGATGATCCAGGAGTATTTGAAAGCTCTAAGAATAGAAGCTTGACCTTCTCTAGGCATTTCTAGGAGTTGAACTATCATCAAAATGTGTTTTTAGTGCATGAAATGCTCTAAATTAGGAATTGACAGTTAACTATCAATGCATTGCTTCTTCTTCAAAATTGTTGGCACACCTCTGTGAAAAGCACACCTACGCACCTGTGCACCTTGATGAAAGGTTCCAAAAATCCAAAATATTCCTAAGTGTCAAAACTGAATTTTCTTCCCCTTTATACCAAAAAGATGTATGGATGTTTACTCTTAAATTTATCTATGATCTCTAGTACTTGGGTGACTTCTGGAAAATCTAAAGCCTAACTAACCACTGGTAGTTATTGACTTTTATTTGAGTTGCCACAAAATCCTCAAGTTTAGTGTCTAGTTCCAATAATATCTCTTCAATCTTGAATGCTTTCCTTATGTCTTCATCCGAGGAAGCATCTTTGAAAGTTCCTCGAAATTGTTGCACAACTAATTAGCTTGGTTTTGAACTCATCTTCAAAAATCTTAAGGCAAGTGGTGTTATAATACGTTTCTGCTTCCAAAATTTTCTCTTGACTTTGATCTCTTATCCTTTGGATATCTGCATGTAGTCCCTCCATGACTTTATTGCCTACTAATATCTTCTCAATCTAGTCATCGAGCTTGTCTAACTCCTTAGCAATATATATATCCATCAGCGTACAATACCTTTGACCTTTTATTGATGTTGACGCCTGTAGGTCTTTCACCTAGGTATGTACTTCATCCATTAACCCAAAATCTTGGTTCACTATGGATACCAACTTATCTACACTTGATTAGATGAGGTGTAACAGGTTCAAGTTACTCTATATTATCTGTGTATATGAGCAATGTTAGTATGCTAATAGAAACCAAATTTAAATAAAGCTTCTACAAACTAAACAAAATTCATAAACTTCAAGATAGACTAAGATGAACTCTCAATTGAGAATATGAGCCATTAATGGACTCTCTCAATAAGAAGCTCTCTTGTTGAGTAGTTTTATCTAAATGGATAGGATGTATGCTCAATATGCTTCCAAAGGCTTCAATGGATGATTGTGGATTTTTAGTGTGGATAGATGGCTTTAGTATGGATTTGGCTCTCAAAATAGCATTATAACTTTACTTCATGGATTGTGTTATTTTGCAAAGGGGAAGGATCCAATTTATAGGCAAGAGGCTTGAGGGATTGAGGGCTAAGATGCAAGGATGGGAAAAAGCTCATGGAGGGCTTAGATTGCATGAGAGGAGAGCACATGGATTGTGCTTCCTTACAACCAATCAAGGAGTGACACATGTCACATGGTGAGAGGATGGAGGAAAGGGCAAGGATGAGTCAACAAAGGAGGCTCAAAAGATAAAATCTTCATAAAGACCCTTCATAAGTGCTTTGTAAGAACATTTATGACTTTGTGGGCTTTATAAAGTTTTGTGGTTGAAGATATTTGTGAGAGATACCATGAAATTCGAATTTGAGGGTTTAGGGAGGTTTTAAGCTTGCTTAGGGTTGTAAAAATGATTAGAGGAAGGGTTAGAGATGGCTTAGGACTAGGCAAGTGGATGGCAAGTGGATTGCAATTAATGAGGGTGGGTGAAGGAGGAGATATTTGTTAACTTTGGCTTGAGTTAGCAAGTCTTAACCCATGTTTAGGGAATGTGACAAGGTTAGGAGGGGATTAGGATTAGGGTTAAAGACATCTTCTAGAAGAGTCTAGGCTTTGGATGAGGATGAAGACTTTCTAGAAGAGTCTAGAACTTCCTAGGATAAGATTTTATGAAATAAATAAAGTTTTATTTATTTCAAGGGTTTGGGTTGAGGAGATATTTATTAAAATATTTTTAATAAACATGAGGATTAATATTTAATCTTGATTAAATATTTTGAGTTGGGATTAGGGGTAGGAAATGATGAGATTAGCCTTTAATCAAAATTAAAGAAGGATTAGAAGATTTTGGAAGAGGTTATTGGTCTTAAGGAAATTGGCCAACTTTTGGGAGAAAAATAAATAAATTATTTATTTTGGGATTTTTGGTCAATTTATTAATTAAATAATTAATAAATAAGGAAATAATGTTTAAATAAGATTTAAACATTTTTGGGAGGGATTTCTTAATTAAATATTTTTAATTAAGATAAAGGGATTTAATGGCATAAAAATAAATAAATTAATTAAATAATTAATTAATTAATAAATGATGATGTCATCAGGAATTTTTTAGAAAATAAAAATACTTTATTTTCTAAAGGTTTTTTAGGTGTCTACATTTTGCCCCTCTTTGATGTGATGCCGCAAGTGGCATGACATCAAAGATAAGAAAATAAGATGCCCAAGGCTAGAGTAGAAGAGAAGAGAATGGACTGTGAGATGCCCCCTCAAGAAGGCGGTGGGGAGAGAAAGCGAGGCTCGACGACTTCTTGAAAAGTACAAGAATCCGAGATGAGCAAGAAGACTCAGATTTTCTTAAGAGAAGAGGTTTGGTTAGCTCAAACTCTCACTACGGGAGAATGATAAAGGGAGAATCAGAGGCATAAGAGGAAGCAAGCTTAAGATCTCAGGGATTGTAGAGGATGAAGGAGCAGAGCGCTATAAAAAGGAATCCAGCATAGGGAGATAGATGAGGGGATTATAAAGCTGATGCAATAGGATTTCAAAGAGTCAGATTGGCGGAAGATGGGTTTCGAAGATCCCTAGGACTAGGATTGTGGATCTCGAAAGATGAGGCTTAGTGGATTGATTTGGATTGGTGGATCCCTAAGACTAGGATTATGGATCCCTAAAGCTAAGAGTGGTGAGTGATTCAAAGAGATACTAATGCATAAGCTGGGGTAGGAGAGACGGATGTTGGATATGGATGGGGGATAATGGAGATGAAGGAAAACCATTGAAGCTTTTTGAGCGGGGGGATACTTCAAAGAGAAGTACCACCATGTAGTTGAGCACTAGATTTGCTATAGGACTATTGGTTAATTGCCAAGGTTACCAAGAACATCAAGGCCTTTTCACCAACTGTCCAGAGGACTAACAAACTGACTCGAAACAAAAACGCAAGGGTTGCTCGAGCATCACACATGAATCCCAGAGGAAGCAGTGCGGAACCGACACTAGGTAACCCACAAGCAAAAAAGAAAAACAAACGAAAGACTTGATCAAGACCTTATGCTCTAATTGCCCCATTCGCAGCATACCATGATATGGAAGATCGTGGCAACCTTGAGGAGGGAACAAGGAGATTTCTTGGAAAAGATACTTCAAGACCCAAAAGGGGAGATTCCAAATCAAAAGAAAGTGAAAATCCAAAAGAGAGTCATTTGCTAACGAGATGGGTAGGACGAGGTACTAATGGACCAAGATCAGACATGAGGAAAGCTATATCCTGCAAGGACCTATCGGAGAGCACCTAAGTTGGTGGATCGGGATGAGTGGTGCGTCTGGCAAGCTGAACTAAGAAGGATAACACTTTGGTGATAGGAGATCTAGCTAAAGGATGCATTGGAATAGCTAACCAAGCTGTGCGGTGTGTACAAGATGCTGATCAAGGATGAACTGACACGAAAGCTAGATAGATGCAATGGTACTAAGCTAAAGAGGATGTACAAGCTGATAGACCAAGATATTTACAAGCTAAAGCTGACCAAGATAGTTACAAGCAGGCAAAAGCTCAGGATGATAGGATAGCGGGATGGTTCGATGTTGTGCAAGATGCGAAAGCTAAGGGTGGGGTGATAGCAAAAGATATGGATTTGGAAGGATGCATCCAATGATGATGAGAGATTTTGTGACCAAGGATAGCTAGAGGAGCAGGATGAGATGGCTGGATAGGATGGTAGATAGCTAGGATTATGATGGATATAAAGAGATGACATTGGGTTTGCATGAGGATAGCCTAGAGCTAGATACCAATGACAAGGGAGGATGGACAAGATAAGATCTCCAAGGAATATAGTGCCCCCAATCAGAAGATAACATGCGGAAGGAGGTCTTATGATGGATGTGATAGGATTGAAGCTAGGATGGAAAAAGCTGAAGGGGCTAGGGAGATGGATGATAGCTGAGATGATTGGCTGAAGCTGCATAAGATTAGTGGATGGTGTGAGATGGAAGCTGGAGGATGGAGGATAGGTGGATAGATTGGAAGATGGAGTTGGATGTCAAGAGATGACCAAAAGCATGAGGGTGATAGGCTAAGCTGGGGATGGCGAGATTACGCATGACGCTTGTTTGCCAAGTTTTCATCATGGTACTTGTCCAAGGTGCTTGAATTTCCAAGTTTTCACCAGTGGACGCTTTATTTTTCTTTTCTTTTTTTGACTTTTTGACTTTGGACTTAGCTGGAATGATTTTGGCTTTCTTCAGCTATTTTGGCTTTTTTGGGATTTTTCACTGGCTGTTGGAATGTTCAATTTTGTTGCCAGCTGTTGGTACACCGGATGTGTGATTTATGCAATAGATCGGATTAGATGGGATTGATGGTAGGAGATGGAGGGATGAAAATGTTGGAAAGGAGCATGAGATGGGGATGCTTGCAAGAGAAAAATTGGCACATGTTGGAACGGGTGTGAAAAGAGCATATGGGGGATAGATGGTAGATGCGGGCGTGATGGAGGATTTGTGGAAGCGTGCTTGGGGATATAGGCACCCAAGATGGAGTTAGGAGATGGGGGACATGAGTCACTAGATGGGGGATTAGCAATGGTGGATGCCATTATGCATTGGGTTTCAACTTTTTTCTTGGGGATCCACATGGTTTTGGATTTTCTTTTCATAGGCTTTTGCATTGTTTTGCATTCTTTGATTGGATTTTGCCTTTTTGGAGTATGTCTTTTAGAATAGACATATGATTGCCTAGGATGTGGATTTTTAGCTTTATGCATTTTGAAGTTGGCATTCACATTGTTGTGGTAAGCTTTGGGAAGATGGTTAGGAGAAGCTTTGTGAGATGGAGAGGATATGAAAGAGCATGTAGGGGGATGATGATGGATGATGGCCCTGATATGTGCCTTTGTTGATCTTGCATAGGAATGGATGGAATACGATTTTTATGATGGCTAATAGGAGGATGGAGGATGGTAGATTTTGGGACATAGGGACCCAAAATGGATTTAGCGGATGAAGGGGGGATATGGTAGGTTGTTTTGGGTTGCAAAGATGGTGGAGGGGGGATGACATAAGATTTATTGAAGCAGTGATGGGAGGCTGGCATGGTGGGCTTGGAGATAGGCTTGGTTTCGGGGTGTGGTGTACCAACACCTTTAGATGGTGAGCCTTTGGATACATATCAAAGACCATGAAATCCTAGATTTTTTTGTGCAATAATAGGCTCTATGATTCCTTGCTCTTGTGGTCCTAAACCTTGACCTTGATAATGCCATCGATTGAGCATTTGAACAAGCTGAGGAAACTTTTTGCTTGCAGAAAATGGTAGAAGTGATTTATTAGGTGTATTGCAATGGGGAGATACTGTTCTTAATTCTTCTGCTGAGAGAGGGCCACCGTGGATGAATGTAAGTGAACCAAGAGGGTAGATTATAGATGGTGGAATAGCTTGGATAGGTGGTAAGATGGAAGAATGGAGCGGGGGAGATGGAAGGATAGGATCTTGATGTAGCTGGTGGGATGACAAGATATCTTGTAGTGGAGGAGATATGGCTTGAGGTTTTGGAGATGGAGGAGATGGTGACTGCACTATGGATGGAAGACATGGTATGATGATATCTTCATTTATGCTTTGGGGGATGTCAACATGCTTTTGGGTAGGATCTTGATAGGATTGGTTTGGAGTGGATGGTGCGATAGGAGGTGAAGGGATGGATTCTTCAAAAGCAGCGGATGGATAGATGGGAGATTCAGTAGTGGAGATGGGTGAGTAGAAGATGGATGCATAAGGGTCATTACGAGAGATTTGGGAAATGCTTGGAGGCGATGTGGATAGGATTTGGAGGGATTTGATAGGTGGTGGGATTTTGATGCTTGCGGGAAGTGGAAGGATTTTAAGCAATTTGATGGATGGTATGGGGATGATAGCTATGGGAGATGGAGGTGATATTATAGATGGGGAAGCTTCATCACTGACTACTTCACATGGTTGGATTAGATGACATGGCTTATCGACTATTGGAGGCAACTTTTCTTGTATTTCCTCTAGGAGATTCCTTGGAGACTTGTGTGTCGAAGGTGGAGGTGGATTGACAGGAATAGCTAGTGTGATGGGGGTGGAAGATTGGAAGCTTGGTTGATGGGGTGATGGAGGTGAAGCTGGAATATCAGATGGCATGACTAGATAGTTTGGAATAACTCTTGGATTTTGGGGGATGCTTTGGGGAATGTTTCTAAGGCTTTCAATATACCCGTCATAGTCAACAAGATTTTCATCATCATTGGAATAGGAGGTGGTGGGAGCAAGGACAATGCGACCAAACACATCATGATAGGATTGGTACTTCATGCTTTGATGATGAGTTTGATGGGGATGGGGTCTTGCGTATGGATGAACATGGAAGCTCATGGTTGGATTTGGGTTAAGCATGGATTTTGGATTGGCTGATGAAAGATTTCCTAGGGAGAGTCAAAGTTGTATGACAGACCTAAGGAGGATTGGCTGGAGATTTTTGGCTTTCCTATGGATGGAAGACTTCAAGGGCATGCTGTCAAAAAGTGAGAGTTTTGCTTTCCTATGCGCTGGATTGGTGGAGATTGTGTCAACCTAAGAATAGACTAATGATCCTATGGGCATGACACGAGATTGATCACTTGTGGATCCCAAACTTTAGCTCAAGGTGATGAGGGATAACAGGTGACAAAGCTAGATTACCCTAGACAAAGCTCTGTCAAAAGGATAACCATGGTGAGGTTGGTGGATTGGTCGGATTGATTGGATAACAAATTCTAGCAGAATGACAACAACTCTCTAAAGGCTTGGGTGTGATTTTGGATTGGGTTTCTAGCTGGCTAGGGGGGGATGATTTGGAGAGACTTTGGATTTTGGGATTGTTCTAAAGCAAAGAACTAGATAGATTTGGTTGCGGCGAGGGAGCTTGGATGATTTTCTGATGAGGCAGTGACTATGCTAAGTATGCCTTGAGCTAGGAGATTTTTGCTTTTTTGGGATTTTGACCAAAGTTGGCAAACATTCATTCAAAAGCTATGAAAAAATAAGTAGACAAAAGTTTTGAGCAAGCACGTCAAACACACCAACATCTTAGGAAGCTTTCTACAAGGATGAAATTTGGTTTAGCTAGGGAGTCCTCGATATACACAAGGTACGTGAGGCCCAAATCTGTAGATGAAACCAAAAAGATGTCACACAACCGAGAGGAGCGGTAACCCACTTCTCCTCTTTCACTTCTCAAGGGTATAAAGTTCCTTGAGGCTTAGCTCGAGTGACAAAATTTTGATCCCAAGAGAGGTGTCTTTGGATTCACCTCCCGATCTTTATACTCCGCCGGAACGCTGGAGTTGAGGTCGTCCCAAGGGGTGATGAAATCCCCAAGCAGGTCTCCTAAAAAGCTAAGACAAGATTTTGGATCCTAATCTTATGCACCCAAGATGGCCTCGAAAGACGACAAGAGGAGAGAAGACTTGGATGATCTTGGGCTAAAAAACACGCTTGTTCTTTTACCAACTAACGCTTAAGTTTTCTGATCTAGACTTTGCAAGCACTCATGTTTAAGATACAATGTTTATTCCAACTTTGAAGCATGGAAAAAAATAAAATTGATCGAAGAATGCGAACAAGAAGAAGAGTTAGGGTCAACAAGAAGGTAAACCCGTGCGCCCGGAGGCCCTCCACGTCAAGTATCGATTGATTTTTCTTTAAGGCATTCAAGATTGAGTGTGAGTTTATTTTAAGCCCAAAACAAAGGTGTGTGAGATTTGATTTCAAGCACGTGCCCGAAGGCCCTCCACGTCAAGATTTGTCCAATTTTTATGCCCAAATGAAGTGTGAGTGAGATTAATGCGCATTCAAGGAATTTTCTAACTTAGAAAAACCACTAAAAACCCAAGTGAGTGGAGTTTGATTTGTGTGGAGCACTTAACACCCTCTTAGGTGGACCCATCCCCATATATGGCACTAAGATTGCAACCAATGGTTAAATTGATGGGTGATTAAAGAGGGTGAGTCCAATGACAAACTCACTCAAAGCATTTTTATTTGTTTTTATAACTTAAAAGATTACAAAAATGTAGATTCTTTTTATGCTCCAAAAGATGATTATTTGATCTATGGCATTCAAGATTGGATTTGTTGTTTTAATCATGCATTCATAAAAAAACAAACTTTGATTTTAATCCATGGCACTCAAGAGTGATTTTAGCAACATGCATTCAAAGACAAGTGATTAAACATTCAAGTTTTTTCCTTTGAGCTTTCAAGATTTGAGATTTTGTGTGTTGTTTTAAGAACTTTGAAGTGCTTTGTTTTAACCTTAGATCATTCAAGATTGTTTTTGGACTCAAAAGTGAAAATGACTCTTTGGACTTTGCTTTTCATTCAAGATTTTGTGTTCTAGTTTGCATGTTTTAAGCCCAAAAATGATATTCTTAGATTGTTTTGATGCATAAAAAACTTAAGAAACATTCAAGATTTTGCAACAAGACATTTGTTTGGAACAAATAACAAAGCTTTTTAGGACAATTTTGGCAACCATTTAGGACTCTTAGTTTTTATGAGATTTTTAAAAGAACTTTAACATATTTGCAAATGAGGTTCATTTTATCCTTGATTGATGCTTTGAGTTTGATTTAGATTTTAGTGTGCACTTAGTGTTGATTTTGAACCTTTTGAAATGGAAACTTGAAGTTTTTTTTAAATTCCCAAAAATGAAGTGTTCTTAACTTTGCATGAATGCATCTAAAACCTTGATGTTGCAAGGATGCAAATGATTAGATTGGTTTAGTTTCACTTGTTAAAAGATTTTTTCTTTTTTGCAAATTTTTAATTTTTTAATGGATTTAAGTATGATTTGGGGGTTCATTTTAAGCACTAAAAAGAAGTGTGTATGATTTTGCTTCCTTAAAAAAAAATGGCCAAGATCTCCCACAAGAAGAAGAAGAAAAAGTAGATGGAATAAGAAGAATATAGACAAGAAGAGGAAGAAGAATTCCAAGTGCTTTGTCCACCTATAAGCTTGAAAAATCTGCAAATACTATGAGATAGACTATGAGTTCCTTTGTCTTCTTCATGCTCATGTGGACCTACAAAACCAATTTATACAATCCTACCAATCACAAAAACAAGAAAAATTAGCCAAAATCAGCAAATGACATACAAAACTTGACTAAAAAAGCTAATGAAGATGACCCATGCGGGGTCCCACCGGGTGTGCCAAAATGTATATGAGCAATGTTAGTATGCTAATAGAAACCAAATTTAAATAAAGCTTGTACAAACTAAACAAAATTCATAAACTTCAAGATAGACTAAGATGAACTCTCAATTGAGAATATGAGCCATTAATGGACTCTCTCAATAAGAAGCTCTCTTATTGAGTAGCTTTATCTAAATGGATAGGATGTATGCTCAATATGCTTCCAAAGGCTTCAATGGATGATTGTGGATTTTTAGTGTGGATAGATGGCTTTAGTATGGATTTGGCTCTCAAAATAGCATTATAACTTTACTTCATGGATTGTGTTATTTTGCAAAGGGGAAGGATCCAATTTATAGGCAAGAGGCTTGAGGGATTGAGGGCTAAGATGCAAGGATGGGAAAAAGCTCATGGAGGGCTTAGATTGCATGAGAGGAGAGCACATGGATTGTGTTTCCTTATAACCAATCAAGGAGTAACACATGTCACATGGAGAGAGGATGGAGGAAAGGGCAAGGATGAGTCAACAAAGGAGGCTCAAGAGATAAAATCTTCATAAAGACCCTTCATAAGTGCTTTGTAAGAACATTTATGACTTTTTGGGCTTTATAAATTTTTGTGGTTGAAGATATTTGTGAGAGATACCATGAAATTCGAATTTGAGGGTTTAGGGAGGTTTTAAGCTTGCTTAGGGTTGTAAAAATGATTAGAGGAAGGGTTAGAGATGGCTTAGGACTAGGCAAGTGGATGGCAAGTGGATTGTAATTAATGAGGGTGGGTGAAGGAGGAGATATTTGTTAACTTTGGCTTGAGTTAGCAAGTCTTAACCCATGTTTAGGGAATGTGACAAGGTTAGGAGGGGATTAGGATTAGGGTTAAAGACATCTTCTAGAAGAGTCTAGGCTTTGGATGAGGATGAAGACTTTCTAGAAGAGTCTAGAACTTCTTAGGATAAGATTTTATGAAATAAATAAAGTTTTATTTATTTCAAGGGTTTGGGTTGAGGAGATATTTATTAAAATATTTTTAATAAACATGAAGATTAATATTTAATCTTGATTAAATATTTTGAGTTGGGATTAGGGGTAGGAAATGATGAGATTAGCCTTTAATTGAAATTAAAGAAGGATTAGAAGATTTTGGAAGAGGTTATTGGTCTTAAGGAAATTGGCCAACTTTTGGGAAAAAAATAAATAAATTATTTATTTTGGGATTTTTGGTCAATTTATTAATTAAATAATTAATAAATAAGGAATTAATGTTTAAATAAGATTTGAACATTTTTGGGAGGGATTTCTTAATTAAATATTTTTAATTAAGATAAAGGGATTTAATGGCATAAAAATAAATAAATTAATTAAATAATTAATTAATTAATAAATGATGATGTCATCAGGAATTTTTTAGAAAATAAAAATACTTTATTTTCTAAAGGTTTTTTAGGTGTCTACAATCTGCACACCTTTCTCTTCAATATTGTCATGCCATTGCTGACATGCTTCCAAAAATGGATCCAATGGTGATGTTCTTGTGTCTTTCTTCTCTAATGCCGCAATAAGAGTGATCTTTGGATTATCCAGGTCAATAGGGCCCACAACTTCATGCATATAGCCTCTTAATATCTCATTTTTCTTCCAGAGTGCTATTAAATTAGACTCATCCCAGTCCATATGCATGAACACCTCTTTCATACCTGTAGTGATCATCACTTTGGTTGTGTCTACCATGGGTCTTCCCAACATGATCTCCTTGATTCAATAGTCTTTAGGATTCAGTTGTTCGGTGTCAACGTGTGGAGGAGGAGTGGCTATATGTGCAAGCAAGTCCCGATCTTGGTTATTCATTATGAAGGCCAATGTTTGTACATCACCCATAAGTGGCTTAGGCTTCCTGATTGCTTTCACTAATTCCTTCATTCCCTCCTTAAATATCATGTCCAGCTACCTTTTCTGATGAAACATGACCTCTCTTTAGTCATGTTGGTGTGGTGCCCATGGGAGACATGTATTTCATTGAAGAGGTTGTTTCTACTATTGGCTCCTTCCCCTTATTAGTCCTCTATGGAGTCTTTTCTTATTGAGAAAGATCTATCGTTTGAGTCTCTATTTTTGGTTGGGCTAAATTCCTAGCCTCAGTATTCTAAGGAGTTTGTTGAGGCTCTTCAAGTATTTTCCCTTCCTTAGATACTTAATTGACATGTAGTTTCTAGGGCTCCCCTTTCTCTATTGCTTGTTCTTCTTGTTCTGTAGCATGAGGAAGTGGAGTCACTAATCCCTTATCCAAAAGTGCTAAACCCTAAGATGGTGGTGGTGGAATGCCCAGAGATCCTTGAGGTAAAGGAAAAATTTGATTCCAGTCCTCTCCTATGGATTCACTCGTGGGAGTATTTCTTATTTTCTCTCCCACC
The DNA here is from genome assembly GCA_028749045.1 of Cupressus sempervirens. Lineage (NCBI taxonomy): Eukaryota > Viridiplantae > Streptophyta > Pinopsida > Cupressales > Cupressaceae > Cupressus > Cupressus sempervirens. Next base: position 675,375,581 of record CM053791.1, on the reverse strand, counting down.
ATCTCAGTTCCTACTAGCATGAAGTCAAAGTTAGAGAAGTCAAGGACATCAATTTCTTGACCCTCTATATCATCTATCCATTTTTGTTGTTCATCATCTAATGTTGATACATGGATAGGCTCTTTTGGAGTAGATGGAGGTGTCACTATTGAACTTCTTCTCCTTTCCTCCTCTATTTCCCTTATTGAATGAGTCCTTTAACTTCAGGGGACATACTTAATTTTCTCCCCTTCTTCTTCTCCTACCTCTACTTCTAGGATTCTTGGGCACTTGTGGGGACAAAGTGTTATTCTTATTTAATATTCTCCTCAATGTTCCCTCCACAGTTGATTCAAACCTTGCCCTTTCAGGAGGTGAGGGGGAGGCTTCTTCCTCTTCTGTAGTCATTGGTGGCACACTTTGTTCTTCTACCTACTCTTACTCTACTAGTTCTAGTTATAGAGGCTTTTGTGGCTTTTATGTGGGCTCTTGAGCAGGCTAATGTACTTTAGGTTGTACCTATTCTTGTTGAGGTGATTGTGCCTAAGTTGTCTGCACCTTTGCCTATATAGATACTCTTTTCCTTTTGTTGGTGCCCTTATTAGCCCTGAAGTACTCAACCTTCCTCTCATGTTGGTATACCATTTCTAACCTTACTAGGGATTGAGTAGGGGAAGGGTGGCACTATGACTAACACAAATTTTCCTTTGATTGGTCAAGCGATGGCTTATAGGGGAATAACCTGAGGAATTGGATCCATTTTGATGGGCTTCTTGATCCATTCCTTTGTCAATTGGACTATATTCCTAGCCCATTGATTTATAATTGCATTCTCATCCCTTCTAATTTCTGCATTCATTGTCAACTAGTCATAAATCTTATCTCTATTGTATAAAGGATCCAAGATATCTTTAGTATCATTTTCCACAAATTTTCAAGGGATTTTCATCTTCAACACCTTTTCTTATAGATATAGAGTCATCCTACAATAATTTCTTATCCAAATATCATAGTCATCTACTACATTCATCCAGTGATCTTCTAATGCGTCCTCATGTATGAATTGCTTCCCTACTAGGTGTTGTACCATCCCCATGTTGTCAAAGTAGGGAAAATGGGAGTTTTACTCTTCCAAGGGATATTGATCTCATTTAGAGTCAAAGGTGGCAATGCCTTTCTTTTTCTTCAGCTCAACATTGTCGATTGTGATGGGCCATACCCATGTCTTCTTATGTTGTTTTTTCACTTTGTCGTATGCAGAAGTGAGTTGGCGTACAATCTCTAGCAAGATTATCCTATCAAAAGGATATCTTGGGAGTTTCTTTGGGTTTTATAGAGTGTTGGCTACCCTAAGATAGGTGAATGTTTTAAACTAAATGTAGTAAGCATCAATCTCTGTGATTCTGGCCGCTGCTTCTACTGACATCCTTTTTTCATAATCACATTCCATGAATCTGATGATTGCAAAGATGAAACCATCATTCACCACGCTATATTCCACACTCTACTCTGAGATTTTCTTCTTCACCAATTGCGAATATATCACATAAGGCCAAGCATTAGCATCCTACATGCTCCCTTTCCTATAGTGGCCTGGGTAGTTGGTGGTTCTTGCCACCAATAAATAAACCATATATGATGTCATGTAGAATCGTTGATCATTTTTTATGGCTATAAGTTTCTCATGCAAGTTATAACTAAGGATAGTATCCCAATCAATCAACATCTTTGCTATCTTGATGGTTTCTATAAAAAGGACCGTCTAGGTTTGAAGATGTTTGGTTGTAGGAAGTCCCATGACTCTACTCAAAAGCACAATTGCATATCTCGTGTCATCCTTTATTTACCCTGTTTTCATGTCCACTTTTCCAACTCTATGGCCTACTGGTGTTTACTCAATCAGGAAAGAGGATTGAATTATTTATCTAGCTTCTTTTTCATTCACTTGATACCATCTCCTTGCTCTGTCATATGTTATCTTCAAATATTGGTCAACCTTGAGAAGATGGAATACCTTCTCAATGTTTTTGCATTGGAGGGCCAGGACTATCTCTCTTGTAACACTTTTAATGACTTTCTTTTCAGTCACATAGTTTTCTTCAAGAGTCATTATGAGTTCTGAGAACTAGACGAATGTTGGATGTGATGCAGTGTTAACAAGGGCTGACCAGATAAGTGTTGATACCATTGTAGATTATTCTTTAGGTTTGTTACAAATTTTAAGGAAAAAATTATAGTCTATATGTCCAAGTTTTGTGTCTCTGATCTTAGCATGCCCATCTTGAAATAGGGATTTCCTCAATGCTCCTTGGTACTTAAATATTAGTAGTTTTGGATCTATCTTTTCCACCATTGAAGAGGATGATGATGCCATCAAGAAAGGTAAACATTAGTTGGAAAGCTAAAATTTAACCTTAAAAACCCTAATTTACTTTGATACTTGGTCAAAATCAATCAAAATGCAATGAAAATAATTGAATCCCCTCCAATACCCTACTGTGCACCTAACATGCCCTTTCAAGTGTGTAGGTGTGCTTGTTTGGCTCTATTTGGCCTCTTGTATAAACTTGTGCAATTGCATACTTAACTAAGGTGCACACATGCACGTTGGGGGGGGGGGGGGGGGGGGCGGACTTAAGCTTTTGGCTTTAGATTGCTTCAGCTTAGCTTTTAAAAGCATAGAGGTGTGCACATGTGCATATCCACAAGGTGCAAATGTGCACGCCTCTAATGCTTTAGGTTTGCATTTGTTGTATTTTTGAGGGAAGGTGCACACCTTCTTAAGTGCTTGAGTTAGGTTTAGGCCTTCTTGAAGGGTGGAGGTGCACACATACACACCTCATGGAGGTGCACATGTGTGTACCTCTATGGAGTGTTGACCTTAGTTTGCATGAGTGCAAAATGGGGAGAAGCTAGAAGCATACATTGAAGGGTGCGGAGGTGTGGCCAAGACTGGGAGTGGAGAGAAAGTGAGAGAGCATAGGGGGTCTAGGGTCTTATATAGGCCTCGAGCCCTAGTGTGCATCTTTGTAGGTGTGCACCCCTCCGGAGGTGCGCATGTGCACATCTTCGAAAGGAGATGCAATGCACAGTTGCGCACTGTGCACAATTAAGCACATGAAAATTGAAAAACCTTTTCTTTTCTCTAGACCCTGATCCTCTAGACTTCCTAGTCAAATACTGGGGAAAACCTAGATTTTAGGGGGAGTTAAAAAATAACCTAGATTTTAGACTAGGAGTCTAGCAGACAAAAATATACTAGGGGGTCCCCATTGCTAAGAGAACTAGGGTGTGCAATGTTAGACCACAAAAAATAGCCCCATTTCATCAATAGACATTCTTCTGACATGTGTCAAATGAATATCGAATACTTCAACCAGCTTTCAAGTTCCTTGATAGTCAATGTGTGCTCAGTGTATTCATTTCCTTTGACATCTTGAGGTGTAATCTATCATGAGAATTTAGCAACTTGGAGACAATATTTTGTTGCACCGATCATTTCATTAGGAATCCTTGTCTTCTAGTTTATCAATCACTATCTAACTATTAGCCATATTTTCTCTCCCACCAAAAATTGAGTTTTACCTGTCAAGCATGGCCAATGGTCATATCTATTCAAATATTCAAATAATTCAAAGGACAAAGGATAGATCTAAAACTTTGGTTTATCCTTTATTTTCCTAAGTTCAAGCTTTTCATGCTTTATTCCTTTGGAGTTCTTAGTCGTGACCATGCAATTATCTTTTATTGCCTAGTCACCATAGTTTATGACTTAGCTATTTATCAAGCCACGAGGATGTGAGGCAATTATCCTTATGATTGGCATAGGTCACATTTTAAAGTATTAAAACCCAATTAATGGTTTCGACTGTATGAATGTGGTTTGTTTATTGGCTTCATTCTAGGGTCTCAAAGGGTTAAGCTTAACTTAGGATCATGGTCATGACGTTGTATTTTCCTTTGCTCTACATGTTTGCAAGGTTAAAATAATTAACTAGAGTCTACATGGTGATGGAGCAATTCTCTTTTGTTTGCATGGTCACATGAGTTTCAGGCTAACCTCAGGTTATAGTTGCGACATGGTGCCATATAGATGACTCTGATGATGTGGAAGCACTGAATTGGTTAGAAGTTCTAACATGAGTGGTAAACTATGGTTTTCCCTTGGCCATCCGATCTCCTAAGATCAATGCATGTCACTATGTTGCTAAGAAAAAGTGTATGAAAAAATACATAATGAGATAGCAATAGTACAACATGTGTCTCAGTGGGTCCAGGTGGTGAGTAAGTAGTGGCGGTTAAGTTCATAGTTCCACACGGTTGTAGACATTTAAAGCTAGTTGGATATTAAGTTGTGACAATGTAATAAAGTAAAGGTTCTAGCTTCACAGTGTTGCAAATAAGATAAATGTCAAAGCCCTGATTGTGGTGATGTTGTGAAATACTAGTTTCACGTTGTTGCTTGGTCATGATAGTTAGGAGAAAATGTTAAGGACAAGCTGCGAAGTAGCAATATGGTTTGTTTGTAGTTTCACAAAGTAAAGCCGTTAATGAAGGTAAAGGGTTGCGAAGCCATGATCAATTACATTCAGAGGTCAAACATGAAAGATAGAAGAGTTACTAGGTGGCAAAATGATAAAATATGATTGGTCCACATGGTGGAACCTAAGGATTGACTCTAGTTGACTGATGACATGGCTGACTTGGAGTGGTGATAGCAAGAAAGAAACAACTCTTAAGTGGAAAATCTGATCTTCTTGATCATCCACAACCACTCTTCAACATTCCCCATGCTTGATAAATGTAAAGGGACATTCCCTTTACTACCTGGTTATCCATCTACCTAGTCAGAATGTTAATGGCCATTGTTTTTGTCTTCTCAAGGCTCTATTGGCATGAAATATATAATTTTTCCTACATCTAGATGTGTACCATGATCATATCTTTCCCAGATTTGTAGCCTCTGCAATCTTAAATGTAGTTGTTATGTTTTGCCTTAGGGTAGAAGCTATCTAAGTTATGCTTGCACTATAAAAGAAGATTTTGTAACCCTTCTTAGGATCAATGTTTTCTTTGATTCTATAGCATTGTATGTCTATACTCTACTACTATAATTTCCTTTGCCTCTAAGTTAATACACTCTTCTATTGTATCTATTTCTTTCATTGATATACTGTGCAATACCTTCTTGCCTTTGTGTTAATGTATTGTCTACATTTCTCAACTATATGATTGTATCTATTTGGCTTTTCAAATGATATAAAGTGAAGTCTCTTCCTTATCACATTCTTTTGGTTTTTGATCTACATATGGTTGTTGGATTAAGCAAGGATTGAATTTGTATACTTTCAGGTTATATTGATGAACTGTGCATTCTTGGGCAAAGATAAGGTTGAACATACTATTTAGTGTTTCACCTACTCTTAGATTAGATTAGGTAGTTTGCTTTCATGCATTTGCATCTTGATAATAAGGAAGTTGGCCTTCTCTAAAGACTCAATCTCAAGTCACAAAGTCCCACACTTTAGAGATTGTTTCCATGTTACATGAGGTTGCCTTTAGGTAAGAATTTAGGCGAGGGTGAAAGCTTTTGTGTCAACAATTTTTGGCATGCCTAGTGGAATGATATTGAGCCTAATGGAATGATATTGAAGCATTCTTAAGTCTACTAGTTCACTTGTATCAAATAAGAACTCCAAATACATGCTGAGGAGACAATCTTGCTCTCAGTATTTTAGGCCTTTAGAGGCTCATTTTCAAGTACTTGGTGACTCCAACTCTATATTCTAGTTTCTAGACCAAAGTTGCTATGATTAATGCCCAAATCTCGTACAAGGGCATCTTCTAGAGGTAATTTTCAGTACACCAAGCTTTCAATTTTTAACCCTAGAAGAGAGAGGAATAGATTGTCTCTATCACTAGTTAGGAGTGCAACAGTAGCACATACACCTACGAGATCTCTCTCCACTCCTCCTATTGATAGATCATAGCCTAGGTTGCCATATTTTCATTTAAATAGACATTATCCATATGGCACATGCATTTGCCACCTTTAATGGTGGCAGTCCTCTCCTATTGGCTCAAAGACATGTTATTCTAGTGTCAGCTCTCAAAAGTATACCTAATTTCACTAGTGAAACTTCCATCTCCCCTATAGAACATATTCAAGAGATTTAAAATGTTTGCAATATACATGGTATTACAGAAGATGATGTTGTTGTTAGGCTTCTAGCTTCATCCTTAAAGGGAAAAACATTGCAATGGTATAGAGGTTTGCCTCATAACTCTATTATTGATTGGGATGGGTTAGGAATAGAACTTTTCAAGCACTTTGAAGATGAAAGTGACCATTTGTCACTTTTGGAGTAGCTAAAAACTATTAAAAGGGTGCCCCATGAATATATGACTGATTTTAATTATAGATTTATGAAGACATGGGATAGAATACCCACTGCAGTAAAGCCTTCTCTTGGTAATGCTTTATTGTATTATCTTAAAGCTTTTAATAGTGATATTGCTACCACTCTACAATCCATAGAAGGAAGCACTTTTCATGATGCCTATGAAATTTTTACAAGAGTAGAGAATATCCTGATTCAAGGAAGGAAGTTAGCTCCAGGGCCCCCAATTCCTTTCTTTCCTGACATGCCTATTCATTATCATATTGTAGCCCCTATCCCTACCACATCTACAAATCAACCCCTTGCTATTGTCCCTTAAGCTTCTACATCTTCTAATGGAGTTGATAAGATTGAGGCCATGATGCAAACATAAATGCAGAACATAGACAAGAAGTTGCAGGATCAAGAAGAGAAGATGGAGGACAATAGTGTTGTGATGCAAAAAATGAGTAATGAGTTGGTGACTATGAAGAGGCAACAAGATCAAAATAATAAGCCTCCCCAACTTTAGTATCAAGGTCCCATACATAATAGACCCCCAAACTAGAGTCATTTCGCCTACAATTAGAATAGACCTATTAATAATGCCCTTGCTATAAATACAAATTTAAATAGGGCTTTAGTCCCTCAAAATAATCTCACTCAAGATCATGACTTCTACCCTTCTTGTAACTACTCCTATGGATATTGTATGTATTGGAGGGAAGAGTATTACTTAGCACTAACTATGCAAGAGCAAGTAGTAGGGCAAAAACAAAATGCTAATCAGCCTACTGATGCTTCTCATCTACAACATCAAGGTGATTGCTCTTTCATGAACCATCATTCAAAGGAACAGTGCCATGTTGGTAATGATGTCATAGCTCAAAGCACTAGAAGTAAGAGAAGAGATATTGAGGATGTCATATCTCCCTCACCTAATCAAGCTTCAACTTCAGATGCTACTCTTGATGTGCCATTGATGAATGCACAATCTAATGTTACTCCTCAACAAAGGAAAGATATGAGCAACAAGAAGTCTACTAAACCTCACACTTCTCAAACTCAACCACCTATCCATGTAGTTCCCAAGGCTTCAATAAAAGTAGCTATCGCTACTTTCAATATGGTAGATCAAATAGAAAAGACTAATGTCAATATCTCTCTATAGGATGTTGTTGCTACTATACCATCATAGAAGAAGCTACTGCAATAGGAGTTAGAGAGTATAGAGGTGAAGGATTAGCCACCTGGAGAGGAGAATGTGACAAGCTTTATGTAGCTAATAAAAGAAGGAGAAACAAGTAAGAAAATTAGGTCTCTTCCTTTCTATGTCTCTTTAATCATAAGAGATAAACTAGTCCATTATTGCATGATTGATTCAGGGGCTAGTAGCTTTGTAATGCCTAGGTGTGTAGCCAACCTCATGGGTATTAAGTATGAACCAATGGTTAGAGATGTGCTCCAATTAAGTGGCATCTCTATCAAGACTAGAGGAGTCTTAAAAAATGTAGAAATGGCATTGCATGCTTGCCCTAGTTGTATTGTTACACAATATATCAGTAGCTGAGGTTAAACCACATTTTGCAATTAGTCTTTCCAGAGGCTTTTCTACACAAATAGGTGACTATATTTCATCTAACCAGTCATATAGTTTTTTTAGAACAAGATATGGGACAAAAAATTCCATAAGGTTAGAGCCTTTATCGCTCAATCATATAGAAACCTACACCCCTAGTCCTATAAACATGAACTACATTATTCATGAGATAGATGGGGACACAACAAATGAGCCTACTAGTTCCTTGATTGACATGCCTAACTATCTTTTGGATGAATGGGCCACTACCTATCAATTTGACCCAATACCAAAAGCTCTAGAGATAGGCCTTGGCACCTATTGCATACTTGAGGAAGAGGCCCCTATTCCCAATCTCACGAAAAAAGAAGAAAATATAAGTGGGTTGCGGAGTTTGTTCTTTGATGGCTCAGGGCTAGTGTCATGCTCATTTTCCCTAAATTGGAGAAATATTATTTCTCTTACAGGCTCCAATTCAACTGCACTAATAATGTAGTGGAGTATAAAGCTCTGATTCAGGGACTTAAACTATCCCAAAGGAGAGGAATCAAATCCTTGAAGGTATATGGGGATAGTGAGTTAGTTGTTTGTCAAGTTAAAAATTAGAATGTTATAAAGAACAAAATTCTCAAATCATACAAGCATAGGGTTTTGGATTTGCTTGAGGGCTTTCGAGCATTCAACATCCAGAGTGTTCCTAGGAGAGAAAATAAACATGCTGACAGGTTTGTGGCAATTGGTGCTTCTTGTGATATACAAGAGCATGTTGTTGATGAAAAGGAGCAACATATTAGAATTGTTGTAAGGCCTGTTGTTCCTGATAATTGCACAAATTGGCAGGTTTTCGACTTTGATGTGCAGATTGTCAATTTCTTGCAAAATGAAGAAGAGTTCTTTGCTAAAAATTAGTCTAAGCTCTAGAGTCAATATGGGGAGAAAAGTTTGAAACTAAACTCCAAGAGATTTCCTAAAGGTCTAGTCACCTTGTAGGGAATTTTCATCTCTGATGATCAAGCAAAGGGAAAGGGTTCAAATATGACTGCATGCAAGGATGATCATACACCTATCACTATTGCTAATGGAAGGACTCTCAACTTGGAAAATTTATGCACTAATATTGAACAAGAGATCTTCATTAAATTATGTCAAGAATTCAATGATGTTATTGCTTGGACATATGAAGACTTAAAGGGTTTTGATCCAAAATTATCTCAAGACACCATAGATTTAGATGATAATTCCAAGCCTGTTAGTCAGAAGCAGAGGCTTGTAAACCCTAAGATTGAACCACTAATGAGAAAATAATTGTCAAGGCTCATAGAGGCCAACATTATTTTCCCTATCAAGAATTCATCATGGGTGGCTAACCTTTTCCCTATTAGGAAGAAGAGTGGAGAGATTAGACTATGTGTAGACTTTAGAGACCTTAATAGGGCTACTCTTAAGGATCACCACCCCCTTCCCTCCATGGAACAAATCCTATCCAAGGCTAGTGGTTTAGAAAGATTTTCTTTCTTAGATGGGTTTTTATGTTATAATCAAGTGTTAGTATAGGAATTAGATAGACACAAGACAACATTCACCACCAAGTGGGGCACCTATGCTTATCGTAAGATGCCTTTTGGACTAACCAATGCAGGTGCCACATTTCAGAAGGCACTGGAGATGGGCTTCAAGGGGAAAAAATTGTGCTAGTGTATTTGGATGATATAACTGCCTTTCTAAAGCATGCAATAGATCATTTTGATCATCTGAGATAGGTGTTTGAAAGATGCAAAGAGTATGGTGTGTCCCTGAGCCCTAAGAAGTGTGTATTTTCTACTGACCAAGGAAAGCTCTTAGGGAATTGTTTCAAGAAATGGGTTAATAATATATCTAGAGACAGTAGAAGCAATTCTTGCTCTCCCACTTCCCACCCATAAGAAAGGATTGCAGAGTTTCCTTGGTAGAATCAACTTTGTAAGAAGGTTCATCCCTAATCTTGCTTCTATGAGTAAGCCTGTCACAACTATGTTAAAGAAGAACCCGATGTTCAGTTGGATCAAAGAGGGAAAGGTTAGTTTTGAAGAAATCAACCAGTTAATTACATCAACCCCTACTCTCATCAACCCTAATTTTGATAGAGATTTCACTGTCTACTCCGTTGGAGAAAAGTCAAGCATTTCAGCTGTTCTTACACAGTTAAATGATGAAAATTTGGAACAACCCATTTATTTCTTCAATGAAGGGCTTAATGATTATGAGGAAATATATAATTATGTAGAGAAACAGGTCCTTGCTGTTGTGAGGGCTCTCAAAAAATTTATACATTTCTTGTCTCACAACAAAGTCTAGCTTTTAGTTCCACATGCAAGTGTAAAGGATTTCCTCTTGAACAAGGATATCAATGAGAAGAGAGCTAGATGGATTACCAGAGTCATGGAATATGACATTTATATTAAGATCACCAACTTGGTAAGAGGTAAGGGACTGTGTGAGCATATGAATTCATCTTTTGAGACACATGAAAAGGTTTCCATCTTGATCCAAAATGAGCAACCAGTGCAGAATGAAGATCAGATTGATTGGTCACAGGACATGACTGCCTTCTTGAAAGAGGGAAGATGCCCCCAAGGCCTAGACAAAGTTAAGAGGAGACAATTCAGATTTCAAGCTATTCCCTATGTCTTGATGGATAGAGAATGATTCAAAAAGGATTTTTATAGAGTCCTGCTAAGGTGTATATAAACAGATAAGGTTAGCAGGTTACTGACAGAATTTCATGATGGCCCTTCTGGTGGTCATTTCTAAGCTAGAGTCATTCTAATGAAGATAATGAGGGCTAACTATTATTGGCCTACCCTATTTAATGACTTCCATAAATGGGTGAGGAAGTGTGAGAAATGTATTTTCTTCTTAAGAAAGCAAAGTTTGTCTGCCCTTCCCCTCCATCCCATTCAAGTTGACTAACCTTTTTCCCAATGGGGTTTGGATTTCATTGGTCCAATAAATCCACCCTCAACTACTGGTGATAAATGTATCTTGGCATCCATAACCTATTTCACAAGGTGGACTGAGGTAATGGCTTTGAAGGATGCAACAAAGGCCTCAATAGTTGAATTCCTTAATGTAATTGTGATAAGACTTGGTGTTCCCTCAACTATCATATCTGATAATGCCAAATCTTTTGTTGGAGCTCACATATGTTCTTGGGCTCTAGAGTATAGGATATATTTGAACACTTCCTCAAATTATTATCCCCAAGGTAATGGCTTGGTTGAATCCTCTAACATGAACCTCATCAGGATCATGAGGAGGATAATTGAAGACATCCAGAGGAGCTGGCATGCCAAGTTGAAGACAACCCTTTGGTCTAACATAATTACACCCAAGAGAGCATTTGAGAATTCAACTTTTATGCTAGTTTATGGAAGGGAAGCTAGGCTTCCTACTTCACTAGAATTCCCCTCTCTTGAACTGGCTCATCAATTAGAGCTAGAGGAAAATGATCTCATGACAATTACGGTAGCAGAACTGATTAAATTAGAAGAAAAAAGGCAACAGGCTATGTATACACTTTAGGCTCATCAACAATAGGCCAAAAAGAGCTTTGATAGGAGAGATGAAGGTAGGGTTTTCATAGAGAGATACTTTTCCTCAAATGGTATATAGATAGAGCCAAACTAGGTAGGCACTCCAAATTTGATGCTATCTAGAGTGGACCTTATGTGATCACCACTTGCAAGCATGCCAATGCTTTCTAGCTATCCAGGCCTAACAGTGATATCCTATTGATTCCAGCCAATGGAATTGACCTCAAACCCTACTTCTAGAGAGGGTTAGGGTTTTTTGTATATATTATAATAGTTTCTAGTTTTCCAAGAAGTGTTAAACACAAGTTATCTCTTTGTAAGATAGCTAGCTTCCAAAGTTTTGTAGTTGCAAAGAAGTCAAAGGCAGAGTTATGGTTTCATAATGCACAAGATCTCAATTTTTACGACTCTGTAACCCAATGGATGCTTTAGGTCACTAGTCATATATATAGCAGGTTAGTATCCCCTCTGAGTCGCCAAAACTATTAGCCATATTTTCCCTCCTGCCAAAAATTGAGTTTTGTCTATCAAGCACATCCAACAGTCATATTTATTCAAATATTCAAATAATTCAAATGACATAAGGATATATTTAAAACTTTGGCTTATCCCTTGTTTTACTAAGTTCAAGCTTTTCATGCTTTATCCTCTGGAGTTCTTAGTCACGACCATGAAATTATCTTTCATTGCCTAATCACCATAGTTTGTGACTTAACTATTTACCAAGCTACGAGGGTGTGAGGTGGTTATCCTTGTGGTTGGCACATGGTTTTGTTTTAAAGTATTAATACCCAGTTAATGGTTGTGACTATGCAATCATGGTTTGTTGATTAACTTTATCACTGGGTCACAAAGGGTTAAGCTTAACTCAGGATCAAGGCTGTGACACCATGTTTTTCTTTGATTTGCACATTTGCAAGGTTAAAATAGTTAACCAAAGTTTAGGTGGCGATGGATCAATTCTCTTCTGTTCACATGGTCACATGAGTTTTAGGCTAACCTTAGATTAAAGTTGCAGCATGGTGCCATATGGATGACTCTGATGATGTGGAAACACTAAATTGGTCAGAAGTTCTGATATGGGTGGTAAACTGTGGTTTTCCCTTGGCCATCTAATCTCCCAACATCAATGCATGTTGCTATGTCACTAAGACAAAGTGTATGACAAAAATACATAACAAGATAGCGACAATGTGACACATGTCTTAGCATGTTAGGATTAACCTCAAACAGAAATAAAAGTTACATGCAAATATAGCCAATACTATAAAATAGTAGATCACATAAAAGAGAACATAAGACACCAAGATTTAATGTGGTTCACCCAATCCCTAGGCTACATCCACCAACAAGTGCAATATTATTATTATCTAGTGACTACAATCTGTAATCCCTTACAACTTAATACCACTACAAGAAGCTACAATATCGCCATTATATTATGCAATCCCTAACACTAAGCCTTTTTATACAAGCTTTTGTCACTTATAAAATTAGTGCTAGAATAAGTCATCCAATAGGAAAAATAACAATTGACACCTTTTACAATATAAGGACATTGTTGGCTTTGGGGCATTGCCCTTGAAAATCCCTGTAGGGGCATTACCCCTTGACCCCACTCTATACTACAATAGGGAGTGCACCTAGGGTATTGCCCTAGGACCTCATAGGGGTGCTACCCCTTAACCCTATCTTGGGGGTGCTACCCCCAAAACCCCATAGAAATAATATGGGGAGAAAAATTGCACCAAATAAACCTTTGAGTTTGATTAGGCTCCACATCACAACATAGTGGGCTTGGCTAGTGAGTAAGTAATGGTAGTTAAGTTCATAGTTCCACATAGTTGTAGGCATCTAAAGCTTGTTGGACATTAAGTTGTAACACTATGATAAAGTAAAGGTTCTAGATTTATAGTGTCACAGATAAGATAAATGTCAAAGCCTTGGCCATGGCAATGTTACGAATATGCCAGTTTCATGTTGTCACTTGGTCACAGAAGTTAGGAGAAAATGTTAAGGATAGGCCACGAAGCAACGATATGGTTTGTTAGTGGTTTCACAAGGTAAAGTAGTTAATGAAGGTAAATGGTTGTGAAGCCATGATCGATTGTAGTCAAAGATTAAACATGAAAGATAGAAGAGTCATTGGGTGGTAGAATGATAAAATATGATTGGTCCATGTGTCATAACTCAAGGATTAAATCTAGTTGACCGATGAAATGGCTAACTTGGCATACTAATAGCAAGAAAGAAACAACTCTTAAATGGAAAATTTGATCTTCTTGATCATCCACAACCACTCTTTGACATTCCCCATGCTTGATAAATGTAAAGGGACATTCCCTTTGTTGCCTAGTTATCCATCTACCTAGTCATAATGTTAATGGCCACCGTTTCTTTCTTCTCAAGGCTCTATTGGCATGAAATATATAATTTTTCCTACATTTGGATGTGTGCCATGAAAAAATATTTCCTAGATTTGTAGTAATTGTTCTCTACAATCTTAAATGCACTTGTTGTGTTTTTCCTTAGAGTAGAAGCTATCTTAGTTATGCTTGCACTATAAAAGTAGATTTTGTAACCCTTCTTAGGGTCGATGTTTTCTCTGATTCTATAGAATTGTATGTCTATACTCTACTAGTATAATTTCCTTTGCCTCTGAGTTAATACACTCCTCTATTATATCTCTTTCTTTCATTAATATACTGTGCAATGACTTCTTGCCTTTATGTTAATGTATTGTCTTCATTTTTCAACTGTATGATTGTATCTACTTGGCTTTTCAAATGATATAAAGTGAAGTATATTCCTTATAGAATTCTTTTGGTTTTTGATCTACATATGGTTGTTGGATTAAGTAAGGATTGAATTTGTATACATTGAGGTTATATTGATGAACTGTGCATTCTTGGGTAGAGATAAGGTTGAACATACTATTTGGTGTATCACCTCCTCTTAGATTAGATTATGTAGTTTGCTTTCATGCATTCCTTCTCCCTTTTCCTCTCAAGAAATAGTTAGGTGCATCTTGGTAGTAAGGAAGCTGACCTTCTTCGGGGACTCAATCTTAAGTCACAAAGTCCCAATCTTTAGAGATTGTTTCCATGTTACATGAGGTTGACTTTAGGTGAGGGTGCAAGCTTTTGTGTCAACAATAACTAGATGAGAAAATTCATTCTGAGGACTCTTGAAAAGTTATCAATTATTTCATTTGGATCCTTGGTAATTTCTTTTAATTTGCTTCGTAGAGGTCTCATGTTTCTATTTGATTCCTCCTTGAAGTTTTTTGCACATTTGGTGGATGGTTATTTTGGAATGCATATCCCCTTTGTCTGACTACCTTTTATGATATTTTGGAATCTTTATTTTTAACACCATCTATAATTATTTTCTTTTGTCTGTACCCTGAACATGCTTAGACTATGTGACCAAGGCATTGGTGTTGTTTTCTGGTTTCTTTCTTTAGTTTTATAAACCTTGCGTTCCTCTTTTATTGAACTTTTGGGAAACCCTCATGCCAAATAGTAATCTTAGTGGTTTGTTGAAGAGGCCCTTTGTCTAAATTGGAAAGCTTGGTTAATCCCTCACTGCTGTCAACCTAGATTTGAAAATCACCAAGATAGAGAATCCTTACATTTGTAAAGTGCTGAGAGCTATCGATCTGCAACCTTGATTTTGAGACTAAAAGTCCTTTACAACTATAGGTCATATCCATTTTTAGTTGGTACAAGAAAAAAAATCATCTAAATGCTTTGACAAAGAAATACCTCTTCCCTAAATTCAAAACCAAAAGGAGTGATCTATGGGATGCGTGAAGAAATAGTCTTGATTGTAGCTAACCCCTTCATTGACACAACTTTTAAAGAAAATACTCAACATGAAATAAACACACAAATAAAAGTAAACACACTTGTAGAAAGGTATTTTTATTATTATTTATTTTTTATAATTTTTTCCTCTTTTAGGCTTCAAAGTAATGTTTCAAAAATTGGCCATTGACTAGAAATGGAACCAATTCCCCTTGTAGAGAACTTAGCTTAAAAGTATTTTCTCCCAAAATCTCTGCAATTTGATAAGGCACAATCCATAAGAATTGAAACTTAGTGTGATTGCCTAACTTTTCTTTCACCTTGTCCCATAGGAGAATAAGGTTAGAAATTCTAAAAGATTTGATTGTGGTCTACTTGTCAAACCATCATTTGATGACAGCCTAATGTTTCACCATATGCTCTAAAGTGATTGTCCTTTTCTCATTCAATTCCAAGAGATTCATTAATTTTATTTGAACTTTGTCAGTGTCTTCAACATACCCCCTCATGAATTTGAAAATTGGAATCCTAAGATTGAGTGGGAATATTTGTTTCTATCTATAGACGAATAAATAGTGAGATGTCCCTAAAGCATTTTTAATCCTGACTCTATCCATCCATAATGCATATTTTAGCTGAGTGTTCCAATCTTTTGGGTTTTCTTCTAGCAATTTCTTTATCACTATGATCAGGTTCTTATTGTTGGGCTCAACCACATCATTCCCTTGGGGATTGTAATTAGATGAGAACTTGATTATGACTTGATTATCTAATGCCCATTGAGTAAGGAAGATTGACAAAAAATGAACCATTATCATATACAAGGAAGAACAACATACCAAACCTTATGATAATGTGCTCTTCCAAGAAATTAATAACCACTTTTATTGTGTAGTTTCAAAAAGTTTCAGCTTTTGTCCAGTGTGTGCAATAGTCTGTAGCTATGAGGATGAACATATGTCCTATAGATGATGGTGGATATACTGGTTCTATAAAGTCCAACCCCCACTTGAAAAAAGGGCATACCTCAAACATTGGTTGTAGTGGCATAGTTGGATGTCTCTCTCTATTGGCACTTGTCTGACAAATGTGGCAAGAACATACATGTCAAAATGTATCCTTGAAGATAATAGGCCAAAAGTATCATGATCTCAAAATCATGTGAGTTGTAGCCTCAGCTGATCCGTGTCCTATGCCATACCTAGCATGAAACTATTCCAAAACTTATTTCACTTCTTTGCATCCTAAACACTTCAATAAATTCCCTCATAGTTTCTTTTGTAAAGTTTTCTATCTTGAAGCATATAGGATTCACATTTCATCTTGAGCCCTTTGTGTTGGGAACTATTCATCCAATTAGGGTATTGATTCCACAAAAGATAATAAACAATATCTTGATACAATACATCTGTAATTAATCCTTGATCAATATCTACTTGAGATGATATGATATTTTGTTGATTTTTGGTGCTAATTTCATCATCAAATTTGATTTCATTGTCATTAATGATCTCATTATTAGCTATCATCTTAGTTAGTCCTTGTACTTTCACTAGCTTCACTGGTTGAATCTCTAAATTGAACTCTTGTAACATATCCATCCATTTTCCTCATCTTTCACCTAACTCATTCTGCATCAGTAATATTTTGATGACAGGATTTGGCACACTTGCATATACGTTGCTCCCGAGTATGTAATGACACAATTTCTTGACTGCCTTTATTAGAGAAAAGGATTGCTTCTCAAGATTGGAATAGTTTAATTCAGTGTTCTTTAATGGACAACTTGTGAATGCAATAGGTCTTTCATCTTCTTTGTCTTTCTTTTCAGTGAGAATCTTGGCACATCGATGTTCTGAAGCAAATGAATAGATTTTGAATGGTAAATCATAATCTAGATTTACAAGTACTAGAGCCATGGAGATGGCTACTTTGATGTCTTTAAAATATTTCTTTATTTTGGGAACCCATTCAGTCTTTTCTCCTTTCTTGAGCAAGTCATTAAGGGGACATACTATCTCAGCATATCCACTAATGAACTTACACACAAAATTGATCTTGCCGAAGAGAGATTTTTGCTCTTTACAACTATGAGGAGGTGATAGATTGAGAATCACTTCTATTCTTTTAGGATCAATGGATATCCCAACTTTGGAAATAATATGACTAAGAAGCTTTCCTTTTGTGACCCTGAATGAACACTTTTTGGGATTAAGTAATATGCCATACCTTTGACATTGGTTGAATACTTGTTTCAAATATGCAATATGAGTACTTCGATCTTTCAAAAATATGGTTAAGTCATCCATATAGATAACTATATTTATTTTTATCAACCCTTTGAATGCTTCATCCATCACTCTTTGTAATGTGCCTTCCATGTCGATCAATCCAAAAGGCATCCTTTGGTATACAAAGGTTCCCCATTTTGTTGTAAATGCAGTCTTCAATTTATCTTCTTCATCTACCATTACTTGGTTGTATCCAAAATATCTATCTAGAATAGACATCATTTTAGGCCTGTTCACAATTTACAATACTTCATCAAGAGAGGGCAAAGGGTAGTTATCCTTCTGGGAAGCTAGGTTCAAATTGCAAAAATCCACACACATCTTTTTCCTTACTGGAACCAAGTTAGAAACCCATGTTGGATGTTGGATTGGGAAGATTATTTTAGCATCAAGTAACTTCTGGACTTCTTTCATTATTAAAGGCTCAATTATGGGATTCACTGGTCTGTGTCTTTGATGAAAAGGTTTGGCATCAGGCTTCAATGAAATGTCATGAGTGATGATTTCAGGATCGTATGTCTTGAGTTCTTCATAAGTCTATGCTATGACATCCTTGTATTCTATAAGTAATTGAAGCATACTTTCTTGTTCTTGAAGGCTACATGCCTTTTTGATTCTTACTAAATTAGCATCTTCTTCCGTATCCAAATTATATGAATCACATTCTTCAATCCCCTTTTCTTCAACATTTTTTTTACTACGTGTTGATTTGTCTCGATAAAAAATATGTTCCAACTCTACCATCCCCTTAGGAATAGTATTGGTCTTCAAATTTATAATACCATCTTCATCTTTTAGCTCATTATCCTCAAGTTTTTCATTGGGAGTATCATCAATCTCTTGTCCTTTGAAAAGGCCATTGCACATAATGAACTCAAGGATATTTTGGTCATCTTAGAAGACTTGGAAATTCCTAATGTTGTTTGGAATAGATAGGGGAACAACCAATTCAACTGAAAACCTCTTTAGTTTTGTTCTTTCAATGGGTTGCAATGCACTTGTTGAAAGGGAAAGGCCATTAGATACCATTTTCTTCTTCCTCAGAATGGACTTTATGTTGAAGGCTCAAAATCTTCCAATAAGTCTTAAACTCTTTTCTGGTATGCAAGTGATCTTCTATCATTGTAAGAGTAGATTGATTTCACCTATCTAATGACCAACAAAGAGTCTCATTCAATTATGAGAGCTTTTCCATCTTTCTTTAATGTGAAGAGATGTCCATGAATCAAGGTTTCATACTCTACAACATTGTTATTACATCTAAATTGTAAGTGATATGCTACATAAAAAGACCTACCTTTGGGATTAATTAATTCAATACCTACACTGGCCCCTAATTTTCATTTAGAGCCATCAAACTTGAGTGTCTAAATTGGTTGTTCTTTGGGATTTTTGGACTTATGTTTATTCATTCAAATCACTTCTTTCACTTGAACATTGAAGGATTATTTCTTCAGGATCCATTGTAATATTTTGCATGGTGGACTTGGTGAGTTGTTATTGTTTACCTTTGATATTGGGGTTTCCCATTTTTCTTGTTGATTTTGAATATCCCCAATTAATTGGGTGATTTTGTCAATTTGTGGTTTAAGATGAACAATCACTAAGGTCCAACCTTGAGCTTTTAGAAAGCATCTTCTCCTTAGAACTTTAATCATCCCTAATGGAGGATTAGATAAACCTCCACCATCTAAAGAAGTGTCACTATATAAAACATTAGAGTATTATTTTTCTTCTTCATTAATCCCTACAAATTTAGATATACATGTGGAACTTGAACTTTCCTTTTGTATCTCATTTGGAGTTTGACCATTTTTAGATTGCATTATCCGAGTGAGTACCCTAACAACTGCTTCTTGGCAATGGGAACATTCAAATTCTGAATGACTAACTTTGTACAGCTTGTAAAATCTTGGAAGAAGCAAAACATTTGGGCTTGATTCTTTACCTAAGCATTATAAGTTTGTAACCATACCATCTATGAATTGAGTCATGATCTCTGTTGATTCTTTATTCAAATTGTGAAGTCTCTTGGATGAAGTTATACCAAGAGCCCTCACTTTGCAAGAACCTAAATTAGCTTGAAAAAATGCTACCTCATTTGGTTCATTGTATTCAGTGATCATTGTCTTCAGCTTTGGCTTAGTGTCAATCTTGATCTAATTATTCAATCCTTTCCAAGGTAGCCATAGTTGAGTAAAATCAACCGAGAACCATCCTCTGAAGCATTTTTTCCATTCTCTACTTAGCAATAATCTGAATGTTTCTGGAATCTCCACCACATGTATATCTATTATGTATTAGATTCTAAGGTTTGTAGTCAACTATATTTGAACATCTTTCAATAGCCCAATAACTTTTACTTTTGTCTTGTCAAGTTGAATCACTATTTGATTCGTCAGTTGAGGAGTAACTCCCAATCTTTGAGCTATCGAAAGTGGCATGACATTAGAAGAATATATTGAATCAATGAGATAATTATGAAGGTTTCTTCCAAATATTCTAATGCTGAGCAAGAAAGGAAGCACTGTAGCCTTGTCTTTAAATACATAGTTGGCATTGCCTCAAAAGTGTTAGCTTGTTCTGACATTATCTTTTGAGGACCTGCACTAGGTGTTGCCTTTGTTTGATTGAGACTCTTCATTAGTGCTTCCTTTTAATCAGGAAAATTTTGTAGCATGTCAAACAAGGATATATTGGCCTTCATTCTTTTTAAATCTTCCATTGCACTATATTTTTAAGTTGACCAAGCAGGATCCTTGAGGATTGTAGGTACATTTCCTTGGTTTCAATTTTGGTGTCCAACATAGGGTGCTTTAGTAGGTACATGATTTTATTAGCCCTTGGATCTAGAGGCATTTGTTGCAAAGTGAAGGAATCTCATCAGTCATGGGTTCCCTTTGGTTCTATAAATTGTAAGTATTCTAATTGTCACTTTGAAAAACAAGCACCTCTTCTGGTTGAGGATTTGATTCTTGATTGAATGAAAAAGAAAATTATTCATTGATTTGTTCTTCCATCCCTAAATTCTATGGAGAATTATAAGATTCCAACAACATAGTATTGAACTGCATGGGGGCGTATTATTATTGCCTTGTGAATTTTGGTTCACTTCTTGATTTCCATTGAAATATGAGCCATCATCATTGGGTACATTTTGATTACTATCATATTGATTGATTTCTACAAATTGAAAATTATTCTTGCTATCTATAGGGATGCTTCCATTGTTTGGACAGGTGTTCCATTATCAATTTTGTCTTTGGAAACCGTTGTTGTGATCTGGAGGATTGAAATTGTTCCCTGTATTATTATTTCTTATGAAATTCTTATTGTAATTTTGAACATACTTCTTGTAAGGGCTTGCATTCATTCTTTGAAATTTATTGTTTTGCCCTTGCAACAACCTCAAATAGGTTAATTTTTTGGTAATTTGAGACACGGTCTTCTTCATTTGGCCAATATCAGATGCAATGTTATTTTCTACTTTAGCAGATGTTGTTGCCTTCTCCTCAAAGAAAGCAACTTTCAGAGGGTCATATCCTGGGTAAGTTATAGTTGGAACTAGTATAGCTGGTGCCTATTGTAATAAGACTAGATTCATTCGAATGAATTGACTAGGCATCACCTGTGCTCCAATAGGATATGTTGGTACTATTGTAGTATTTTGAGTTGGATCCACCAATCGTCCTCCATTATGATTGACTTTTTTAGGAAATGTAATTGCTTCTTCAAAGACCTTTTCCAAAGTGTTGATGTTTGCAATAGGTAGTCTTTGTAGGAAGATAGTCGTGAGATGGTTCCTAACATTAAGATAAATATGAATTTTAGCCTCAACTGGTATAGTATAAGGTGTTTCCAACTTGCACTATACCATGTGAAAGTGATGAATAGTCTCCAATGGATCCCTTTTGATTAATATGAACTGATGATGTATCACAACCAGGTTGAAAAATGTTTTCAATTGCTCAAGGAAAAAATTTTCAAAGGTAGCCCAATTTTGGATACATCTCAATGGCAAATTCATGTACCAATTAAAGGCAACTTCTCCCAATGAGTATGGGAATAAACATAGGACCACATTCTCTTGTTTAACTTGTTCTCGATTGCATATTTCTTTAAAGACTTTGATATGGTCCTCAACAGTTCATGTTTCTCTATAGATGATCATTGGGCAAAATTTCTTAGGATTCTTGGGAAGGTCATTAAGTGCACCTTGCAAGTTAATTGGTGAATCTACTGCATTTGTAAAAAAGGCCATCAATGGAGGATTTGGTGGAATGATGGGTGGAGGTAGGTTTGGAGGTGGAACTAGAGATGATGAAATTTGGAATAGGAGTGGTATAATTCTTGGTAGTCCTTTTTCACTGTGAGGCTTGCAAAAATGGCTAAGTTCTACAAACTCTGGTTCACTGTCTGAAGGTCTTAAAGCTCATTGAATGGAGATGCTAGATTAGGATCTTCTAGTTTGTGTCAATTCTGGAAAAGTGCACCTCTACAGAAGCACACTCTTTCAAAACAATGTACTTGCACACCTTCTGACGACAAATTTTTTCTGAACTTCTGAAAACTACATAATTTGAAAATAGTAAGTTGTTCTTTTTATCCAAATGGTTTTCAAGCCCTCCTTCTAGCACCACTTTTGTTGAGTTATCATTTTGTATGATGCTGAATGACAAGTATCCTTGTGAATCCCTCTCTTTAAAAGATGATCAAGGATTAACTCCAAGGTTCTAGGCGGTCTTGTAACCTACTAAAATTTTCTCAATTGAAGATAAATGTGTGTTCATGAGGAGGCCTGATTTGAACCAATTTTAGATAATCTATTTGATCTGTTGTTGTTTAAAAAATTAACCACAAAAGAAATATATTTTTGGCATTTTTTGTTTTATGATGAATGCAATTTATCAATGTAATTATATGAATTCCTATTTTAACCAAGTGTTAGACAAGAAAATAACAAAGATAAGGTAATGAAAGATTAAAGCAAATAACTTGAAAGGGAAATTATCAATGGACATAAACCACTATAATAACATGTCTCTGAATTAAATTATCAAAAAGATTAGGTAGGAAACCAATAAAATTAGGAGTAGTTCTTCCTCAACGCTATTGATGCAATCATCAATAGGAACTCAATAATAACTGAAAGATGTTTCACATTTCATCAAATCGCAAGGCCACATAAAGCGCG
Source organism: Cupressus sempervirens (assembly GCA_028749045.1). NCBI lineage: Eukaryota > Viridiplantae > Streptophyta > Pinopsida > Cupressales > Cupressaceae > Cupressus > Cupressus sempervirens. The sequence continues at coordinate 675,352,777 of CM053791.1, read as the reverse complement.
TTCATGTGAGACAAGATGCTATGCAAGAATAATAGGTGATCTTTTCTCCAATTCATTGCATCAACAAAATCTGTAAACACGAGGCAAACACCAGAACTAAAAGATTACAGAATCATAACAACACAATAAAATCATTGGTTCCATTATTATTCATGAACATGCATTCACAAAAATAACACACTCTAGCAAGAATAGCTACACTCAGAATGAGAGCACCAATAGCATATATTATTGCATCAAAATAATGGTCTAGACTACATATTACATCCATGTATTTATAAGAAATCATCTCCTCCCTTTGTGTTACGAGTGAGACTTCTTAAAATGCAAACACATATTAAAAACTAATAAAACAAATCTAAATATATATAAACTGACTCTCAAAATGGTGCTAAGTAGGTCTTCACCCCTATTTATATTCATAAATGAGTGCATGAACCTTGACACGACACAAAATAATAAAAGAATGAGAAGATAAGAAGAATGCATCTGTGAGATGATCTAGGAGTCTCTAGAAGCTCTAAAAATGGAAGCTCATCCTTCTCTAGGTTTTTTTGGGAGTTGAATTGTTGTCAAAATGCATTTTTGGTGCATGGAATCCTCTAAATTAGGAACTGGCAATTAACTATTGGCACACTACTTCTTCTTCAAAATTGCTACAGTAGAGCTCACTTGCTTGGTGTTGAAAAAGGATATTTCTTATCAATTGCATTAGGGTGGATAACTATATAATAGAATAATATATATATATACTCTAAACTCCAATCCATATAGCCACCTGCCCAACCCCACCCCATATATAGATAGGGTATGCACACACACACACACTTCACTCATTATCTTTGATTGTAAGCATTTCACTAATTAGTTGTATGTTGAAAATAATATGCAGAACTCTTAGTTGTGGAACACTGACATCAAGGAAGACAAAAAAAAGATAATGCTAAAGCATGAAATATGTATATTTATAAGAAGTAGCTATCTTTAATTGAATATGTGATTTGAGTACTATGTTACACCATTCAACGATAATCAACTGCAATACTTTTTTTTAGCACCTAGTGTCCATTATCAATTTCATGGATCAATTGTAACTAGTTTTGTAGGTCCATTAGATATCCTTGTAGAATTTTTATTTTTATTTTTGTTCTAATCCTGCTTGATCTGACATAACATTAGTTAAACTACCCAATATGTAAAAGACAAAATATCATAATAAATGGACTCTTAGGTATTTACGTAGGGGGCTTGATGGAAGGAAACTCTAAATGTAATATGTATAGTTCTCAAGTAAGGTTATCATACAACTCCAGGAAACCTTTTTATCCTGGTTCAGTGTTTATAGAAGATTAACCCCTAACTACAATAACATAGCATATGAGCCCCCAAATATTTACTAAACAAAAATGAAATCAAATTTTAAGGCATGAAAGCATGCCTCTCCAGTTAAATCATAGGAGGTAAGCACTCTGATTATATCCTCCTACTTCTCAATAGCTTTAGGTATCGTCACTTTCCCATTGCGACCTTTAACAAACTGCTCTAGGGACCCCATTTTGCTAGCTTTCTAAAGCTCATCAACAAATCTAGTTTTTTTTTTTTCCAGAAATTAATTCAAACAAATTAGAATGAGGATAAATGAACTCTTAAAACAAAGAAATAATCCTTTTCCATGCCAAGCAAGTTAGTTAAAGGTTGAAAATAGAGAACGTGGAAAATATCAATCAGGAAAAAGGTAACATTACTAATACTTACTTTCTAATGAAAAGAAGGGGCAATAGTAGGTTGAACTTTTGCCTTTTTAAGGCCAAGAATGTAACCCTTGATTTTGTAAAGCCATGAATTCTTCAATGAACTCATACTTATGTTGTGAAGTGGTGCTATTCTTGCTCTCTCTATTTCTGATTGTCTGTATTCAATTGAATTAAAATGAATGGATGAAAATTGTAATGTCAAAACCATATTTTGATGACTGTAAAGGTTGTAAATATTCATCATCATACCAGTTTTATTATCAAGGTCCATCCAAAAAATTGAAGGAGGGGATTGTTCTTTTCATTAAACCTTGACAAGAGAAACCCTACTAGGGCTTAACATCAAATTTTATGAAGGTTTTCAGTTTTGAGCCATCCAAAAAATTTTGGGGAGAGATGATAATGCCTGTGTGGGATTTAATAAATGTCATAACTTGTGGGTTTGAGGTTCACCGAGGCGTAGTCAATTTTTTTTTTTTAAATGTGGAATGTTTATTTTCATAACTAAAACATAGTAAGAGAAAACAACTATTTGGGTTGGCTTACACATCAAAATTTTAAGTTGTAAGTGAGATTTCAAAGATTTTCTACCTTTGGATGTAAGTGAAGTACTTAAAGGTAAGGTTTAAGCTTTTGGGTAACCAAGATCTTTGTAGGAATTTTTGAGCTCAAAGTGGTCCAAAAGTATCATTTCAAAACACTCTCTTGATACTCACTATGTTTTGTTGACAATTGGCTATATGTAGTGATGTAATTGTTGTCATTAACAGAAACACATGATGAACATATTTTAGAAAACCTAATAAATAAAGATACTTAGCTATTGGTACTCAAAAAATTGTCTAAGTATGAAACGGGTTTATAGTAGTGTATTATTTTGATGTATAACTTGTTTATATGATGTTATCTAAGTGAGACAGGTTAGATGGAAATAGTATAAATATAGATGATGATGTGTATAACCTCAAACATTAGTATGGAAAAGAGATATTCATGATTTACCAATGAGCAAAATAGATGAATTAAAGGTAAAGGAATTATTTTGTTTACAAAATAATTACTTGACCAAGTTGGAAAAGTATATTGTGGTCTTAGCCAACCTAACAACAATTTTTGAAAAGGCATGGCATTCATGAAAAGACATCTTGAAAAGTCATTAAGAAAAAGTTATATGCAAATTATATGATTGAATGCAAAGTAATGTTATATGCAAATGCAAAGTTTTGTATCATATGCAAAAGCAATCTTGTGATACAAGATTAAGATGAGGTTAGAGATCATCTGGAAAGAAGGTACAACAATTATATACTTGAGGATTAATTAATTGTTTGGGCAATGAGCTCTTCCTGTAATTTGAAATGCATGTTTGGGGAGTGAGCTCTTCTTGCGTCCATTATACTACAACTCCTAACAGGGTTGGAATCTCCTGACAAGGATTCAAAGTCTCCTAATAGGGATGTCTATGTACTGAATGCTTTTATAGACTCCTAACACAGTCCATTCTCTAACAAGTAACATATATCAATATATCTTTGTAGGCATCATTCCCACCAAGGTTTTCCCTTGGCTAGGATTTCCCTAGTTAACAAAATATGGTGTTATGAGTTCATTTTATGCATGGTTATTATTATTGTTTAGCATTACTTGTTTAATTTATTATGCATGGTTCAAAGTAATAAATAATATCCAGTTGGTGATAGAAGTTTGTAGAACACTGATTCACCCCCTCCCCCCCCCCCCAGTATTCCCTATTTCTAACAATTGGTATCAGAGCACAATTACTCAAAAGAGGCTTAACAACTTGAGTAGGATCCCTATGGATATGGAATAATTAATGAAGAACCTCGAAGAGGCACTTGAACAAATTGATCTCCTTACTGAAGAAAGAGATAAGATAAAAGATAGATATAAAGACTCCAAAGTATATATTGGACAATTGAAGGACAAGATTGAACATCTCAAATCCAAGCTTGAATCTAAAACTGGTGATGATGAATATTCTTAATTGAAAACAAAGTACAAGATCTTGAAGCATGAATTGAAGATTCCCAATCTAAAGTTGAGTTTGAAGAATGATCCTAGCAAAGTTGAATCTAATTTGAAGATTGAAAATTCAAATCTTAGAACAAATCTAGCAAAGAAACGTCTAAATTTGGAACTAACTCAATGCAAGCTAACAACTTTAAAAGCTTTATACTAGTAGAGAAAAGGTTGATGAATCAATGTCAATACAAAGGCCTACCTATGATAAGACTAGTCATGGTTACTCATTTAACATGTCTACAAATAAACTTGAAAGTGGATCAGATCTAAAAAAGAAAGATAAATTTGATGATAAGATTGAATCCAGTCAATCTTTTGAAACTCCAAAGAAGTTGGACAAGAGAAGGAAACTGTGAAATTGGATGAACCTAATCAAGTGGAATCTCCTAAGGAAACTAGATATGAATTTCAACATAAGTGTTTTTCATGTAATAAAATTGGTCATATGAAAAGAGATTTTCCAAATAAGTTATTTAATCATGTTACAAAATTTTACTATCATAATTTTCATGGTATTGGTTATAATGCAATTGATTATAGGAAACCTAAATATGATAGTGATAGAAGAAATGGGAGAATGTTTGGAAATACTAATCCTATAGATAGAAGAAGATCTAATGAAAGGACATCAAGAGAAAGTAGACCTTATGAAGAAAGAAAGCAGATCATGTGTTATAAGTGTAAAAACTTTGGACACATAACCCAGAATTGTCAAGCACCTATTGATTAGTAGAATTCGAGAAGCATGACCCTAGTATGTTAGTTATGCAACAACTTTGGACATACATCAAAGTACTATAGAGTGGAAAAAAGGAACAATGGAAGGAACTTCAGAAATGACAGAAGGAATCATGAAAGAAACTTTGGAAATAGAAGCAACAATGGAAGAAACTTTGAAAATGATAGAAGGAATCATGAAAGTAACTCTGGAACTAAGAAAGTCAATGAAGATCAAAAAAATGTAGTAAGTGAACTTTGAGAAGAACTTAATGAGGCATTTGTTAAGGGATTAAATATTTTACAGGAAAAATTAGATGATGCTGAGATAGGAAAATCAAAGTCAACAATCAAGTTTGATTCAACCAAGTTGAATTAAGCTTGTTCAATGCACCAGAATCTAAAACTTCATTTAAAGACCAAGCTATAGTAGTGAGGTTGAGAGAAGATGTATCTTGATGAGTTTGGATTGTAGTTAAACTCGCTTGGAATTTGGAGCTTATTAAAACAAGTTACATGGGAAATAAAAGTTACTGGTACAAAGAGAAAGTTCATTCTATGACAGAAGATAAAATCTATGCTTCTACAATAAATTTCATGGAGAAAATTTTTGTGGAGCATCATCATGATGATAAGAAGCTATGGTGATCCTTGGATAGCATTTGAAAATCAGATAGAAGATCTTGAGTGGACATTTGATTTAAGAGTGAAATTAACAACTTATTTTATTTGGAAAAGTATGCAATTAATATAAGTTCTAGCTGAATAAATAGAGTATGAACTTGATTATTTACACATTGTGATCATCTCAGAAGCTTAGAGAAACCAGAAGAAAATTGGCAAAGTGATTTTGAACAAAGCTCTACTTCGAAAAAAAGGTATTTTATCATTTTCCACACAGAAATTCTTCTATAAAATTGTATTTGATGTAATCATGGATATGTTTGTAGTTAAAAACATTGAGAATGTTGAGAGACCCAAATTAAAGGTTGTTCCTATGAAAACCCTAGAGGAAAACCCTAATTTGGCTTTATCAATTAGTTTGAACAATGTAGTTTACTTGGAAGACGTAGGAAGCTACTTGTGTAGTAAGTTTGAAACTATTGGAAGTGAGTTTATGAACAAAGGTATGGAAATTGTTTTCAATCATGATATGACTATTAAGCCTAGATATGAGCATTTGAAAGATTTAGACTTAGTCAGATATCACTTTTACCACAAACTTGATACTAAAGAGTGGACACAGATTATATTAATCATAATTCATAATGGAAAGATTTGGATGGGAGAAGATGTGGTTGACATCTCTATCGACCTTATTCATGAGGTCACTAGTCTTAGCAAATAAGGTAGTGTACCTATTGGTGAGAAACTAGTTAATAAAAAGGTTGAGAATTATACTAAGGTAGTTTATAATGGTAAGGAAATGGTGATTAACAACATCAAACAACCTGATGTGAGATTCTTGAGCAGAATCATTGCATATTCTATTTGTGCAAGTTCTAAGAGTGATGAGCTGTCAGAAGGTTTTATCTATGCAGCCTATAAGATTTGCATTGAGAATTTAGAGAAGATTAAGAGAACTAAGAATGGTGTCTTCATATTCTTGTTTCTGATTAATCACATTTTCTTTCATATACTTAAGAAATTTCCATTTCTATCAGTTACTGATATTATGACTAGTGAAAGACACACCATGGACAAGATAATAGATGTGTGCAAAAGGCATCCTAAGAGAAAATTTTGGACAACAGAAATCTGATTATGAGGACATTTCAGAATGAGATGAAATAAACATTCAGAATTACCCCTGCAATTGTTGATAGATGTAAGAATAATATATGTTCTATGTTGGATATAGACCTAATTTATATTGAAGCAGTAGAACCTTGGGAAACATTTCTTGAGCCCTTAGGTTACGAGTTAAGTGATGATATAGATATTGGTTATATTGATTTAATGTTGAAATCTGAAATAGATCAAGCATCTTACAAATTTGGAACATACAAGGAAATAACTGAGTCAACTTACCAAGCATCATTAGAGAAAGCATCTCATAAGAAGGTTGCAACTATAATGAAGAAAGCACTATTTGAAGTAGGTATGTTAGAACAAGAATCACAAGTAGTTAGACATACAATCTCCAGACTAAAACAAACTAGTAAACAAGGTGTAATGTATGTGAGACCTCTGTTAGTTGGCCAAGTATTTGGTGTATCTATTGCAAAAAATCCTATAGAATAGAGCATCCCATATGTTGTTTTATCAGTCAAGCAACCAAGTGGATCTAAAAGGCAGTCAAAAAGAGTTAAGTAGCAAGCCACTAGATGAGAGAAAAGAAAGAAGACATTGTTGACAATTGAATACTCTAGTGATGATGAAGAAGAGGAACAAGAAGACAAACAACTAGAAAAGTTTATTATTTCCAAGAAGCCAACAGGTACAATAAGGAAACCCTATAAACCAAAGATAGAGAAGATTAACACAACCATTGTTAATGAAGGGAACTTTGTTCAGATGAATAAGTTTTATGATTTGCATAGTGATATCAAGAAAGAAAAGATTAATATCTCTATTGTGAGATATATGATTCTTAATAACTTGAAACTTGAAGATATTTAAGGTTTTGTCAATCAGAAAGTCTATAATAGACTTATAGCAAAGAAGGCACCAGTTTAGGAAGAAGATATGGAACTTTAGAAATCAATGATAAGAACTATGTGCAAGATTGAAGATGAAGAAGAAGTAAAGAAATTAATGGGTAAACTTGTTGGATACAATTGATTAATTATGTGTTGTCTTTGATGTTACACAAATGTCATATCAACTGATAGTTAGTACTTACTGAGTTCACTTGGTTAGTAAAGGTAGTTTTTCTTGTCTATCAAGCATTCACAAGTTTACTCTGAACATATGATAGTGTCAATTGAGCTCACTTGGGCATCGAAGGAATTGAGGCAAAAAAGAGTGTTAACCGAGCTCACTTAGTTAACGAAGGGAAAGATGGATAGAGTTAGTATTCACCAAGTTCACTCGATTGCCAAAGGATTTCTGCAAGTTCGTAGTCTTAATCGAGGTTATGTTGGTTAACACATAAAATCATTCCAAAGTTAGTTTTTACCAAGCAGAGTCAGCTTACGAAGGATTTTTCTTATTTTGGCATATGAAGCTTAATTACTTTATGTATTGATTCTAGCTAGTTATGATGATGAATATTGGTTATTATAATTTGAATTTGGGCCGACTTGACAATCTGAAGGGTATAAATAAAAGGTCAATTTGAGATTTCTAATATGTGTGTAGGTGTTGATTGAATTGAAAAGAAAAGGGAGGGAGTGAACTTGAAGGATAAGCAGGTATCCTTGTGGAGTAGAAAAGTAATATTTGATTAGGAAGGATTAAGTTTAAGCAAAAAAGAGATCTGGATTCAACAATTTAGTTGCATCACAATCAAGTAATTTCATTGTTACTCTCTAACCATTGTAGCAATGATCTAAGATCTCTTAACAGAGTTCGTTTACCAGCCAATTGTAAATCCTCTAACAAGGTGGCAATTCCATTGAATTGTTTTAAGACCTCTAGCAAGGCCACTCCTAACAAGGTGATTAAATCCTCTAACAGGGTCACACCTAACAGTGTGTTTTGTAACCTTAAATAGGGTTGGCTCCTAATAGGGCTCACTTCAAAAGAGTGAAAAACAATAATTAGTTACATTGGTGGTTTTTCCAAAATTGGGTTTCCATTTTAAATCCTGGTGTCTCATGTGTTCATATTATTTCTTCTCTTACGCTTGCAAGTTAATTACTATTAATGTTTTAAGATCTACTAAAAGTAATTCACACTCTGCATTTATCGAGTAATAGCAACAATTAGTTTTCTCATTCTAAAATTTATTTATTGACATCTAGAAAATCTAGGATTTATTTTAGTGGTAACTGATTCACCCCCCCTCTCAGTTACTCCTATATTTCCAACAATTGGTATTAGAGCTTTTGGTGCTTGTAGGAAAGGTTTCAAGGACCTAAGCTAAAGATCAAGATGTCTTACAAGAGATAAATTCCAAAGATAAATAGAGACAACTTTTCAGTATGGTAGGGACTCATGAGACTTCATCTAGCCACCATTAGTGATTCAAGCTGCAAATACATTGATGAAGAATACAAAACTCCTACTGGTACATTATCTGTTGGAGATCTTGCTGAGAAAAAGAACCATAACATCATGATGATTGATATTGCATCTACTCTTAGTTATGATGAATTTGATGAGATCAAAGACTATAAAACTACTTTTGATATGTGGAACAAGCTAAAGGACATTTATGGTAGTGATGAAAATGCAAGGAGAGCCAAAGTAGAAAGCCTTAGAGGATAGTTTGATCAAATGAGAATGAGAGAAGATGAAAATGTTACTAAATATGTGGAAAGAATCAAAGCTAGTGTCAGTGCAATTAGAGCTTCTGGAGGAGAAATCAATGAAGAAAATATTGCAATTAAAGTTCTTAGAACATTGCTTCCTATCTATGTAATTAGATTATCTGCTATTCAAGAAAAGAGATGTGACCCAAATCACAAGTTAAGTTTGGATGCCTTGGTAGGAAGATTGACAACTTTTGAGCTAGACAACTTTGACAATTATGTTCTAGCTTCCAAAAATGTTGAGTCTACATTTTTAGCTAAACTTTCACTCAAAGAAAAAGGAAAGAAAATAAAGAACATTTAGTTATAAAGTGAAGAGAAAATAGAGGAAATTTCTAATAGTGATCTTGAATTTGTTGAAGCTTTACTTGCAAAGAAATATTCTAGAGGCAGAGGAAAGTATAAAGGTAAAGTTCCTTTAATCTGCTTTTCATGTGAAGAAATTGGTCATATTGCTGCCAAGTGCCAAAATAGAGAAAGAAAGGATGAGAAGAAGAGCCATAGGTACAAAGGCAATAAAGAATCCAAAAGTCACAAATCCTTCAAAGACAAAGGTAAGAAGACTTGTTTTATGGCTAAAGATTCTGATAACAGTGAAGATTAAATAGTGTACATTGTTGTAAAAGATGAATCTAATGAAGATGAAGATAAGATGGCACTTATCTCTCATGTTATTAAAAATGACACATGGATCATAGATAGTGGATGATCACATCATATGACTAGAGACAAAACAAAAATTGAACACTTTGAACACTATGATGGAGGTAGTGTATGTTGGATACAATTGTTAATTGTGTATTGTCTTTGATATTACACAAATGTCATATCAGCCATCAGATAGAGTCTACCGAGCTCAGACGGTCAGCAAAGCAATTTATAGTGTCTACCAAACATTCCTGAACATTACACAGTAAGTTAGCCCTTACCAAACTCACTCAGGCATGAAAGGATCTTTTAGTAGAAAGTTAATGTTAACCGAGCTCCCAAGGTTAACAAAGGGAAAGTCAATGTTTACCGAGTTCAATCTCTACCGATTTCACTCGATCATCGAAGAGAAAGTTAGCTTTTACCGAGCTCACTCGGTATGCGAAAGAAGGTTAGCTTTTACCGAGCTCACTCGGTAAGCGAAGGAAGGTCAGTGTTTACCGAGTTAACTCAGTCTTCGAAGGAAGTTGCAAGGTTTGCAGTGTTTATCGAGCTTCACTTGGTTAACACTAGGGAAACCATTCTAGAGCAGTGGTCACTGAGTTGGGTCGGGTAGCGAAGAATTTTATTGTTCTAAAGAATTAAGTTTAATTATTTTGTGCAACCGACTGATTTAATGTTTTTCAGTTGTTGTAACTTGTAATTGAGCCAACTTGACAATCTGTAAGGTATATATGAAAGGTCAAGATGTGAATTCATAAGATGTAAGACTGTGGATGAATAAGAGTGTGAATGTATGGATATGGAATGAGCAAATATTGAATATATGAGTGAATGTTGAAGAAGGATTAGATATGCTTATGGAGCTGCAAAGTTGTATTCGATCAGTGAGGATCTAGTGAAGCAGAACAAAGATCTGTATTTAGCAAAGATAAGTTGCATATATTTCAGATCACTTCATTGTTGCTTTCTAATCATTGTAACACTGATTCAAAACCTCTTAACAGAGTTGGTTTGACAACCATTTTGTAAATCCTCTAACAAGGTGATAATTCAGTTGAATTGTTTTAAAGACCTCTGACAAGGTCACTTCTAACAGGGTGATTAAATCCTCTAATAGGGTCACACCTAACAGTGTGTTTTGTAACCTTTAACAGGGTTGGTTCCTAATAGGGCTCACTTCAGAAGAGTGAAAATCAATAACTAGTTACTTGGTGGTTTTTCCCAAATTGGGTTTCCACGTTAAATCTGGTGTCTCTTGTGTTCATGTTATTTCTTTATGCATGCATGTTAACCACTTTAAATGCTCAATCAATTAACATAACATCTATCAAGTTTTAGCATTCATTTGTGTGGTTACCGAGTATCAGTAGCAACTATATTTTAAGACATCTTAGGATATGTAGATTTATTTTTGTGGTAACTGATTCACCCCTCCCCTCTCAGTTACTCCATCTCTATTTCCAACAATTGGTATCAGAGCTTTTGGTGCTTACAGGAAAGATTTCAAGGATCTAAGCTAAAGATCATAATGTCTTACAAGAGGGAAATTCCAAGGCTTAACCAGAATAACTTCTCAGCATGGCAAGGGTTGATGAGACTTCATCTAGCTTCTATTGGAGACACAGGACTAAAATACTTTGATGAAAAATATGCAGAACCAGCTGGTACACTATCTATTAATGATATTTCTGAAAAGAAGACTCTCAATATTATGATGATAGATATAGAATCTGCTTTGAGTTATGAAAAATTTGATGATATCAAGGATTGCAAATCTGCCTTTGAAATGTGGGAAAAGCTGAAAGAGATCTATGGAGGAGATGATAATGTTAGAAGAGCCAAAGCAGAAAGTTTGAGAGGACAATTTGATCAAATGAGGATGAGAGAGAATGAAAACATTGCAAAATATGTTGAAAGAGTTAGAGCATGTGTCAGTGCAATCAAAGCTTCTAGAGGAGATATCAGTGAAGAGATGGTTATAAGTAAAGTTCTCAGAACTCTACTTCCCATTTATGCAATCAGAGTTTCTGCAACTCAAGAAAGAAGATGTGAAGCAAATCACAAGATAAATCTAGAGGCTATAGTTGGAAGATTGACTGCATTTGAACTAGACAACTTTGATAACTATGTTCCATCTTCCAAGAACATTGAATCAACATTTGAAGCCAAACTTTCACTCAAGGAGAAAGGCAAAAAGAAAAAGGAATCTCAGTCAGAAAGTGAAGATGAATTAGACCAAAGTTCAGATAGTGATCTTGAAGTAATTGAAACCCTTCTAGCAAGGAAATATTCTAGAGGCAGAGGAAAATACAAAGGTAAAGTACCCCTAATTTATTTTTCATGTGAAGAAGTTGGTCATATTGTTGCTAGGTGTCCAAACAAGCAGAATAAAGATGAAAAGAAAGATCACAAATGAAATGGCAAGAAAGATTTCAAATCATTCAAAGATAAAGGTAAGAAAACATATTTTATGGCTAAAGATTATAATGATTCTAATGATGAAGAAGAAGATGAAATTGTCTACATTGTTGTGAAAGATGAATCTAATAATAATGAGGAAATGGCACTCATTTCTCATATGAGAAAAAATGATACATGGATCATAGATAGTGGTTGTTCTCATCACATGACTGGCGACAAAACTAAGTTTGAATACTTTGAAGACTACGATGGTGGCAGTGTAAGATTTGGTAACAATGAACTTTGTTGTATAAAAGGAAGAGGAAGAATCTCTCTAACCCAGGAACTTATATGTGATAATGCCTATTGGGTAGAAGGACTAAAGCATAATTTGTTAAGTGTGGCACAACTACTCAATAATGGATTCAAAGTAGAATTCATGCATGGAAAAGCAAGATTGTTGGATGGCAAAGGAAAGCTGATTGGATCAGGTACTCAAACTAAAGGTAACTTGTTCTATCTTGAACTGGGTGAATGTTCATGTTTCATTGCTCAAGTAGAAGAAAGTTGGTTATGGCATAAAAGGTTGTGTCATGTAAATTTTGATATTTTGGTAAAAATAAGCAAATTCAAGAAAGTAAGAGGCATTCCTAATATAAAAAAACCTGAGGTCAGTCTATGCAAAAATTGTCAGATTTGAAAGATGGGAAAGACTAGTTTTAAAAGTAAAAACTATCAGTCTGAAGATATATTAGAAATTGTGCATACTAATTTATGTGGACCCATTGGAATTGAAAGCTATACTGGAGAAAAATTCTTCATTCTTTTTGTTGATGATTACTCAAGAATGATGACAGTCATGTATCTAAGAAACAAATCAGAAGCATTTGAAAAGTTTAGATGGTATTTGGCCAGAGTAGAAAAGGAAACAGGGAAAAGATTAAAATGCTTGAGGTCAGAAAGAGGTGGAGAATTCATTTCACATGAGTTTAATAACTTTTTCATTGAAAGAGGAATCAAAAGATAGGTATCAGCCCCTGAAACACCCCAACAAAATGGAATAGCTGAAAGAAGAAACATAGCCATCATGGATTGTGCAAGAACTTTAATGATTGAAAAGAGCATTGCTATCAAATACTGGAAGGAAGCTATGAGCACTGCAGTTTATACCTTGAACCGATTACAGTTGAAGAAATACTCATTCAAAACCCCCTATGAGTCATGGTATGGCTATAAACCTAATATAAGTTACCTTAAAGTATTTGGAAGTAAATGTTACCTTTTGAAAGAATCTAGAAAAGGCAAATTTGATGTGAAAGGTGATGAAGGTATATTCTTTGGATACTCATGCAAAAGTAAGGCATATAGATGTTTGAACTTGTCTACTCACAAAGTCATAGAAAGTGCACATGTGAAAGTTGATGAGTTTGCAGAAAGGACTGAAGAAGAAAGCAAAAGGGAACCAGAAGATTATAAAAGGTTTATCTTCAGTGAACCTGATACAGTACCAGTTACATCAGAGAATCAGGAAACTTCTACTCTCGAGTCATCTGTAACCGAGTTACAAGAAGTTCAAACCAAGCCACAACAAACCAAGTTAAATTCAGTGTCTACCGAGCAAGTATCTACCGAGCGAGAATAGATAGAACCCGAAGTTGAAATGCAAGAAGATAATAATGAAATCCATTCAAAAGGCATGAAGATGGAAATCAAAGAACCAGTTGTTATGTTCTGTGATAATACAAGTGCAATCAACATATCTAAGAATCCAGTGATGCATTCCAAAACCAAGCACATTGCAATAAAATATCATTTTGTCAGAGAATTGCTGCAAAATAAGGAGATTAGATTGGAATATGTTCATACAAAGGAACAAATTGTTGACGTATTCACAAAACCATTACCTAAGGATGCATTCTTATATCTAAGAGGTAAGTTAGGGGTCACTCCCCTATCTGAAGTTCACTAAAATAAAGTTTTAGTGATGCATCAACTCATACCAGATTAAAGATCTATTAGTTGATGCAGCATAACCAGGAAATATTGCATATGAATCAGTACTAAAGGTACACTGAAATTCATTTGAGTTGAGTTGTCTTTGGCATGTGTTGTCAAAGAGGGAGAGTTTTACTGTCATATCTCTCTGAAATTTGTTCAAAATATAAAGAGTTTGCTATGTAATTCCTTCACATAGGGAGATTACTGTAAAAGGGAGAGTTTTCTATCTTAGAGGGAGAATTTTTATGTTGACATGTTGTGTTCCCATATAAGAGAAAGACTTGTTTTCAAATTTCATTTCTGCTATGACATGTTGTGTTGCCATCAATGCCAAAGAGGGAGATTGTTGGATACAATTGTTAATTGTTTATTGTCTTTGATGTTACACAAATGTCATATCAGCCATCAGACAGAGTCTACCAAGCTCAGATGGTCAGCAAAGCAATTTACAGTGTCTACCGAGCGTTCCTAAATATTACACAGTAAGTTAGCCCTTACCAAGCTCACTCGAGCATCAAAGGATCTTGTAGCAAAAAGTTAATGTTAACCGAGCTCCCAAGGTTAACAAAGGGAAATTCAATGTTTACCGAGTTCAATGTCTACCGAGTTCACTCAGTCATCGAAGAGAAAGTTAGCTTTTATCGAGCTCACTCAGTAAGCGAAGGAAGGTTAGCTTTTACCGAGCTTACTCGGTAAGCGAAGGAAGGTCAGTGTTTACCGAGTTAACTTGGTCTCCGAAGGAAGTTGCAAGGTTTGTAGTGTTTACCGAGCTTCACTTGGTTAACACTGGGGAAACCATTTTGGAGAGTGGTCACCAAGTTGGGTCGAGTAGCAAAGAATTTTATTGTTCTAAAGAATTAAGTTTAATTGTTTTGTGCAGCCGATTGATTTAATATTTTTTAGTTGTTGTAAGTTGTAATTGAGCCGACTTGACAATCTGTAAGGTATATATGAAAGGTCAAGATGTGAATTCATAAGATGTAAGAGTGTGGATGAATAAGAGTGTGAATATATGGATATGGAATGAGCAAATATTGAATATATGAGCAAATGTTGAAGAAGGATTAGATATGCTTATGGAGCTACAAAGTTGTATTCGATCAGTGAGGATCTTGTGAAGAAGAATAGAGATCTGTATTCAGCAAAGATAAGTTGCATATATTTTAGATCACTTCATTGTTGCTTTCTAATCATTGTAACACTGATTCAAAACCTCTTAACAGAGTTGGTTTGACGACCATTTTGTAAATCCTCTAGCAAGGTGATAATTCAGTTGAATTGTTTTAAAGACCTCTGACAAGGCCGCTTCTAACAGGGTGATTAAATTCTCTAACAGTGTCACACCTAACAGTGTGTTTTGTAACCTTTAACAGGGTTGGCTCCTAACAGGGCTCACTTCAAAAGAGTGAAAATTGGTAACTAGTTACTTGGTGGTTTTTCCCAAATTGGGTTTCTACGTTAAATCTGGTGTCTCTTGTGTTCATGTTATTTCTTTGTGCATGCATTTTAACCACTTTAAATGCTCAATAAGTTAATAGAACATCTATCAAGTTTTAGCATTCATTTGTATGGTTACCGAGTATCAGCAGCAACTATATTTTAAGACATCTTAAGATCTGTGGATTTATTTTTGTGGTAACTGATTCACCCCTCCCCTCTCAGTTACTCCATCTCTATTTCCAACAGTGTAAGGTTTGGAAACAATGAACCTTGTTGCATAAAAGGGAAAGGTTGCATATCATTAACCAATGAACTTGTATGTGACATTGCCTATTGGGTTGAAGGACTGAAATATAACCTAGTTAGTGTGGCACAACTAATCAACATTGGATTCAAGGTAGAATTCATGCATGACAAGACAAGTTTGTTGGATGACAAAGGAAATCTAATTGGATCAGGCAAACAAATAAGAGGTAACCTATTTTATCTTGATCTTGGTGATTTCTCATGTTTTATTGCTCAAATGGAAGAAAGTTGGTTATGGCATAGAAGACTATGTCATGTAAACTTTGATAATATGATCAAGATAAGAAAATTCAGAAAAGTAAGAGGTATCCCTAGTTTAAAGAAACCAGATGTTGGTTTATGTAAAAATTGTCAGATTGGCAAAATGGGAAAGACTAGTTTTAAGAGCAAAAACTATCAATCTGAAGATGTCTTGGAAATTGTGCATACCGACTTATATGGATCTATTGGAATAGAAAGTTATAGTGGAGAAAAAATCTTTCTTTTTTTTTGTTGATGACTACTCTAGAATGATGACTGTTATGTATCTTAGAGAAAAGTCAAAAGCATTTGAGAAATTCAAATGTTATCTAGCAAGAGTAGAAAAAGAAACAGGAAAAAGATTGAAATGCTTAAGATCAGATAGAGGTGGTGAATTCATCTCCAATGAAATCAATAATTTTTTTATTGAAAAAGGAATAAAAAGGCAAGTATCAGCCCTTGGCACTCTTGAGCAAAATGGAATAGTTGAAAGAAGAAATAGATCCATCATGGATTGTGCAAGGACTCTAATGATTGAAAAGAATGTTGCTATCAGATATAAGAAGGAAACCATCAATACTGTAGTTCATACTTTGAACCGAGTTTAGTTGAAGAAGGAATCACATAAAACTCCCTATGAATTATGGTATGGCTACAAACCCAGTGTAAGTTACCTGAAAGTATTTGGCAATAAATGTTATATCTTGAAAGAGTCTAGAAAAGGAAAATTTGATGTGAAAGGTGATGAGGGTATATTCTTAGGATATTCTTGTAGAAGTAAGGCATATAAATGTTTGAACTTGTCTATTCATAAAATCATAGAAAGTGCACATGTGAGAATTGATGAGTTTGTAGAAAAGACTGAAGAAGAAAGCAAAAGGGAACCAAAAGATTACAATAGATTTGTTTACTTTGAACCTAATAGATTACCCGGTATATCTAACAATAAGGAGACTTCACCTCTCAAGTCTTCTTAGCTATCGAGTTATAAGAAGTACAAATCGAGTCAAAGGGACCTAAGTCACATTCTGAAGCTACCAAGTCAATAACTACTGAGTCTAAATGACTCGAGCTTGAAGTCAAAATTCAAAATGAAGACAGTGCAATTCGTTCAAAAGGAAAAGAACCTATATTGGCCAAGTATGTTAGAAGGCATCAAGCACCTGATCAAATTATTGGAGATAAATCAGAAGGTACTATGATAAGAAGAAAATTAAAAGGTACAGGTTTACTTGCTGATTTTGAACGTAGAAGTGTTAAAGATGCTCTAGAAAATGAAAGTTGGATTAAGACAAGGAAAAAATAAATAGAATAGATAGAAGAGAACAAAACTTGCACTCTTGTTCCTAGGCCTAAAGATAATAATGTGATTGGATCAAAATGGGTATTTAGAAATAAGCTAAATGAAGATGGACAAGTATCAAGAAACAAAGCTAGATTAGTGTGTAAAGGGTATTCTCAAGAAGAAGGAATTGATTATAGTGAGAGTTTTGCTTCTATTGCAAGGTTAGAAGGTGTTAGGACCCTACTTGCATATGTAGCTCACAAAGGATTCAAAGTATATCAAATAGATGTTAAATCTACATTCCTAGATGAAATTCTTGATGAAGAAGTCTACATTAATAGCCAAAAGATTTTATTGATCCTAACAAAAGGGACATGGTCTATAAATTACACAAAGCACTATATGGTCTCAAACAAGCTCCTAGAGCCTATTATGAAAGACTACATAACTACTTGATACAGATTAGTTTTTAGAGAACAAATGATAACAGTAGTTTGTACATTAAGGACTAGACAACAAAATTGTGCTGGCAAAGAAATTTGTGGATGATACTCTATTTATAAGAAATGATGACCTATGAAAAGCTTTTTCAGAACAAATGAACAAAAAATTTGAGATGTCCATGTTCAGTGAAATAAAATTCTTTGTTGGATTGCATATATAGCTAAACAAAAATGGTATCTATATCACCCAATCCAAGTATGTAAAAGATATACTCAAGAAATTTGGTATGGAAGATTCAAAACCAGTTGGTACCCCTATGTATACTGGACTCAAGCTTACCAAAGATGGTGATTCCAAAGAAGTAGATCATACCTTATGTAGATCAATGACTGAAAAATTACAGTATGTAGTTCACACAAGGCCTAATATTACCTTAGCAATTGTGATAGTGGCAAGATTCTCAGCTAAACCTAGAGAATATCATATGATGGCAATCAAAAGAAATTTGAGATATCTAAAAGGTATTGAGGACTATGGCTTATGGTACAAACTTGGAGGAAACCTAGACCTAAAGGTATATACTGATGCTGATTGGGTAAGAAATCTTGATGACAAAAAAAGCACTAGTGGTGGAGCTTTCTTTCTTGGTAAAAGGTTGGTATCTTGGACAAGTAAGAAGCAAAATTGTACATCCCAATTTGCAGCAGAAGAAAAGAATGTGGTAGCAGTAGTAAATTGTTCTAACATTGTTTGGTTCAAACAATTGTTGGAAGGAATGAAGGTTGAAATCAAAGAACCAGTAGTCATGTATTGTGATAACACCAGCACAATTAACATATCAAAGAACCTAGTGATGCATTCCAAAATAAAGCACATTGCTATAAAATATCACTTTGTAAGAGAATTGGTGTAGGACAAAGAAATTAGATAGGAATATGTCCAAACAAAAGAACAAATTGTAGACATATTCACCAAGCCATGACCTAAGGATGCATTCCTATATCTAAGAGGTAAGCTAGGGGTCATTCCCTTATCTGAAGCTCACTAAATAAAGTTTAGTGATGCATCAACAAGAACCTATTTAAAGATCAATCATTTGATGTACCATAATCAAGAGAATATTGCATATGAATCAATACTAAAAGTACATTGATTCAATTTTTGTATGTGTTGTCTATGGCATATGTTGTCAAAGAGGGAGAAGTTTATTGTCATATCTTTATCTTTTTGAAATTTTGTAGAGGGAGAAGTTTGAAAAGAAGGCAAGTAAAGGAAGAATTCAACATAAAGAAGAAGTTCTTGTGTAAAATCAAAGAGGGAGAAACTCTCTGTCAAAAGGAACCTTGTTCTCAAAATTTCATTGTGTTTTGTTGCCATCAATGCTAAAGAGGGAGATTGTTGGATACAATTGATTAATTACGTGTTGTCTTTGATGTTACACAAATGTCATATCAACTGACAGTCAGTACTTACCGAGCTCACTTGGTCAGTGAAGATAGTTTTCCTTATCTATCGAGTGTTCATGGGTTTACTCTAAACATATGATAGTGTCTATCGAGCTCACTCAAGAGTCAAATGAATTGAGGTAGAAAAGAGTGTTAATCGAGCTCACTTGGTTAATGAAGGGAAAGATGGATAGAGTTAGTATTCACTAAGTTCACTCAAATGCCAAAGAATTTATGCAAGTTCCCAGTGTTAACCAAGCTTTTGTTGGTTAACATGGAGAATCATTCCAAAGTTAGTTTCTACCAAGCAGGGTCGGCTTATGAAGGATTTTTCTTATTTTGGCATATGAAACTTAATTACTTTATGTATTGATTCTAGCTGACTATAATGATGAATATTGGTTATTGTAATTTGAATTTGGGCTAACTTGACAATCTAAAAAGTATAAATAAAAGGTTAAGTTGAGGTTTATAATGTGTGTGCAACTATTGATTGAATTGAAAAGAAAAGAGAGTGAGTGAACTTGAAGGATAAGCAGGTATCCTTGTGGAGCAGAAAAGTAATATTCAATCAGGAAGGATCAAGTTTAAGCAGAAAAGAGATCTGGATTTAGCAATTTAGTTGCATCACAATAAGGTCATTTCATTGTTACTCTCTAACCAGTGTAGTAGTGATCTAAAATCTCTTAATAGAGTTTGTTTAACAACCAATTGTAAATCCTCTAACAAGGTGGCAATTCCACTAAATTATTTTAAGACCTCTAGCAAGGCCACTCCTAACAAGGTGATTAAAACCTCTAACAGGGTCACACCTAATAGTGTGTTTTGTAACCTTTAACAAGGTTGGATCCTAATAAGGCTCACTTCAGAAGAGTGAAAAATAGTAACTAGTTACATTGGTGGTTTTTCCCAAATTGGGTTTCCACGTTAAATCTTGGTGTCTCATGTGTTCATATTATTTATCTTATGCTTGCAAGTTAATTACTATTAATGTTTTTAGATCTACTAAAAGTAATTCACACTCTGCATTTAATGAGTAACAACAACAATTAGTTTTCTCAGTCTAAAATTTATTGTTGACATCTAAGGGATCTGGGATTTATTTTAGTGGTAACTGATTCACACCCCCCCCCCCCAGTTACTCCTTCTATATTTCCAACAATTAGCACCCTATCTATGAAATAAAATGAGGCTAATTCTGTTTATGGGTGGTGATAAGAATGTAATAAGAAGTGAAATTGTTGCAACTATCAATAAAATGATGATTGAGGTAGAGGCAACTCCTACCACTATAGAGAAAACTTTGAAAGTATCAATAAGTGGTGATACTATGAAAATTGATCAGACAAGTGTTATAATTAATATTGATGATAATCCTTTCATAAGTTCTGATCAACCTGCACCCTATTTTGAAGATATTCAGGATCAGTTGAGATTGATTGAAGAAGAGAAAAGACAGTTAGTAGAAGAAAAGAAGAAGATATAAGAAGCCAAGCTAAAATTGCTTGAAGAGGAAAGGAAGCAAAAAGAAGAAGAAAAGAGGAGAGAAGAAGAAAGAAAAGGAAAAGACAAAAAAAGAAAGAAAAAAAGAGAGAAGAAGAAAGAAGAAGAGAGAAAATAAAGAAGGCATCAAAGAAGAAACAAGAGGAAGATAAGGTGAAAGCATCTAGCTCATCCACTCATATATCTCTTGCTAACCTTACAGGTGATGATGATGATCAAACTTGATCTCATCCTTGACAAAGTTGATTGAGAAGAACAAAAAAAGTCAAGAGTCTACAGAGAGCATTAATGGAGGTGATTTACAGATTGCATATCACCCTCACAGCTAAACATACAAAAGCAGACCCCAAACAGAGATCTCAAGCAGTTGTAAAATCATTTGATGATAAGTTTACAAATTTGTTGAATGTTGTTGAGTCTAAGGCTCAAATTTCACACAATGCTAATCTTTTTAGCATCATTTGTCAAAACATTCATAATGATTTGTTGAGTCTTGATTCTTGTATCAAGGAACTCTAAAGATGTCAACAAGCTGGAAAGGTATTCTACATCAAATGTACTTTATCTCATACGTTGACTAAAGATTTGGATAGTAGGATTCAATGAAAGCTGAGTGAGTAGAAGCTCTAACTAGTCAGATATAACAACCCTCTTGTAGGGTTTATGAGTTTGAAGGACAAGTTGTTAGTGTTCACACAGACATCAGGATACTGCAACTTGAAAAAGAGAAAATTTTGAGAAGGCTATCAAAATTTAGAGAATCTATTGCTCTAAAGATATCAGCCACTGAGAGACAGTTGGAAGAATGTGTCAAAGCAAAGGACACTTATGCCAATTTCACCTACTCTAACCTTAATGCAGTTGAGATTGCATCATATGCCTTATGTGTAATGATCACTACTTCTGAAGTAGCAAAGGACATATGGGAGAAAGGTATGAATGGTTTGAAGGAAAATTTTGATGATTGTATGAAGATAATAGCAGCTTGAAGCACTAAGACAAAAATTTTGACAATGTTTGAAGGTTTTTTTTTTAAACAACAGATAGACAACACTTTTTGATAGTTTTTGGATACCTCAACCTTTGTCCTTCATGTCAAAGGGGGAGAAGTTGTAGAAGAAAATTGTGTAGTAAGTTATGTATGTAGTGATCATATCGAAAGGGGGAGCATTTGTAATATGACGTATATGTAATGTAATAGATGATAAGTACTGTAAGAAAGTTTTGTCACTTAGCCAAATTTCTTTCCTTTGTTGCCATCAATTCCAAAGGGGGAGATCATTGACAATTGGCTATATGCAGTGATGTAATTATTGTCACTAATTGAAACACATGATGAACATGTTGTAGAAAACCTCAAAAATAAAGATACTTAGCTTTTGGTACTCAGAAAATTGTCTAAGTCTGAAACTAGTTTACAACAGTGTATTGTTTTGATGTATAACTTGTTCATATGATGTTATCTAAGAGAGAGAGGTCAGATGGAAACATTATACATATTAATGATGATGTGTATAACCTCGAACATCAGTACAGATAGTATGGAAAAGAGATATTCATGATTTACTAGTGAATAGAACAACGAAATTAAAGGTAACAAACTAATTACATGACCAATTAGGGCCGACATCCTAGATGTCTACTCTAAGTTGGAAAAGTATATTGTGGTCTTAGTCGACCTAGCAAAAATTTGTGAAAAGGCACCATCTTCATGCAAAGACATCTTGCAAAGTCATTTAGAAAAAGTGATATGTGAATTATGTGATTGAATGCAAAGTAATATTATATGTGAATGTGAAGTTTTGTATCATATGCAGAAGTGATCTTGTGATCCAAGATTGAGCTAAGGTTAGATATCAAGAGGAAAGAAGGTAAAACATCTATATACTTGAGGATTAATTACTTGTTTGGATAGTGAGCTTTTCTTGTAATTGGAAGTGCATGTTTAGGTAGTGAGCTCTTCTTGCATCCATTTTATAATAACTCCTAACAAGGTTGGAATCTCCTAAAAGGGATTCAAAGTATCCTAATAGGGACTCCTATGTACTGAATGCTTTTATAGACTCCTAACAGGGTCCATCCTCTAACAATGAACATACATATTAGTATATCTTTGTGGGCATCATTCCCACCGAGGTTTTCCCTTAGCCAGTGTTTCCCTAGTTAACAAAATATGGTGTTATGAGTTCACTTTATGCATGGTTATTATTACTATTCAACATTACTTATTTACTTTCTTATGCATGGTTCAAAGAAATAAATAAAATCTGGATGGCGACAAAAATTTTGTAGAATACTAATTCACCCCCCTGCCTCCCTCAATATTCCCTATTAAAAAAGTTAGTACTTGTGGCTAAATGTCTCGATAGTCTTTATGAAATGTATCAATAGTAGTGCACAAATTGGCCAATCATCAACCAAAAAGATAAAAAATGATCGACTATTAGTATATATGAGATTGATTATTAATACATGTGTTTCCATTTTTTGTACTCTTTTAGAAGTAGGGGGTATCTATGACAAAACCATAAGGGTTATTCAACCCTTGTCACTAATTGGGTCTTTTCCCCCAGCAAGTGCATTATATTTAATGCATGCAAGATAAGAAGAGATGTGGTAGACAAGGGGAATCGCAAAATAAAATATATGCTATGAGAAATATATATTATTATATACATTAGACATTATGTAATACAAAGTATTAGAATGTGGGAGTGAGGTGCTTGTGAAAGCATTTTTTTAGCAGGAATGTTAGTGATACTACTTTGTGGGAGTATCCTAAGCATTGGAGAGTAATCAAATGATACATTCATGATTGTGTTTTTTATTGATGTCAACATAGCATTGTTTTTGTAAATACTATCTAAGTAGAAAACAGGAAACTTTATGGTACGAGCAATGTTTTGATTATCTAGTGATGTGTAGTCATGGACATGTTCTACACTATGTCTTGATGATGTGATCAAGTGTGTAAAGTCTAAGTTGAAGACATACGAAAGTTATAACTAATTTACAAAGATAAGTTTAGAGACATAGTATTAGGAAAGCAATTCTTGATGTTTGTTCACTACATTACATCTGAGATGGAGTAAGAAGATGTGTAGTCAGGCAGTGATAGAGGATAGTTTGTTGGTGATGTCAGTGAGTACATAAGCCCTAGTATCTCACGTGTGAATTTTTGTATAGAATGTGAGCCAATAGTGATATTGTAATTGTAATTAATTAAGTCAAAGGGAAAACAATTAAAATTCCAATATTAAATGTGGGTTCAGTGGGTCAGGTAGCACATGTTTTATGTAATACCACTTGGTGGTTTTTTAGGACTTGCTACTATATAAGAAGCCACAAGGGTAGTTGTTGTATGAGAAGATAGAAGGCAAAAAGGGAAAGAGTCGAGTGGGATAAGGTTTGACAGGTTAGCCAAGGGAGCATTTGTGAAGGTTGGAAGCATGACATGGGATGAATGGATTCATGCTTGTTCACTTTGCTTGGTTGTGGCTATGGCATTGAAGGCTTCCATGGTTGTATTGCAATGGTGTTTTTGCTAAAGAATAAATGGTGATGGATGCTTTTGGAGGCTGGGTTTTCCCCAATGAGGGTTTCCTAGGGTATATCTTGTGTCACAATTTTGTGAGTATATTGTCTATTCTCTTACATGTGGATCTTAATTACATATTTATTTTATATCTGTTATGGGTTATGTGGAAACAATTATATTCTTTATTACAATTTTCCTTACAAGTGGTATAAGAGCTATGGCTTTATTGTTGTAACCCTAGATTGAATTTTATCACTATGATAGAAAATAGATTATGAAGTTATTTAGAATATTGATTTGATCATGTTAAGTAAAGCTTAATATTGATAAGCATAATTTGATATTCTAATATTTTGAATGTTTTATATGAAAATGATTAGAAAAGGGAAAGTTAATTGGAAATAATGAAATATGTAAGCCTAATGTTGAATGTGAAAGTGATTTATCACACTTATTTATATATTGCTTATATGATTTTCTTGGATTATTGATCCTCAAGTTTAGTGTGCAAGATTTTAACCATGCATTTTAACAAGGAACCAAGGCTCAAGCCCATGTGAACATGACATAGCCAAGGTTGAATCACTGGAAAAAAATCCAAAACTCATTGTAATGTGTTTTGTTTCATAAACATAAATTGTATGAGTGTGTACTAGTTTAATTCATATATTATTAAAGACATGTCACTATAAATGTAATGTGTTATTTTTTTTATGTCACTTGACACTTCTATTGTCCACACGTTGATGACTTGTCATTTAGGGTTTTGGGAAAAAGTCACCTAACCTAAACCTAACCCAACATAGTATCCAAGTTAACCCCTTATAGTAGAGTGTTAGGATCTCCATCAAAGGAAATTCGAATTACAACTCCCTATTAAATTTTAAAGATCAAAAAGTGCTCCTAGGGGGTTATTTTGGTGAAAAATAAGTGCTCGCATGATGGTAATATGTGTTGGGGGTCTAAATTTAACCTTTAGTGGGCCTATATGGCCTTGGGAACCCTCCAAACATGTCGCTTTCATAGAATTTCAAAATTGAAGAGTTCACATGTTTCTTCCACTTGGTCAACATTACAATTTTAGAAAGGGCAAGGATGTAAGAAAAGGGAGGCTTCTGTTTGGGCCATTTTTAGCTAAGTGAGAAGTTAAAGGCTTTTTAAAAGGCTTGGGGAAAATTAGTGAGTTGTCTACCAACTCTCTAACTTTAGAGACTTTTTAAAAGGCTTGGGGAAAATTAGTGAGTTGTCTATCGACTCTCTAACTTTAGAGAATCTTAGGGTTTGAAAGCTTGGAGGGAGCTCTTCTACAACCATTCATTATCATTTTGCAAAAGGATTCAAGGTTTACTTCTTCTTGCCCATGTAGTAATTTTCTCTAAAACTTGCATAATGGCATTGTATTCATGAGAATGAAGGAGTGTGAGTTCATATTGTAATTAGATTTCATGGTATTGTATTATGATGTAGTATTCATGTAAATGTTTGAATGTATTCCATGTTATGGGAAGATTGCGATATTGTTGGGTTGAGATGAAGTGTGTTGTAGCATTTGATTTTCTCTTTGTTTCTCCATTTTGTTATGTATATTATTTATGGGTGTAAGGACTTCACTCACCCTTTGGGAAGGGAAGAGAAGTCTAGGATGAAGGGATTAGTTGGGCTTGAAAATGTATTGAGAACCTTGGAGTATGGGCTCTATTGTATGCCATATTCATTCATGTCTTGCTATGGGTGATAAGGGAAGTATGGTGTAGAAAGGAAGTTTATGGAATATGAGCTCCAAGGAAGCTACAACTGATGGTAGTATGTTTGAAAGATGATTGTGAAATCCCCGAAAGGGCATATAATTTATTAATTTGTGAAAGCCCCGAAAAGGCATGGAATTTTTTATTGTAGATATTTTTTGATATGAAAAGTCTCCATTTGAAAAGCGCATCTTCACCCTATGTTCATGGTTTCATAGGTGAACCATTGTGAAATATCCCTGGGATGGAATTGTTAAATGTTGTAATGTGATGTATGCATTTGTAAGATGGAATGAAAACTAGTTTGAGCCTTGTTACCCTAGCTTAGGGGTGATCTCTTTGGAGGCATATGGTTGGGAGGAGAGTACCAATGGTCCTTGTTGTTTTGTTGTGATGTATTTTCAGATTTTGTGCTCAAGGGAGCAATGGAAAAAGCTTGGAAGGATCATCCTATAGATGTGCTTGAAGGAGAAAACTTGTCTTTGTGCATTGTACATGTTATGGAGAATCTCTCTCCATCTTATTCATATTGTTGCAATGAATGATTGAATAGTAGCAAGGAAGGGATGTGTTAGATCATAATGCATTTGAAAGAATGAAGTCTTTCTCTAGGTTATTGAATATTGCATTGTAAAGATGAATCCTTCAATGTTGTCATTGATGTATTATACTGAGGTCTACATTTTATGTACATTTTTGTGAAAAATAGATCCATGAAAGAAATGAAGAAATTTGGATATTATCATATGAATTCATATTGTAAAATTAAATGACATGCATTTAGTTTCAATGAAATGGGAAGGTTGACAATCATAATAATCATAGATGGAATGTAAAAGAAACTCATTCTATAAGATATCTCATTGTTTGATACTCATGTAATGTACATGTATTGTTTGTATCATGCTCATTTTGAATCATGAATTAATACATTTCAAAATGATTGTTCATATAAATAAATTTCATGATGCATTAATGTAATAAGAATTATCACTTAAAGTTCCATTATAGATAGGAAGAATTAATCTATTTGCTTCATATATGATCTTGTTTCAAATTCTTTTCAAGTGTTGGATTTATTTTTCAAATGATCTTAATAGATTCATTAATCTAGGTAGTCATATTGGAATGTTTAATATTATCATATTACTACCCTAACAATACTCACAACAACATTGTTGAATAGAGAAGATAAAGCAAATAGATACTAGAGCAAAAACAATTAGAGAGGAACATAATGCCAAACTAAAATTATAGTGTTGGGAGAGTGTTTTCCACTCTCACGAAAATGTATGGGGAATGGGATTTAATCCCACTATTTAGATCTCAATTACAAACCCATTAATATAATTCTATAGCATATTCCTATAGATTCCAAAAAAAGAGGGCCCCATAGGGTTGTCCTAAGATGTTCATATCTAAACCTCACCTCATTGGTGCATATGGTAATGTGCAAAAATAAACTAAGATACAATAAACAATGACATTAAAAATAATAATAATATATAATAACTACTCCTAAGTATCCCGTGAGTAAGACTTGCGTAAGAAGTCACACCCAAATAATATAGTACCAACAAACCTATAAATTAATCACATATCATCAAGCATCATAAATTTAAAGGGGAAGAATCTTTAAAGAAATTATAATGGTAAATAGGGTTTCCCCTAGGACTGAGGCACTTGTACACACTATGATAGCGATTGGAGGATGGGAGGAGGGAAGTGGTCCCTACCACCTAATCCTCTCCACACCACACTCACAATCCAAGTGTTATTCATGTGCAACACCCACATCCTACAACATGAACCACACATGTGGTGGTCCCCACCCTTCCCAACTCCCCACGCCACCTAATTTCACTCACATGAGTGCTAGAACAAGTAAAGGGAGGATCAATTGAGTAGAGTGAGAGTGATTGCGAGATAACACTTGTGACCAAGGGTTCGATTCTCCACATAACTCCTATTGCCCTTACACTTTCCACAATTCCATGTTGACCCCAAATCCCATGCTCACCTGTTGGGGTGACAAAATTGAATGGTACCAACTCTAGAAGATTACACCTATGACTTGGAGGTAAGCACTTGGTATTAGATAGGCATTTATTAAGTAGCCCATGTCTAGGTTTTGTTAAGAATGTTGTAATAGTGGAGAAAGGTTAGTTGGAATTTAGGTTTAGTTAGGTAGCATGAATAATTTAGTAAGATGGGTTATGGAACTTAGTTGTGGTTAGTAGTTAAGGAAAAAGGTAGTTAGGATTAGATGGCAGATAATTTTGTTAGATAATAAAGACAATGACCTTAAGAAGATTTATTATAAAATTGATATTGTTTGGTTGTATAAGAATTTGATACATCGTAATTATATTGATTGTAAACACAAGTTATAACAAATTGATTTAAACAATTGGTATAGGATAACTTTTCTATTATTTGAATTTTGAGGATTGATTTAGAGTATTATGATTGGGTTGGGGAAAAGTGGTTAAATTCAATAGTATTAAGAATTTAGGATTAGGGAATAAATTAGTGTGGATATTGTTAGAAAAGGAGGAGTAGTTTGTGTTGACGAATGGTTAATAATAGTTAGAAATTAAATTGTAAGGTAGTAGTATGAAGGCACTTACATAACAAGTAATAGCACAATTATTTAAAATTAAATAGTAGTGCTTTGTATTGTATGAATTTATTAGTTATTTGTAAGAATTATTGGCATTTAGGAACTAGGATATAGTGTTATCATATTTTATGAGGATATATGTTAGAACATTATTTTGTTGAAAATAAAATAGAATATATATTTTAATGACATATGTTATTAAGGAGTAAGATGAGAATTTCCTAGATTATTAGTGATGAGTAACTTTTTAGTTTGGGAAGTAAATTGTAATAATACTCATTATGTAAGTTAGTCAGTTGATTTTCTATATGAAAAAGTAAGTAGGAACAAGTGGTCTATAATAGACATGACTATGGGAATATAACATGGAGATGAATATAAAAACTCATTAGTAGACGGGTCCCATATTAGTAGATAGAAAAAGTTAGTAATTAGATCAATATTGCGGAAGGGTTCTATTTACATGACAAAAAATGATACTTGTGAATCTAACATCATTAAGTTATACCTACTTATCTCGAAATCAAGGGTTTGGGAACCTAGAAACCCTTGTCCTGATGGCATACCATTGAAGACTAAACCCTTTCAAGTATACTTGTCCAAGACAACATTTTAATTAGTAACTGAAAACCATTATTATGTCATGGTATACTCTTCATATGCATTTAGAGTTTTGACATGTTATAGTATGTTCATATGGAGCATGTTGTCTCTTTTGAGATGGTAAGATCATGTTGTCATGTTTATGTTCTTGAGGCCATGGTTGGAACTATTGACATTGATCTTGGTTTAGTTTCTTGGTATTGAGTACATAGATCATGTTGTCATGTTTATGTTCTTGAGGCCATGGTTGGAACTATTGACATTGATCTTGGTTTAGTTTCTTGGTATTGAGTACATTGATCATAAGCTAGATACTTCATGATATTTCTATGTTGAATTTGGAGTTTGCATGGATTGATTTATTACAGGTGCTTATGGATACTTAGAGATGGTGGTGATGCTGATTTCTCTTGAATTAGAGAAGTATTTGTTGGGACATTTGATGGTTTCAACAGGAAGTTCGAGGGCATTTACTTGATATAGACTTAAGAGGAGATTGTTCTTAGATTATTCTTGGTTGGAGAGTTGGATATCTTGATGAGCATTCTCATTCACCACTCTTGGTCTACTCGACTGTTTGCTACTTGAGAGGTATAGCCCATTATTTCTCTCAGGTGCATTATATTTATGCTTGTCTTTTATGGATATGGATCTTAAGCTATGGTACTTGAGTTAATTTTGATTCATTTGAGAGATGGTTTAGCATTGGTTATCTCCATTTGAATATGTTTCTATGTTGGTTGAGTTTTTGAGATGGTTTTATATTGGGCATATTCCTTGATTTAGGAATGATTTTATGAGTTTGATCATCTTGTGAGAGGCTTACATCCATAATTGGTTATATGGTATGGTTTAGGTGTTGTTGTGACTTCTTGGTTGGGCTTTTATGGAGAAGATCATACTTGCACAATTTATATATAGAGGTATGTGTAGAAGGACATGATACAGGCTATGATATGCCCAATTTCTCTCTGGTCTTGGTTATCTTCCTGGATGTTCGGTTTTGTTTACATTAGATTTGATATTGGTTAGAGACTGTGATAACTAGTTTGTACTCATGTATGCCATGTGAGAGATGAAATGGTTATTCCTTTATCTCTTTCCTTTGTTGGTTATGGAGAACTTGGGAGAGCATTGGAGATTGCTTATGAGATTTTTTCTTGCAGGTTATTAGTTTATGTGTTGTGGATGTCTTTAAGACTGCATGAATTCACTTCTTTGTGATGTTGTGAGTGGATTGGTTAGAGATTTGATATTATCTTTTGTAGTGGGAGCTTCTTGGTATATATGTGGCAAGTATTGCTCTTGAGGCTTGTGATTGCAGGTTACAAATTGGATATGTTGATGATTTGAGATTCACTTGGTATACCTTTGGAGGTATGGATAGTTGGATGGGTTTGGCACTTGATGTGGGTGCTATTTAAGCTATGGATATTTTGACACCTACGAATACATGTGATTAGCTTTTGGATCAAGTTTTTGTGCTTGGCATTTCAGTTGGTATAGGATTTTATGATCTTCTAATGCAACAAGTTGGATGGCTTTCTCTTTGGATGGCTTCTATGTATGTTTAGTGACAATGACATAATAGGAGGTGAGATCATTCATGTTTGAGATGCTGGATACTTTGATTTTGTTGTGGGTACTAGGATGGAGCACTTTATGTACTTTGATCCATGATGGTGGATGTGTTGGGAGGGATTGTTCCCTTGTTCATTTATGTAGCTATAAATTGACCCTATACAATGTATACAACAAGTGAAAGATTGTTGAGATAATGGGTGTTGCACACGTTGCATAATATTTTTATATTGTATTATTTTATTTTATTATGTAATGTTACACCTAGATGGACATGAAACATGTAAAGGTTCCTATGGGATATACTTGATAAATTCTATTGTAACATTGTGATAATATTTCATGTAATTATTTAATATTGGGGAAAAGAATTAAATATCCAATATTAAATGTGGGGTCAGTAGGTTAGGTTGTACATGGTTTTAGCACATGGTTATGTAATACCACTTGGTGGTTTTGTGGGACTTGCTACTATATAAGAAGCCACAAGGGTAGTCGTTGTGTGAGAAGACAAAAGGCAAAAAGGAAAAGAGTCTAATGGGACAAGGCTTGGCAGGTTAGCCAAGGGAGCATTTGTGAAGGTTGGAAGCATAGCATGAAATGTGTGGATTCATGCTTGTTCGCATGGATTTCTTGGTTGTGTCTATGGCATTGAAGACTTCCATGGTTTTTTGTAATGATGTTTTTGTTGAATAATACATGGTGATGGATGCCTTTGGAGGTTGGGTTTTTTCCTCAATGAGGGTTTCCTAGGGTATATCTTGCATCACAATTTTTGTGGGTATGTTGTATATTATCTTTCATGTGGATTTCAATTATATATTTATTTTAGATCTATTATGGGTTATGTGGAAATGATTCTATTTTTAGTTGTAAGTTTCCTTACATCAAGTCCTTGAAGGATAAGCTTAACAACTTTGGGAGATCAATGGAAAATCTTTTCAAAAAGGATAGTCCTAGATTTGATGGGGTCAACTATTATAGTTGGAAGGAGAAGATGAAGACTCATCTATTGCACATGGGTCCAGGTTATTGGATCTTGACAAAGAGTTAGAAGATAATTGTGGAAGGAAAAAAACTTGAAGAAGTTAGTGAAGCGGAGAGAGATTTGTTCATGTGTAACATGAGAGCTAGAGAAGCTCTACTATCAATTCTTCCAAAAAATTCAATCAGGTAAAGTCACTTCAAACATCTTATGAAATTTGGAAAGCATTATAATCTACTTTTGAAGGTGATACACATGCAAAAAGAATGAGATTACAGAATTGGATATGTGCATTTCAAGATGCTAAGATGATGGAAGATGAATTTGTAAGAAGCTATATTGGTAGAATATCAAAAATTATTGCAGGAATTTAGTCTCTCGATGGAATGAAGGAAGAATATGAAGTGGTATGGAAGACCTTTAAAATTTTGACACCACCATTCAAGCTAGTAGCTCAAATGATTCAGCTATTTATGCCATACATTAAGGATTTCACTAAGGAAACATTGCTTGGAAGATTAGAGTCTATATAAGTAGACCTGAGACAATTTGGAGATCTACCTAGAGTCAAAATAGCTTTGAATGCCCTAAACATTTGACCTAATTTGACAAGGAGTGCAAGCACGCATGGAGATTTTGTTGGTAGCAAAAAATCTAATGAAGACAAGAAGATTGAGGAAGCAATAGCCCTTCCTGTGAGAAGAGAAAAAGATGGTAAGAAAATATTTAAATGTTGGACTTATGATCAATTCAGTCATTATGCATCTAAATATCCTAAAAGTGGGAAAAAGTATAAGGGAAATTTTAAGCCTAGAAGAGACAAAAATTATTTGTATGCAAATGAAGATGAAGAAATTGATGAGAAAGGTCAAAGTGAAAGTGATGATGAATTGGGATTTGTCGTTACCAAGGAAGATGATCTTGATAGAGAAATTAGAGAAGAAAGAGCTCTAGTTGCCCAAGTGGAAAAGAAATCTAATTGGATCATTGACATTGGTTGTTCACATGACATGACTGGTGATATGAATAAGTTTTTCAAGTTCAGGAATCATGATGGAGGTATTGTGAGAGTTGGTAACAATGCAGCCTGTCATATAACATGAATTGGATCCATTACTCTTGATGGTAAAACTAACACTAACAATGTTTATTTTTTTGATGGATTGAAGCATAAATTTTTTAGTGTTGGATAGTTGGTGGACAAGGGTTATTAGTTTCAATTTACTAAGAAGACCTACATTATCAAAGATAGAGATGGTGAGCTGATTGGAATAGGCACAAGATCTAGAGGTAATGTATTTCAATTGAATCCTATTGAAATGATATGTTTGGTAGCTAAAGTAGACAACAATTGGTTGTGGCATAGGAGATTCTATCACATAAACTTTGATAATATTGTGAAGGTTAGTAGCACATTTACAGTCAGAGACTTGCCTAATATTACAAAGCCTACTAATGTTGTGTGTAAAGAATGTATTTTGGCTAAGTAGAAGAAAGTATCATTTCCTAGAAAGAAGTTCACTACCACAGAGAAGCTAGAGATCATTCACACAAATCTGAGTGGTCCTTCAAGAACAAGATGATTCTATGGTGAAAGGTACTTTATGACTTTTGTTGATGATTTCACTAGAATGATGTTGGTAGCATTTCTTAAAGAGAAATGTGAAGCTTTTGAGAAGTTTAAGATATTTAAGAATAGAGTCGAGAATGAATCTGGTGTCAAGATAAAGTGTTTGAGATTAGGTAGAGGGGGAGAATTCACCTCTAGAGAGTTTAACATATTTGGTGAAGAATGGAATCAAAAAACAAATATCCTCACCTAGAACACATGAGAAAAATGGGATTTCTAAAAGAAGAAATAAGCCAATAGCAAAGGCAACAAGAGTGATGTTGTTTGAGAATGATTTTTCTAAGAAATTTTGGAGAGAAGTGGTCAATAAAATAATATACACTCTGAACAAAGTATAGATCAGATAAGGTACGAATAAGACACCTTATGAGTTATGGTTTGGTCATTCATCACCAGTTAAGTATTTCAGAATATTTGAAAGCATATTTTATATAAAGAGAGATGATGACATTGGTAAGTTCGATCCAAGAAGTGATGAAGGTATGTTTCTTGGTTATTTATTGAAAAGAAAGGAATACATATATTTTAACTATAGAACTAAGACAATAGTTGAATGTGAAAATGTAAGGATTGATGAAAATTTTGGAACTAAGGAAAAGATGGTAGGTTATAACTCATACGAAGAAGAAGACAATTCTGGAATTGTTAGATAGAATGCAAAAGTTTTCTTTGAGACTCACAATCATTTGCAGAATGATGTGCTAACTGTTGAGCAAAGAGAAGAGCATAGATTTGAACATAGATATGGGATAAGATTTGAGATGTTAACTCTACCCCTAAAAATAATCTAACAAAGAATCACCCTCTTGAGTAGATAATTGGAAACAAAGACAAAAGTGTGATGACAAGGAATAGAGTAAATGAGGATATATATCTGATATCTGAAGTTGAACCTAAGAACATAGATGAAGCTTGTAAAATCATTGGATTCAACAAATGATGGAAGAATTAGATCAGATTGTGAAGAATTATAAATGGGAGTTAGTTCCTAGACTTAAAGACAAGAATATGATAGGAACCAAATGGGTATTAAAAAACAAGATGAATAAGCACGATGAAGTTGTGATGAACAAGGCTAGACTTGTCTGCAAGGGATATTCATAGTAAGGAGGAATAGACTATGATGAGCCATATGTACGTGTAGCCAGAATGGAAGTATTAAGGATCTTTTTGGCTTATGAAGCAAATAAGAAGTTCAAGGTTTATCAGATGGATGTTAAATCAACCTTTATGAATGGAGAACTTGAAGAAAAGGTATACATTTAGTATCCTAAAGGTTTTCCTTTATCAAAATTCAAAGACATGGTATGTGTATATTGATGCAGGAGCATCCAGAGGTATAAGGGCAATCCTGTGTCACCCAAAAAAATGTACTTAGACTTAGTTTCTGTTTTATGTCTTTACATTTTTGGATACCCATTTGGCTCAAATAAAGGTTCCAACTCTCATAGTTCAACTATCAGTACATTTGAAAATCCCAAAAAAATAGGAGCATGTATTTGGGCCATCATTTCGATAAACTAGAAGGTGCGAATTGGCCAGATGAATGTAATCATGATTTAGAGCATTCCAGAAAAAGAATTAGGTCAATAGGCCCCACGGTTTGAAAGTTATTGAAGTTTTTCGAGTTTTGGAGACCTCCTAAGAATGCTTCAAAGTCAGGTTTGGGGCATTAAATGACCTCAAAAAGGGTCAAAAAATGGGGGACGAGAAAATCTATCCATAGGGCTATAGAGCACTTCGAGAGCTTTCCAAAAATGTAAACGGTTCGTCAATCGGAGCTACGGTTCAAAAGTTATGCCTCCCGGAAGTTCGGTTACCATTTTTAGATTCTTCTAGATTTGCACCGACTTCTAACGCAGCTTCCGGAACCTTCTATTTCATCGGTGGATGCCTACTAGCACTTTCTAGAATGTACTCCTAGTCCTTAACCCTCCGAGGTCTATTTAAGGAGATTTTTGGCATTGTAAAAGGCAGTTCGGAGTGGAGTTTGAGAGGAGGTGCTAAAAGGAGAAATATTCTCCAGATTTATGCTATTGTAAGCCCTTAGGGCATGTTCTGAAGTTTATTTTCTCTGTACTATTTGTACTAGCTTATTTTCTCAGTTAATATAATTTCCCTTTTCTGTTGTGTCCATTCTGTTCTTGGGTTGTGTCCCCATCATATATGGGAAAACCTAACCTATCGGGAGCACATGTAAACAAGTAAATGTTAGTAGCATATGCATTCAAGATTCAAATAAGATTGATAAAACCACTAAGTCTACTTGAGTTTTAAAACAATTATGTAAGCAACAAATAAAGTCCTCACATAACCTCAATGCAGCTCAACAAGGGCACCCATAAGAGGTCTTGTTGGTGTGCTCAAGTGTGCAGGATGTAGATGTGCTCTCCCAAACACAACTAATGAATCCCAAGGTAATGAAATGTAACAATGAACATGCAACTAAACTAAATGATGAAGAATGCTTCAAGAGATGGCTATGGAAGCAACCATTATTGAGAGCACTCAATGGATGATGGATATGGATGCAATAAGAAAATCTAAGAATGTAATACTAACATATGGAAAACAATGCAAGAAGTAAACAAACTACCAAAGGGTTAGTAGCAAATATGCAAGTCACAAAATCACTAAAGAGCTCTAACAACAAACTAGCATGATAAAAATGCAAATGAGGGAGATGGAAAATGCTTGAGACAAGGGCTCTATTTATAAGCTTAAGAGAGGCCTTAGGGAGGTGGAATCTATGTGGCATCCACATAGGTGCCACAAGGGAGACACATGGACTAAGGAAACAAGTCATGCAAAGGTCAACATTCAAAGTTTGCTCACACATGTATGAGTAAACTTAAAGGAAGGAGTGGGGGGACAAAGGTGTAAGAGGTGTAGAAGGTGTGAGAGGTGTGAGAAGTGTGAAGGGTTTCTCACACATGTGTGAGCACACACTTAGGAGTTAAAAGGGGTCTAGCAAGGTGTTTAGGATAAATAAGCGGGATTAAGAAGTGGGTAGGCTTAGAAGGATGAAAGTGATGGGTGTAGACTAGGTTTTAGGATAGGTTTAAGACTAAATTAAATAGAATTTAATTTAATCATAGGTTTAGAGAATTTAATGGAATGGAAGGAATTAAATAAATAAGATTTATTTAAAAAGGGATTTATGGAGCACCATGCATTAAATAAATTTAATACATTAAGGAGGGAAGTATTTAAATTAAATTTAAATACATTAGGAAAGTGAATCTATTTAATTAAATAAGTGGAAGAATATGGCGAATATAATTAATTAGTAAATAATTAACTATAATGTCAAAGAAAATATTAAATGAATTAACATAGTGTTTAGGACAATTTTAAGTTTCTACAGTATGCAAACTAAATAAATTTCTATATGGTATGAAGCAAGCACCTAAAACCTGGTATGCAAGGTTGGACACTTATCTGACAAGGCTTGGATTTGCTAAAGGTACAAAAGATAGTAAGTTGTATTTGAAAGAAGTTAAGAATGGTTTGTTGATAGTAGTAATATTTGTTGATAATATCACTTTCAGAGGTAATGTTGAAGCAAGTGATAAGTTTGTTGAAGAAATGAAGAATGAGTTTGAAATGAGCATGATAGGAGAAGTGAAGTTATTCCTAGAATTGCAGATTGTGCTGAACAGTGATGGTATTTTCATTTCACAAGTTAAGTACTTGAAAGACTTGTTGAAAAGGTTTGGTTTAGAAATTTGTAAACTTTTTGGTACACCTATGATAAATGGTCATAAGTTATCCAACAAAGATGAGACACCTATAGTAGAGAAGAAGAAGTACAAATCCATGATCGGAGGTTTACAGTATCTGACTCACACCAGACTAGATATAGAAAATGCAATTAGGATTATAGCTAGATCTCAAAATGATCCTAAGGAGTATCATTTTGTAGTAGTAAAGATAATATTTAGATATTTGAAAGGAATATCTGACTATGGAATTTGGTATGATAGATCAAGTCATTTCACTCTATGTGTATATACTGATGCAGATTGGGAAGACAATATGGATGATAGAAAAAGAACTAGTGGAGGAGCATTCTTTATTGAAGGAAGATTGGTTTCTTGGCTAAGAAAGAAGTAATATTACATTTCTTAGAGTATAGCTGAGGCAGAGTATGTTGTAGCATCAAATAACTGTAATCAAGTTATGTGGATGAAGAAAATGTTGAAGGATATTAGAATTGAGTTGAAGAACCTGTTATCATTTATTTTGATAACACAACTATACTGAGTATGTATAAGAATCCTATATTACATTATAGGACTAAGCATATATCTATTAAGTATCATGCATTGAGAGAGAAATAAGTAGAAAAGGAGATCATATTGGAGTATGTGAGTACTAAAGATCGAATTGCAGATATCTTTACAAAGCCTATGCCTAAAAATACATTTGAGTACTTGAGAGGTATGCTTGGGGTTATGCCCCTACCTACCGCTAAGTAGATGATGTAGTAAGTGCATCAATCTAGTGGTACAAAGCACTATTGTTAGACTAGACTAAATGTCGATGCTTCCTATATGGGGCAATATCTATGATGAACAAAGTTATTGAAGACTCTTGTATTTGGTTTTGAATAGTGCCTTTGGACACTCGAGCTAGTTGAAGACTTGGAGCATCATATTAACAATTGGTATGTTGTAACATTGAGGCCTATGACATTTATGTAAATGGGGAAGAGAATTGTTGGAATGTTCAAAAATGGGAAGAGTACTTCTGAGAGGGGGGGTGAATCAGAAGTACCACACTTTAAACCTTTTTCAATCCTTTATGCATATAACTAAAAAGTATACTGCATGCATGTTAAACATATAAATGAACATAAAGTAAACACATGCAATAACACATAATACCTGTTTTGGTAACCCAGAAACCCTCTACAAATGAGAAGGTAAAACTTGGGTGGGGATGATATCCACAAAAATCACTGCAACAATAAATATTTGACTACTTCTAATGGTCTACCCTGTGAAAGGCCTACCCTGTTAAAGGCTTTACACTGTATCAATAGTGACTTGTTTAGAGGATTTACAAACACTTTACATGAAGTGTCACCCTGTTAAAGGATTTACAATAGGTTTTTAAACCCACCTAATACATAGGATTTTCAATCACCTTCTCCAAAGGTTCTCCTACCTAGCTGTTAAGCTAACCTATCAATATAGGATTTCCAACTTCTAATACAATGGCAAGAAAGTATTAGAATAATGAACTTGACAGTATGCAATCTTTAATTGCTGGATTTAGGCACTTGATCTACTCTCTCTGATCTTGATCCTCTGAGATCTAACATCTGATTGTGTTCCTTATCCCTTGTGCTATTTTGATCGACTAGATATGAAATTGTTGCTATGTTCCTCTAAGTCTTACTTCCTTCACATTGAATTTTAGTATAGTCTCCCCATACACTATTCTCATTTGTATATGCATTGGAGTTTTTGATCTCCTTTTAAAGATTGTGAAGACTTAGGGTTAGGTATGGATCTATGATCCATATTGAATCTCAAGTTCCTGCTCATTCCTTGCATTTTTCTCATTGGTTGCATTCCTTCTCCATTTTTATGATTGGTTGCATTCAAATTGCATAGGGAATGTAAAAGATTCATCCTTATCCTTTTTCTCCTTCAAAATCCTTCTATGTCAGCTCCAAAAATGGTTTACATCTGAGTTTGTGAGGGAACAAACTAATATGTTGATTCTGTGTTACTCAACACATATTGAACTACTGGTGCTCAACACATATACTATCCTGGATTGCTCAGCACCTAATACACTCTATCTCGTTTGGCACATATATGATTCTGACTCAATCAGCACATGAAGCATTCTAACTTGCTTGGCATCAATTATGACTCAGCACCTATATATCACTTGACACTTATATACTACTTGGCACCTGAAGTCACTCGACACTTGTTGAAATTCTAACTCAACACACACTATGGCTCGACATACATAGTGTACTCGACTTCAATGTAGAAAGTGGTTAAGTGTGTTGACACTCAAATGTCAAAACTATCTAAGAATAAAAAAGAATGTGCATGAAAAACATCTCCTAAAAAATCGGGGAGAAGAACTCCTAAGTATGAA
Source organism: Cupressus sempervirens (assembly GCA_028749045.1). Taxonomy (NCBI): domain Eukaryota; kingdom Viridiplantae; phylum Streptophyta; class Pinopsida; order Cupressales; family Cupressaceae; genus Cupressus; species Cupressus sempervirens. The sequence goes on along the minus strand of CM053791.1, from coordinate 675,313,302 downwards.
TGAGGGAGAAATATCTCTTTAGGGAGATTTAGAAAGGTTCATGTAAGGAAGCAAGAATATGCACCTAATGTATTGTGAGTTTTTTAGTGTGAAGTGAACAATTATTGTCAATCTAGAAGAAGAAGAAGCAAGAGTATGCACCTATTGTGTTGATACTTTTTAGCTTGTGGACAACTAGTGCTAGTCAGCAGCACAAAAAACACTATATGGTATTCTTGGAACTTAGATGGTTTTTTGTTTATGTTGTTATTGTTGGTGTAAATAAGTATTTACTTATTACACTTTACTTAAGTTTACTTAGGTCAATGGATTATTTTATTATTTATTAGTGAGACACTTAGGATTTTGCATACTCTTATGAGTTGTCATGTTGAGAAAACTGGAGTAAGCAACTCTAATTTAGCACATGGTGTCTACAACACTAGAGTTTGCATAATTAATTGAGTTGTCATTTAGACAACACAGTTATTCACACTCCTATTTTAGCACATGTTGTCTACAACATAATTTTGTATGCTACATCTTTGTAGGCTTATCCTCTAATCATCGCACTTATTCCTATGCTTAATGGAGGATAACCCGCTTCTAGTGGACATGTGCCTAGTTGTATGACTTATCATGTTGTTGATTTCTAGGCATTCTAGAAGCATTCTAGAGACCTTTATATTTAGGCTCTCCTAGTGTACAATTGTACCAATCAATAAATTATATTGAATTGAATTCATATCATCATTTTGATCATACTCTTTTGGTCTACTGTTTTACTTGTGCTTGAGTTCCTTGGTCTTGGGTGAGTTTTGCCCTAAGGAAAATTCTTACATGGTATCAGAGCTTGGGGACATTCTCTTCACATAACCATTTGAGACCATTCTTGCTTCAATACCTTGACCTAGAACCAAAGATTCCATAAAAATTGGGAGTGTCTAGAGCCAAAGTGGACCTCGCTATTGCATCTAGAATGTCAATTTGGTGAAAATTGGTTAAAAATTTGCCTATATTGGGCCAAAGTTGATTTTGAGGCAAATTCTCTTTACAAACTGGCACCTGAAGGCCCCAATTTGCAAATCTTGTATGATTTATTAAATCTATGCAATTATTTTGTTCAGATCTGCAATTATTCTTTCTTTGCAAATATTTTTTAAATTTTGGAAATTTTCAAAAAAAAATCTCCCATTAGGGCCTGCAAAGAATTTTTTTTGCAAGAACCAAGCAGTGACACCCAAGCCCCTACAGGGAATATTCATAGAATATTCCCTTAAGTCTGACCAACACTCCATAGTTTTCATCTAAGACCCGGCAGCCAAATTCTCAAACAATGGTGAGTTTCCTTCTGGCAATCTTTATACAGAATCTGCAGCTTTGCTATTTCATTGTGGTCTATTCCTTTTAAACACCCTATAGGGTGTTATCCCATTGCATGTGGGATAATTTGAAGAAGTACCAACGAAAGTGTTTGATCTTCTGGCATGAATTCCAGCTTGTATAACCTCCCAGCAGCGGTATTAACCCTAGCTCCCAATTGCTAGTGATGTCTATTTAATTATGGCACTCTACAAATTGGCAAGTGACAAATTATATACTAGTAACCAATTACTCATACCAGAAACTACAATTCTTGGCCCAGTAGTTCTGTTCCCAGTGGTGTATCATAAACCTTCTCTAACATCATGCTCAACGACCACCTCAGCAATAGTCAATGCCTACACAGTAGATACATGATAGATTTAGAAGCTGGCATGCATCACATGTCCTTGCACACATCAATAGCAAAGCCATGAAGGCTTGCACATGCGGTAATGCCCCAACTGCACCACATGGAATCTAGACATGCAACCTCCACATCATCAAGCTAGCAAGCAACCCAGTTAGCATACGATAACACATCACCATCTATGTCTGCAGGTTCTATACAGTACTATATTGCTGATGTCATCATTCGTACAGGACATGTTAGTATGACATCACTAGAGGGGCCCAAGTACACTGACATCAACATTTTACTACCTTAAAATTGACGCCTGAATGATTGTCATCTGTAGGCAATTAGAACTACTATGATGGTCATTTGACTGTCAAATTTAACCTCATCTTTTGCTAATTAGACCACTCTCTAGATTCATTTTTTATTTGATAGTCTAACTTTGGGAGGCCATATCTCAATCATCCAGGCTCCAAATTAGGTGTAATTTTTTTGATTTTGGCTAGAATTTTCTAAAAAAATTAGTGGCGCAGTTCTTTTCTACTTTGGGTGCATGAATTTGTCAAAAATTACATCTTTTGGCAACTGTACTTGTCCAATCCTACATTTTTCAACTTCAAATGCTTCGTACGGGCTCATCTAGACTCAAAAATAGGTTCTATTTTTTTTAAAAGTGCATTATATTTCATCTACTTTCTTGATCTACAATTAAATTATAAGGTTGTATGGACAAAAGTCTCACTTTCAGAATCAGGTCCTTTTCTACATTGTAATGCTTTGATATAACTTCAAAATTATTGTATATCTGAGATACATTGTAATGTTCTAGTTTTGAACTCCATAAAGAGGTTGTAAACAAAAAAATCAAAAGTTCAATAAGGCAAAAATTAGCAAGTGGCTATTGTAAATGCACTACGTATAAAGTGCCAAAAGCATCTTTTTTGTGGGGGTTTCTTGATTGAGTGAAAAGGGGGGTCTTTCATGGTGTTGTATTCCTCTTTTTCTGTTTTTTCTTTCATTTCTTGCATCATGGGAAATTTTCAAGTTTCCAAAATTAATACCACATAACTATGCTACATGATCTATAAAAATGTGGTGTCACTTAATGCATAATGAAGTTTCTCAATATGTAGATGGCACCCTTACTAAACCAACAGATGATCAAGTATCTAGAAGTGAAATCTGTACGTGGGAATCTGTAGATAAGAAAGCCCTAGGTAATATTTTTTTGGGGGTTGAAGACAAGATTGTCTATTAGATCCAGAAGTCTCATACATCCAAGGAAGCTTGGGATACCCTCAAAAACCTATATGATAAAGTGTCTAAGGGGGATATTTACAAAATTAAAGATGAGCTTGTCTCCCTAGATCCTAATACATTTGATTCTATACAAGATTTCATCATAAAGGTGAATGAATTAAGAGAAAAACTTGATGATTGTGGTAGTCCTATTAAAGATGAAAAATTAATCTATCTCATTCATATTAAGCTACCATCTGAGTACTCCACATTTGTTTCTTCTTACAACACCACAAAGACTATATTAGGGGCTACCTATCAGAAACTCACTTTTGATCATTATGCTTAACTGTTGGATGAAGAAGAAAAGAAGTTGCAATCAATGGGGATTCTCTATTCATCCAAGTCTAAGGCATTGGTGGCCAATAATGAGGGTTCTCAAACTTCAAATAAAGGAAAGGGAAAGAAGAAGTGGTGGAAAAATAACACACAAGAGGATACAGAAAAAGACAACACCACCATCAAATCAACAACGCAAGTCTTCCTCGAATTCAAACAAGAAGGGGGACACTAATAAGGAGAAGAAAAAGTGTGCTTATTGTAAGAAGTTGGGTCATGACGAACATGAGTATTATCATAAAAAGATTGATGAGTTAACAAACATCATAAAGAAACACAATGTTCCACTGCTTAATGCTTATAAGGAGAAAGGATCCTCATCTTTATATTCAAAGGGCAAAGGTCAAGCACTCATGGAAAACTCAAGTTCTTCATCATAATGGATTCTTGACTCAGGTGCCTCATATCATATGGGTTCTTAAAAAGGAGACTTTTCTTTATTGAAGCAGCCTAAGGCATCGCACATATTTGTAGGAGATAATACAAAAATGGAAGTTAAAGGGAAAGGACATGTGGAGATGGAAAATGGTGAATTCAAAGATGTTCTCTATGTTCCTAACCTTAGCTCTAATCTCCACTCAATTTACCAAATTGCTCACCTTGGAGATGGAAATAAAGTTGAGTTCCTTCCAGATGTAGTAATGGTGCACACTCTTAAAGAAAATTCATTGGTTGTAGTGGGGAAATTTAATCATGACATAAGGTTGTATTCTTTCTCCCACTTTGTGCCTAAGTCTCCTTCACATGCTTTCTTGACTCAATCTCATCCACAAATCAAATTATGACATCAGCAGTATGGTCATCTTGCCTTCCGCTATCTTCATCAACTTTGTTCACAAAACATGGTCAAAGGTCTACCTACAATCAAATTTTCTTAGGGTGAATGTTCAACATGTTCAGTGGATATCCATCTAGAGGAGAAGTTTAACAAAGGGAAGCCTTCAAGAGCACTAGTTTTTCTTTAGTTGGTTCACATGGTACTAGCAGGTCCTTTTGTAGTGACATCGGTCAGCCAGGGTCGCTACATACTTACTTTCATTGATGAATTTTCATCCTACAAATGGGTCTACTTTCTTCATCACAAGAATGAAGTTTTGGACAAGTTTCTAGCCTTTGAGAGTCATGTTGAACAACAATCAAGGAAAGCCATCAAAGTTCTTAGGATGGACAATGAAAACAAATATGTGAACACAAGACTTAAAGACTTTTGCAAACTTGAGGGTATTGATCTTCAGAATCCACTAGCATTCAGTCTACATAAGATAGATGTTGCAGCACTAAGGTTACAAACTCTTAAGTCTATGGTAAGTTGCATGATATAAGCCAAGTCTCTAGGTCCTACACTTGAAGTTGAAGCAATCAGCAGTGCTAATCGCATACTTAATAGGTCACCTCATAATGCCTTAGATGGAAAGACACCTTTTGAGACATAGTGCAGTAGAAAAATAGTTGTGAAGCACTTCAGAGTCTTCGGTTGTCTAGCATGGGAAAACATATCTTCTAGGGGATGCATGTGATGTTCCCTTCTAGCTAGAGACATCACTTTAGCTGGTGATTAGCCTATCAGAGACCCTCGTAGGCTAATAAGATTGGATAGAGGGTCACCTTGGTGTGGAGATCCTCCAAGGACCAGAGCAGAGTACTCTTCTGGGTTGCCAAAGTTTGTTTATGATGAGTTTTCCTTTGAGTTTGGCTTGGTCAGGCTATTTTTAGCAGTTTTGGAGTTATAAAGATAGACCCCTGCTATTTTTAGAAAAGGGGTATGGTCATATGCAGTTCTATCATGTTAGCTCCCAGTCCAAACGACATTAAAAAATGTTGAGTAATAATGGAGATATTAATGTTTATTTAGTTAAAATAAACATTATTGGTTTTAAGCCTATATTGTTAAGTTATAATATATAACTTAAGTGAGGGTCATGATATCATAAAAGGGGCCATTGTTTCAATTAATTGTGGGTCCAAGCTTATGGAAAAATTAAAAGGAATTTTCTAAGTTTTAATGTAATAACATTTTTTATGTTATTATTATATCTTTTATCCCACATTGAGCGTGGAGACTCATTCTTGAGTTGAGGAGTCCTTATAAACAAACATTGTCTTCCTTCAAGAGTAGGTTATGAGAATTGCTTAAAAACTTTGCCTTGTGAAATTTCTTGAAGTTGTGGCAACAAGGGTTTCGACAAGTTTGAGAAGAATTCAGACTGTGGAGAATGTAGTGTCTTTAGAGTTGATGCAATTTGAGGGTGTGAAATATCACTTGAATTTTGCCCGTGAATTGACTTCATTCTGGAGTCAATATTGTGTTTCAGTAGGAAAAAAGTGGATGAATCTGTTTACAGGTTGGAAGGGGTTATAACAGCAGCTACAGTGCTGTGAACAGTACAGCGCTACAGTGAATTAAAAATCAGAGATTTAATATTGCAGTTTTTGATAGGCGCTGCCCAAGGAGGAAGCAACCAGCAGCGTGGTTGCATATTGGAGACAAAAATCAGGTTTTTTTTTCAACTATTAATGATGATGTTTTTAATGTATTCTTCCAGCAATAAGTATTGTACATACATTAAGGAGCCATCCGAATAAATGAATTTGATTAGCATTATAACCAGATTTGAGTTATAATTTTAGGTAAGATTAGTTTTCAATATTTGTATTTTCTTTTCATCAACTAAAAAACCCAAAAATAGCTTTAAACATTCAAAAACAAACCAAAAACAATCATTACACCCAGGGAAACAAACAGTGATCAGCGTAGAGCCTATTTGGGGTTCTTACAATGCAAGGCACCACCACCAAGGCCTTGTACTTTCATCGGATATGAAGAAAATGTTAAGGCATATAGACTTATGGATCCTAAGACACGTGATATTTTCATAGAGAGGAATGTATACTTTGAGGAAAGTTCACCCAACTTATCCTCTAATCCTCTCCACACTTAAAACATAGTGGAAACTGATAGTGACACCAGTGATAGTGGTTCAAAAGATTCAGATATGCAAGATCCTATTGATAGATATAGGGAGAGGTCACATCATCAGCACATTCCACATGCATATATTACTATAGTGATAGGTCTAGAACAATAGGGTACACCTAGTGTTCCAGTTCCAGAATCAGAGGATGACTACATAGCAGATATTTCAAGTTTGTTTATGGAGTCACACATCGCAAATTTGGGAGACATCATCATTTGATATATATCTTCTCTTTGATGACGATGATCCTTCTTTAGTTGTTGTGAGGACTTACTCTGACCCTCATGTCCATTCTCTACATGATCGATCTTCACAGGTTGATATGATTGTGGATCCTTATGTGCAATAGTTGCAAGAGGTATCTTTATCATTTGAGGAGATAGTAGGTTCTTTGGGATAGGTTCTACATCCATCCTTGCTAGATCTGACATTTTTCTTTTTAGCAACATTAGAAGGGGCAACAGTTAGTATCGACACAAGGATAGTTGAATAGGTTTTAGAGGCATCATTGATCATTTGGATTCTTTTTACACACAGAGGAAACATCTCTTATGTAGCTATGATATTGTTTCTTCCAAATGGGAGGAACATTATTCAACAGTCATGGATCAGCTTCTACATTGGGGTAGCTATCATTGATTGGCATTTTACATTTGGGGGGGCGAGGGGGACTACCTTGTCTCCTTCTTCTTCTCTTTTATAGGGAGGACTTTTTCCTCTTATGGGGTTTTGTCCTTCTCCTTTGTCTATACTTGATGTATGCCATGATGAGGGGATCTTGATCACTCCATCCATCCATGCATATTGTCTTTTCATCTCTCTTTTTGGGGGAGGGTTTTTCCCATTATATTTTCCCTCTTTCTCCACTTTATGGGAGATTACATTACATTATGTACATGGGTACCTAACATGGCCTAGTAGCTGAGACCCATCTTGCATTTCATCCTAGCTTTTGTAAGCTTAAGTGCATTCCCCTAAGTTGCACTTAAGGGGGGGTGTTGGTGTAAATAAATATTTACTTATTACACTTTACTTAAGTTTACTTAGGTCAATGCATTATTTTATTATTTATTAGTGAGACACTTAGGAGTTTGCGTACTCTTATGAGTTGTCATGTTAACAACACTAGAGTAAGAAACTCTATTTCAACACATGGTGTCTACAGCACTAGAGTTTATATAATTAACTAAGTTATCATGTAGACAACATAGTTATTCGCACTCCTATTTTAGCACATGTTGTCTACAACATAATTTTGCATGCTACACCTTTGTAGGCTTATCCTCTCATCATCACACTTATTTATGTGCTTAATGGAGGATAACCCACTTCTAGTGGACATGTGCCTAGTTGTATGGCTTATCATGTTGTTGATTTCTAGGCATTCTAGAAGCATTCCAGAGGGCTTTATATTCAGGTTCTCCTAGTGTACAATTGTACCAATCAATCAATTACATTGAATTGAATTCATATCATCATTCTGATCATACTCTTTTGGTCTACTGTTGTGCTTGTGCTTGAGTTCCTTGGTCTTGGGTGAATTTTTCCCTAAGGAAAATTCTTATAGCCACCAATGCCAAATGGGTAATTTTTAGCATGAATGTTGATGATACTACTTTGGGGCAGTATCCTAAGCATTGGAGAGTATTGACATGTTGAATTCATGACTATGTTTGTCATTGATGTCAACATAACATGGTTTCTATAAAGACTGGCTAAGTAGAAAACATGGAACTTTATGATGCGATAATGTTTTGATTATCTAGTGATGCATGGCCATGGAAATGTTCTACACTATGTCTTGATGACGTGGTCAAGTGCATAGAGTTTAAGTCAAAGACATACAAAAGTTGTACCTAATTTACAAAGAGCAGTTCAGAGACAGAGTATCAAGAAAACAATTCCTAATGTTTGTTCACTAAATTACATCTAAGATGTAGTAAGAAGATGCATAGTTAGACAATGATAGAGGATAGTCTATTGGTGATGTCAATGAATGTGCAAGCCCTAGTATCACACGTGTGAATTTTTGTATAGAATGTGAGCCAATAGTGATATTGTAATTGTAATTAATTAATTATTTTAATACAAATAATTGGGACTCAAATAGTTATTTTGAATATATGGTATTAAGGAAAGATTTTTTCCTTATTTGTAATGTGTATGATCATGGTATCAAGTGAGATGTGTGAAAAGGAGCAGAGTGGTTGAGAAATGTGAGTGAGCAATCCAAGGAATTATTGGATGCGACTTTTGTGATCTGGTTACAAGATCAAAAGGAGCAGAGGTCCAATTGATAGGATAGAAGAAGAGGAAGGAATTACATTTCATTTCTATTATTCTGTAAGGAATAATATAGAGATCATTTGGACAATGGGTTCATTGGTATTTCCCTTGAAGTTGCTTGGGCAGTGGGTCCAACTGTCTTCGACAACTCCTAATAGTGTTTGCACAACTCCTAACAGGGTTGGAATCTCTTAACAAAGATTCAAAGTCTCTTAACATGGCCTCATATGTACTGAATGTATTCATAGACTTCTAATAGGGTCCATCTTCTAACAAGGAATATTTATATTAGTACATCATCTTGTGGGTACCATTCACACTAGGGTTTTACCTCTAATCAAGGGTTTCCCTAGTTAACATTTATGGTGTTATTATGTATGAGTATCTTGTTGTAATTTCTAATTATATTGCTCATATAGTTAAAGTTTAATAAGGTTGATAATTGTGATATTAGTTGGATAATTGATTCACCCCCCTCTCAATTATATTGGTGGACTATATATTCTAACACATTTTATGTTGTGTAATGATTTTATCATTTACTTTGTTATGAAAGCAATTTAGAGATGTATGTATGAATGAATGGAAAATATTTATAATGTTTATGAGGCTAAAGAAGAGTATGGAATTCACAAACTAGTACACAACCTAGATAGACACTAAGAATCTTAAATCAGTTGTGATCTCTTATTTACATATTCTTTCTAATGACAGATTTTGAGTATCATATTTGTAGTTTTTCCTAACTATTTTTCTTTAAAAAGGTAGTTTAAGTTGCCCACCTCTAAAATATTCACATTACTAGATTTGATGTTGTTGTATGTCAAGAATTCCATGATAAAATGATGTTCATATGATGCAGGAACATCTGAGGTTCTCGGTAATCTTGAATCTTTCTTCTTTGTTATGCTCATTGATCATAGTGATTTTTGATTGTTGTGTTCACTGATCATAGTGATCATTAGTTTTTGGGTTTGTCAATAGTTGGATTTGGTGAAAGGTTGCATAATTGTTACATGCAGTTGTTCAAAATTATTCTTGGAGATTCTTGGAAAACATGAAAACCTATATCTATGATAGCAACTTATTGTGTGTTTACGACCATAATTATTGATCCTATTTTTGGGGTTCAACTTGTGAGTTGTAATATATTTCCTCATCATAGCCTTGACAAGGGTGAATGCAAAAATTGTATATTAGTCCTCATAAGTATAATGGTAAGTTTGATGCTGATGATTTGCTAGATTGAATCTTTCAAATTGAAAAGTACTTTGAGTTTGATAGTACATTGATTAATAAGAAGGTGAAGATTGAGGGTATTGAACCATCTTAAAATGGATGCACTTGTCTTTTAAGACCTTTTAGCACATGTCTCATAGTGACTTCATGGACCATGGATAGACTTGTCCTCTATTTTCCCTCTTTTCTTCCACCTTCTTCCCTAATCTTTCCACCTTTCTCTTGAGGTTTTTGTGGCTCTCCTTCTCCTACCTTTGTAAACAAGTTGACCCAAGTCAACCTGGACTAGAACAGGTCAACCTAATTTGACCTAGTCCTACGATGTTGACCCATGTCAACCTCTTCCCCAACGATTGCAAGGTTTGGAGCCTAAAAATTCTCAAGGGTTAAATTAATTAATGTCTACTCTCTAGCCGGTTTGTATTGTTTTCCCACCTAAAAACTAGTGAATAAGGAGACTTGGAGACTTAATTTTAGACCATACACTCACCTAACACTTCCATGAGAGCTTCACCCAAACTTTACATTCAATCTTAAAAGGGAGTAGGAAACCATATATTGTTCAAAATATTGTAATAAAGGGGCATGCATTCCCTCTCTCAATTAAGTTTGGAGGAGTAATAGATTTCTCCTAGATAATCAACACTTCTTCATCATACTTCTTCCTTTGAATTGGAGTGGGTTTCACTTGTCCATAAGGCACAATGGGTATATATGAAGATGACTTTGCTATAGTGACTCCTTTATAAGGTCTTGCCACTATTAGGGGTCTGGCCACAAATACTTCAGTCTTTCCACTAGCTCTTATCTCCAAGGCTATACCCTTTGCTTCTTCATATTCTTGTCTTGTCATGCTAGATTCTTTGAGAATTGTCTTAATTTTCTTTTCAACATTATTCTTCATTTCTTTTTTGTAGAGCTTTCTCTCTATTTCTCTGATCTTTTCAATATATGTTCCACGTCTAGGATTGTCCTTGTCCTCCTAATATTAGAGTATGATCTTCACATACCCCTCAATCACATCCTTGCTCATTTCATAGCCATAGGGTCTATGAACTTAATTCTAGGCTCAACTACCTCCATAAAAGTGATATTTGTTTCAACCATGAAACATCTATCATCTTTATACTTCTCTACTAGTGAAGGTGGAATTTTGTATCTTTGCTTCATTACTGCTTGGAAGCTTTTCATCATTTTGTTTATGTTTGCTACCATCCTCTCCTCATATTTCTTTCTATACTAGTATGTCACCAAGTACACAATGCTTTAATGTTGTCCATTCTCTATCAAGCATACCAAGGAATTGTATTTAACTACTTGGAAGAATAGATGTGTTAGTAGTGCTTCAAACTTGAACACCACACTTCTTGTTTTCTTTAATTTCTCTATGTTGTTTAAGAAATAATGTCTTACAATCTCACACATATTAAGCTTCTCTCTCTTCTTTGTCATTAGGTATGTTGTGTGGATAAATCTAGCAGGTACTGATTTCAACCTTGAACTATGGTTCATTTTGTAACCAATGAGCTTGCCGATTACCTGCACATTAGTTTTCTTTATGAGGGCAATCCTTATGTTCCTTCCATCTAGTTTGGTCTTCAAATTGGTTTCTACCATTTTCTTCACATTTTTCTCATTGATTGGATTTCTACCTTCATTTCTCAATCATATTAATTTATGTATCATGCCATTTTCAATCATGATAGGCATATCTCCAACCCAAAACATTCCTTTGTGAATTTGGCTTAAAATGATTCTTCTCCACTCATGATTGTCAAAATCTATATAAAACACATGGTCCACTATGTTCAATTCCTTCAGATGTTTGAATTCTTGTTTCAAAGATAAGTCTCCATGGCAAAATAGGTTTAAGTCCTTGTGAATGTCATTGTCTCCAATTCTCTCAAACTTGCAGTGTATGTATGATATGATGTCTTCTACATGCAATACATTTTATGGAACTGATGAAAATGCTCCTAGGGGATCATCTACTTGAAATATGAATGGGTGCTTCTTAAATATATACCTCAACCTCTCACTTACATCACACATTGTAGGATTCTCCATTATAATCAATTAAAATACTTCAAAAACTTCATAAAATACCTAAAATTTGTGTGATTAGGTATTTTATTACTTCACACTATTAATGCTTCAAATTTGCCTTTTACTGTTGTCAAATAACTCTGAATTTTCTTCTTAACTCTTCACACAATCAAATGGTACTCAAGATCTTGTTCACAACCTTTAAATATTTCATATTGAACTTCACCTTGATTGCCCATCTATAAAAAATTTAAAAAGTTGTTCTTGTTAACCAGTAAACTTGTTTACCTTAGTTATCCTTCATGCAATCACCAAATGATTTGCATTCTTAAACTAAGCTTCCTTATGATTTGTTCTACCTTTAAGTAACTTTGAAACTTCAAATTTGATCTCTAACTTCTATTCCATCTTTTTGATGCTCTGTCTTTGGTAGAAAGATGCTTAGTTTAAATAAGATGAATCACACACTATGGTTGACTTCAATCTCCCATCAGGTGCATCAAAATATTGTTCTTCTAAGATTGTATGTGAACTTTTTGGATCTTTTTCCTTCACAAGTACTTCCTTGAATTCTTCAATATGCTCTTTAAGTGCTTCCTTCAAATTTTTATTGCAACTATTATCATTTCTTTTGTCATTTATGTTATTGTGTCTTCTATAATTTGGATTTGTGTTAAAATTCCTTCTATCCATTCTGCAAAATCTTTTTATGTGGCTAAAGTTATTGCATAATTGACATATAGGTGTATCTTTTCTTTGATTAGGTTTTTTGTTCTTTTAAAACTATAGGGTCCAATAACTAGTACCAAGATGCAAAAGATCAACAAATACTTAAGGATTAACTAGTTCCCATATTCAACAACATTTATCTCGGATCTAGACCAACATGATAGAGCAAAGGGACTCTCTACACTTTACGCTCTACAAGGCCAAGGTGGGTGCACCTAGGGATTAATTGGTTTCTTCACTAATATTCTTTCATAGATTTATCCCTTATGATACAATATGGTCAAAAACCTTCTTGAAATGTAATCAACTTGGTTATTTACATAAGCTTACTATGAAATTAAAGAAATTTGTCACAATAAGGGAATGGCCAACAATCTTCAAAAATTAGACAATTCATTTTGATTTGAAAGTGTGTTGTGCAACCAAATGACTATATCATTTTGCATCACAAATTTATGACCAGTGCCTTCTCCATTTCCATTTAACAAAATCATACCAGTAAATTATTGACCTATTTAATTGGCTTGCAATTAAATTTATCAGTTGTTAACCCTAAACTCCATTCTTATGATATACCTCCCATATACCTAGAAACCCTATCATTTCATTGAAGCACTTACTTAATTCCTTGAATTAAAAGCAACAATGAAATGATATATAACTTATCCCAACTGCATTAAATTAAAATAACTTTGCTCATTCAATCTCAAATTAATAGACATATGAAAATGAAGACAAAAATTAGGGACACTGATATTTAGAAATTCCTCTTTGTATTATTTTTTCTTGAAAATCATACATTACTAATATAAGACTTGTAATATAACTTAGAATAAGACAATTTTTTTCATTTAGTATTCATTATCTTCTAAGAGTACAAATTTGAAACAACATAATATTGACACAAAAACTAGACCGACTGCAATAGTATAACACTAAAATTATATAGGACTAAGACCATCCCTCCACATCTTGGAAATCCTTTTATAAGTAAGGATTAAAAAAGGCTTCAAATGGGAGGACACAAGTCAATTATTTACTTGAAAGAAAATATAAAGATATTTTTACATTGATACTTTGCAAAACATTCTTTGTATTCAATCAAAACTTGGGGAAGCAATTGCAAAATTGGCAGATGGCACTTTCTCTAAGTATCTCTAGCATGAATCTATTTTTACTTTAACAACCTATCACTTTCCTTTCCTTTTCTTCACTTTGTCTCTTCTTCCTTTAACTATGACTTTATTTTTCTAGTCACTATCCCCAGATGGTAGAGCCTTTATTCCCGCTACAACTTCCCAAATGACTATATCAGTGTCCACATCTGACTAGGTGGCATCTCTGATCCCCTTTAATTCTTCAAGGCACTTGTTCCATTTAGCATATGTTATAGCTTTGACCTCTACAATTATCTTACTCATCTTTGATTCTAGTTTATATAGCATATCAATTAAATCATAAACTGCTACAATATCAACCTCGACATTGTAGTATGCCATAAACTTGAAGTGATTCAAAATGTCATCAAAAGAGGATGACCATTCTATCCATTCCCTAACTCCTCCATCACTATCCAATATGATAGATACAAAATTTGTTGCTCCTGTGGCAGATGTCTTCATTTTATTTTAGATTAACTACAACTTGCCCACAAAGAAACCATTTAGTTCCTTCATTCTATGAATTAACTTCCTAAGAGAAATGATTAACCCCTTTGATAAATCTTTCTTTTGTGTAAGAATAAGCACAAGGCTCAAAAATAATTGGGTGTAGGGGCCCTATGTGTTGAATAAGGATGATAACAAAGCAATTTCCTGAGAACACTAATACTCTGCCCCTTGTAGAACAAGATAATTTGCTATGCACATTCTATGAGAAATTTTTTAAGAAATTTATCTTGTAACTTAGCAAGTTCTTGATGATTTTGATTTCTATCTCCTTGTTGGATTCCAATTCCTCTTCATCAATATCCATTGCTTGGACTGTCATATCATCTGTTTCAGGTTCATAACCTTATGTTTGTATACGCTTGTCTTCAATCTCAGTAGTGGATCTGGTAGTGTTCTTCAAAACTACTATCTCATTCTCTAACTGAACATTTTTCTTCTCCATAACATAGGTTTTATTCATTTCTTTCTCATAATGCCTCCTAGTTTTAATGTACCTCTCATAGGATCCCTCTAACTTTTCTTCAAGCACATCAATTCTATTTTTTCCTAACAGTGATGGTGTATTTAACAATCCATAAATCTAATTATTGGTAGTAGAATGAACATTCCAAAATATCACATTCCCCCTAGTGGTTTCCTTGATCTCCATGAGGGTTGGCTTCTAGTTTTCTAGAGCTAAACTCCATATTGCCATAGTTTGGGTACCAATGTTGTACCCAGACCCTCTCAACTGCCCCAACTAATTCTCATCTTCAAATGAGATGGTTCTTTCTTGCCTCCTCATTTGATCTTGAAAGAATGAGGAACTGATATCCCAACCTAGGAAGACAATCATGTCACTCCTCTGTATCAAATTCCTTGCCTCTTCTATAGTGAGGGTTTCACTAGTAGGGTCATACTCTTGTAATTTATAAACCATATCAACTACTATCTAATTAGAGTCACCTGGTCTCATTTGCAATGATAGTTCATTTTGCTTTAATTTGAACATAAAACTTTTAAATTCTTCTATTTTGATGAAATTTTCATCATTCATGAATTCATTGGCCTCAATGATTCTATCATCAAGCATCTACGCTTGTAGCTATAAATTTTTGGCCTGCTACTCATCCTCAGAGGCTTGAGACATCAAATAACTTCTCCTTGTATTGTCAAAATATTGACTATTTCTTGGCATAGTCTGCAAGGCCTTTTCTTTGGCTTTATGTAGAATTTCAACCATTTTTTGCTTCTTTCTCTTCTAATGATCCCATTCTAAGCTTTCTTCTTGATCCTCATCATTACTGATTTCCACACTTATGTCATGATCTAGACTCAGGATCTACTCTCTTTCTAATTTTTTCAGGCACTTGAGATGAAATCTCATCAAAATTCTCAACACACTTATCAAACCTAGACTAGTAGTCTACTTCAAGATAAAATCTCTTAAAGGATGGATCAACTGTTTTCATTTCCTATTCAAAACTCATTACATTCCTGAATTTTATCAGTCTTTCCCTGTAGATATTCTCATCCAAAAAATATGCAATTGCATTCTCCTCCCATAAACCCTTTGTTGGAGGAAAATCATATCCCCTCATCTACTTCAAAGCATTTCTAACTACATTACAAGTGTGATAGGTTCTAGCAGGAGCAATTGGAAATTTGTAATTTCTTAGGAAAGCATCAGTTTCCTCAATTGCATTCTTCCCTATCTCAAAATCCCCAACTTTGGTACATCTACATAAATATGTACCCTTCTTGACTGTTCGGCCTAAGTATTCTCTATTCAATGTAATTAATTGCCAAAAGACCTCTAAAAATCCTAGTCTCTCCAGGACATATTTTGGAAGAAGGTGGGGTGGTTGAGGACATCCATAAACCCTAATGACTATATAATCTTCAAAAAGAAAAAATGCTTCCCCAGTCATGCCCTATCTGTTTTCCCTCATCAAAGCACAAGTTGTGCTTGACTACCTTTATAACATTCATAGGTATCCTTTTAGTTACAACTCCTATCATATTCAGAACATGGTATAAAAAATCATTATAAAAAAGAAATAACATTTGAATATGGGTAGAATCTTAGCCATATCCTTGTCCAGCACTGTAAATGCAATCTTTCTCCGCATTCCTCTGGACTTTCACATAAACTTTGATCAAAGAATTGCACATTTCTATACAAAATTAGATGCATGATCGAGGAATTATGATGAAACTTAAAATTCTTCAGCCTTCCCTCGTGTTCTAAAACAACTCATCATGGATCCTATTGATGATGTATGTAACAAAATCATAGCCAACATTTGTGTATGGATCTTTAATGTTCAAAGCTATGATATAATGCCCACCAAGAGCATGTTGTAAATATAAGAGGAGTAACTGAGAGGGGAGGGGTGAATCAATTAGCACTAAAATAAATCCTAGATCCCTTAGATGTCAACACAAGACATAAATACTACTAAAAAATACTGATGCTCGACAAACACACAAGCACTTGGTTTACACTAGTAAATGTTGTAACTAGGTAAGAAATGAAAACACAACTGTAACTTGGAAAATGCTTAACATAAAAATCTTATGATATTATCTATGATTATCGTTACTTAACTTAGTTGCATACACAAAAGAAATAATATGAACACAAGTGACACCAAGATTTAACATGGAAAACCAATTTCGAAAAAACCACCAATTGCAACTAGTTACTAATTTTCACTCTTCTGAAGTGAGCCCTGTTAGGATCCAAACCTATTAAAGGTTACAAAAAACACTATTAGGTGTGACCCTATTAGAGGATTTAATCACCCTATTAGGAGTGACCTTGTTAGAGGTTTTTAGAAACTTCAATCTAGAAATGCCACCTTGTTAGAGGATTTACAAATAATTGTTAAGCCTACTCTGTTAAGAGATTTAGATCATTGGTACAATGGTTAGAGACTAACATTATATTAGAAAGGATCAAGTATACAAGATAGAATTGAGATCCGTAATCAACAATTTAGTTGCATAAGAAATCAAGTCATCTCATTTCTGATGCAACTAAATTGTTGATTACAGATCTCAATTTTGGCTTGTATACTTGATCCCTTTTGATCAAATGTATCTTTCCAGCTCCATAAGGATATTATTCTTATCCTTCTAATTTGCTTCCTCTAAGAATCTTCTACTCTTGCATTCACTTCCACACATTCAATCCTCAATTTGACCTTATATTTATACCTTATGCATTGTCAAGTCAGCTTGAATACAACTTAGAATAAATAATATTCACCTCCTCAATTGGCTAGAACCAACAAACAAATCTATTCAACTCAATATGCCAAAACAAGAAAATCCTTCGTTAGCTAACCCTGCTCGGTAGACACTAACTTAGAAATGATTTTCTTGTGTTAACCAAGTAAACTTGGTTAACACCCCATCTTCACAAACTTCCTTTGGTAATCGAGTGAGCTTGGTTAACACTTGTTCCATCTGAGATTTCCTTTGTTACCTGAGTGAAATCAGTTAACACTCAACTTCTGTGAACTTCTCCTTAACACTCGAGTGAACTTGGTAGTCACTGCCCCCTGAACTTGGCAGACATAGGAAACTATCTTCATCACTCGAGTGAGCTTGACATACACTGACTAGAAAATATATGACATTTTGTGTAACATCAAAGACAATACACAACTAACCAATTATTTTCAACAGAGCATTCATAGTCCCATTTGACCGCAAGGCCTTGTTCAAACCAAAGGCAGTGTTGTACATATATTTCTGAAATATTTCAAGAGCCATAAGTTCTCCGACCTCCTTCTTCTTTGGTATCTCTCCTTTTTCTTTCTTTGACATTGGGATATGTTTGGTCATGGCTCTACCCATGTAGAATATCTTCTAATTTTTAAAATTTTCATTCAATTTGTCCATGTCAATTGGTAACAACATTGGGCCTCCCAAGTCAAAAGCTTCTATGAATGTCTCTTTGTCTAGTGCTAAGAATATGCTTCTATCATTTCTATGGAAGGCCTTACTAACTGGATTATATGATTCTATTAGTGCCTTGACTAGGTCAACATTCACAAAAATCTCAAGCATGAATAATTTTCAAAAAACTCCTGGTCCAAGGGTTTGATATCAGGACCTTCTTTGTCCTATTTTTGTAGACAAACCAAAATAATTCACTTCCATTCCTATCAAGAACCTCTTCATCTCGGCAAAAAATTTAGGGGTCTTTGAATGCATGATCATTTGTAGATTGAAGATTTGGATGAACCTAGCAAAATATGTAGCCAATCATCTCTAAAAAGGATAGGGATTTTTTCCTTTGAAGTAGATTCTTCAATTTGTGCTTGTGCAATTAATTCTCCTTCCTTATGTGCCATAGCTTTCAAAGTATCTCAATAATTTTGAACTCTGCATGCTGAAAGTTTGCTCTACAACTCTGAAATCACTCTACCATTTCAAACTCTTTGCAAATGGTAATGAAAATTCTCATTCTTCTTATAATTTATCCATTTCTATAAATGGAAGTGTGGCATTAATGTCATTCAAATTGGCATGATTAAAATCCTTTCAATCCTTGAAAAGTTGGCAATGTCTTCACTTTTTACTATTCATAATTCTAGCTCACATTTCTTTTTCTAGCTCAGACATGGTTGTTTTAATTATATTTTATGCTTTTAAAACTGAAGATTGCAAAGTAGAGATTCCCTTTTATCTCTACTTCTCCATAGTTTCTTACTTTTCTTTGTTTATGGTTGCAATCATGTAAAAATGGTTATATTTATTGCTTTGCAACTTCTCCATCTAAAAGTTTAACTATCATGTTAACCTTGAAATGTTGCACTTCAATCTATTCTCCACTTTAGAACTCTATTTCCTTATTAATCTTGTGGACCCATGAAACAATGAACTCTTCATTCAATCCTTAATCACCTCATCGCAACTATTTGCTTCTACATTTCCTTGACTGCAACGAAGTAGCGATGACTCCACCATTAACCATGTTTGCATCTTCACAGAATTAAAAGCAATTATTAACAATCATCTTGTGAAGTGGAAAAAACCATTGTTTAAACCATTTCTCAATTTCTCAACCATTTAATCCTTACCTAATAAACCATGGCAATCAAGCAAAACTACCACTTAACATCTCTTCTAAACATTGCTACCTTAAAATCAAACCGTGACTTAATCCTTGCAATCTAGTAAAAGCCTTTAGACTAACCCTTTCATAACTTCTTCATGGCTTATGGTTAAACACTTTTATCACTTACAAAGCTACGATGACCCAAACTTTGACCTTGCCACCTCTTCACAACTGCCAGACATATAGCTCCTCTTAACCGTGCAATGTTGCGATGACTGTCCTGATTGACTACTACTTTGTTTTGTTGCTTTGTGAGAAAAGAATTTAACTACAACTCAAACCTTGTGATGGTTCAATATTTATTTCATTAACTGTTAGATTCTCTTCACAATTTCACAACTATAAACTCTAACTCATAGCTAAATCCTGTGATTATGCGATAATAAGATTTCGTTACTTCTCTACCTTAACCTCAAGTCAAGTTTAACCACATCTGATGAAGCACTAGCCTTAAACATAACTATCCTGGTTACTTTTCACACATTTGCAACTTAAAATATCTCCTCTACTTTTCCACTTGTGATGTTTTGATGACCCTTTTGGAATTAAATGTTACCTTATTCGCAGCTTCGCAGCTCCAGAACTTAAAACTTTAACTCGCCTCTTAACCCTGCAAAGCTACGATAATAGACTATCTTCACTTTGCAACTACAAACCCAAGTTAACCTTAACTACATGCAATGCTACAATGTTTTAGACTTTGACTATTGTGGTTACCCTTCATAGCATCACAACTTAAAATGTATTAAGTTAGAAACAAGCTGTGACCTTATGATTTTCAATGAATCTCTTCTTCGTAGTCCAAACTTGAAAGTCAACACTAACACCTACAATGTTGCGATAATCTTTTTGATGACTATTTTGTAACTCAGTAGTCACCAAAGCAGTTAAGAATCAAATCGGAGCAATGAAGCAATTGAAAGGATTTCACAACATCGCAACTTAAAACACTTAGGGGAATGACTTATTACATATGAAAAAGTTCCATGGGTTTAGGGATATAAAAATCAATGTATAACCAAGGTTTTTCATGGATCCCTATTTTATACTTGATGTCAATTTATGAGCAATCCACCAAAACATAAGACATGTTTACTTTCTAGGGTTTTTTCATGAGGATGACAACATTTTTAGAAAACCTAAGCAAATGAAAAATAGTTTCTTCCTAATTTTCACAAGGTATCACAAAAAAAATTGGTTGGGTGAAAATTCAAGCAATCAGTGGCTTTATCTGGGGATGATGGATAACTTGTATCCATGCAATAATTTAGAACTTCTGGGATAAGAAGACCACATACATGATAACACATGGCAACTTTGGAGAGAAACACCCAACAAGATAGGGGAAAACAATAGAACAAACATCAAAAACTAGATTGTACAAAAAATTACATATAATAAAAAACCTAACTAATGTCATGGAAAGATAAGCATTTCAACAAAAATACCTCTTCAAGAATTGTTGATGAACTAGCAATTCTAGAATATCACCTAATAACTCCTTTATGAAATAAGAGTCTTCTCCCCAATTTTCATTAACTAGATTTGGTCCTAACCAGATAGGATCTCCATGTTTTCCTTTTTCTTATAATCTGGCATTCCATAACAATACCATATCTTCATGATACAACTTTCTCGATACTATCCTCTTGTCATATAAATGCTTAACTTGGACTTGCAATTTTGCAATTTTGGTAGAAGCATCTCTTCTTGTCTCATCCAACTGCATAATTCCATCCATTCTAATCTATATTTCATCTATGATATCATCACCATAATGTTGATAAAACTTATACATACCCCTTAAATTATTCTAACGAAACCTAGCTTGTATCCCACATACAAGATCAAATGGTGCACATCTTATAGCCTTCTTCATTGTTACTCTATTAGCCTAGAGTGCCAATGGAAATTTGGAATCCCATGCTTTTTTTTTTTCTTCTAGGATCCTCTTGATGATATTTAGCAGACTCTTATTGCTTGATTTTGCCTGCCTATTTCCTTGGGGATCATATGGGGAAGATGTTGATCTTGTAATACCATACTTGTCAGAAAATTTTATAAATTCTTTAGACCTAAAGCACATGCCATTGTCACTTACAATATTTTTAGGGCATCCAAATTTGGTTATAATGTTATTCATCAAAAAGTTATTTACCACTTTACTAATAGAATTCCTAGTAGGAATGGCTTCTACCCACTTTGTAAAATAATTTGTTGCCACTAGTATCCATGAATAACTAGTACTAGATTAGGTTGAAATTTCCCCTATGAAATCCATTCCCCATTGTTGGAAAGGTTCTTGTACTTCTACTAATTTCAATGGCATGTTTCAAAGAATTGTAACTTTTCACTAAATTTTTGACAAAGACCACACTTTCTCACAAGTTCATATGCATCTTTGAAAAGAGTAGGCCACCAAAATCCTACTTTTATTATTTTATGAGTTGTTGTTTTAGCCATACAATGCCCTCCACATACTCCACTATGCATTTAATTCAAGATTTTGACTAAATGATCTTTATCAACACATTTGAGGAGTATACCTTCCATAATTTTTCCACCATAGTTGTCCACTCACAATGACATACTTGATAGACTATAACTTTAAGGCCCTTCTTTGATTATCACTCAAGCCTAGTGGAGCTTTCATGTATTGCAAATAAAATATTACATCTTTATACCAATAATAAGTATCCATATCACAGAATCCATTTATGTCATCATCATCAAGTTGATTTGATTTTCTTCAAGGTTTTCCTCTGCCATCATCTTGGAAAGTCCTTGCCCTCTCACCAACTTAGTAATCTAAATATCTATATTGAACTCTTGGATCTTGTTGATCCATCTACATCTTCTCCCTAAATCTTCCTGTTATGAGAAGATGTCCTTTACTACAAGACTTGGAAAAAATTAAATCACAGTAGCTCTCATTAGGTAACACCTAAATGCTTTCACTTATTTAACCAATGCATTAGCCTATTTCTCATTTATTTCATATTTCAATTATATATCCTGTAATGATTTAATAAAATATGTTATTGGTTGTTCATACCCATCCTCATTCTTCTACAATAACACTCCCACAATAGTATGGAATGAGGCAAAGGAGAATATGTGCATCGTCTTAGAGTATTCAGGGGCCCTTAGAACATGAGCATATTTTATTGCTTGTTTTATCTTCTAGAAAGCCATGCTTGGTTCTTTATCCCATCTAATCTCATAGCCTTTCTTAAGCATTTTAGAGATCAGTTTGTTTATTTCAACAAAGTTTGTAACAAATCTTCTAAGGAAATTAATTTTCCCAAAGAAATATTGAATCCCCTTTGCATTCTTAGGATTTTGAATCTTGTCTATAGCTTCTACTCTTTCAGGGTCTATCCTAACTCCTTTTCCAACCAAGTGACCCAATAACTTACCTTTAGTAACAACAAGGGCATATTTTCTAGGATTCAAAGAAATACCATACTTAAGAACTCTAATAAATACCTTTTCATGATGCATACAATGATCATTTTCATCCTTTAATTATGTTGTCAAATCATCTTGATACACCATTAAGAATTTATCAATTATGTCTACAAAGGCCACATCCATGGCTCTCTGAAAAGTGACACCAATACTAGTTAGGCCAAAAGGCATTCTGTTGTAGACATATGTTCCCCAAGGTGTTGTAAATGTTGTCTTGTATTGCTCTAATTCCTTTACAACTACTTGATTGTATTGAGAGAAGCCATCCATCATAGACATCAATCCTAGTTTAGTAACTCTTTGCAACATGGCTTCCATGTGTCTCAAACCATAATTGTCCTTTAGTAAAGAAATGTTTAGATTCCTAAAATCAACACATAACCTTATGCCACCATTATTCTCCCTAATAGGGACCAAATTTGATACCCAAGAGGAATTCCTGATTGGTTTGATGATTCCTGCATCCCTCAACTTTATCAGTTCTTCTTACATCTTTGGTGCCAAAGTTGGATCGATAGGCCTCTATTTATGTCTGAAAGGTTTATCTCCTTCCTTCAATGGGACTTCATTATAAAATATATCCTCTCTATAGACCTTCAAATCATCATAAATTCAACCAAATACATGTCTATATTTTCTCAGTAATCTGCCTAATTTTAGGTGATAATTTCTTCCCCATATACACCTTCTTAGGTGCTTTTGTGGTTCCAAGGTTTACCTCCTCTAAATTCTTTGCATCATGGTATTTTTCATTTGCCTTAAATCTATCATGATTGTCAAAAATAGTTTCTAACACAACCAACCCTTTAGGGATCTTATCAACTAAACAAATTCTTCACTAAAAATGATATCCTTACCATCTATGTTTTCCACAAGTACTACAAAATCTATTCCCTATCCCTCAAAATTGCTCCTCATAGTTAATAAATCTTATAATTTATCCTTGTATTCCTTAAATACTTGCCAATTTTGGATATTATAGGGATTGGGGGTCTAGTTTTTACCTCCACTTTTGACAGGCCATCAAAAGTTACATCATTAGGTTTTATAGAAATGTTAGCGAGCAAGTCATCCATCTTGTTATTACTCCTATCCTTCCATGCTATCCCAAAAACATCAAATATTTCTATCATATCCCAAAAAACATTTCAATATTGCTTCAATCTTTTTTTCTTAGAAACATATACTCCTCTTACTTGGGAAATAATTAGCTTAGAATCACCGATGACATACAAGCACTTAATTCGATGTTTGTGAGCCAGTCTCAATCTTTACAATAGGACCTCATATTTTGCTATGTTATTTGTACATGGAAATTTTATAGTGAAAGAGAATTTATAAGTGCAACCATAAGGAGAAATCAAAAGAATACAAGCCTCAAATCCTTCCTTACATCAAGCTCTATCAAAGTACATCATCCAAAGATCTCCTTTTTTTTATTTTGACTCAGCTTCCACTGCAATGGGCAACTTTAGCACTAAAAGCATTAATATTAATATCTACAAAGCATGTCATATCATCTTCAATTTCTTTCTCAATCATGTAGACACTCTTGGGCTCCCTATTGATTCTTACCAACTTACCATCAATCTTGAAAAGTTGCACATGAAAAATCACATTGAAGAATTCCCCCCATTTCTACACTCCATTTCCTAGATAACAACATACCATATTGGGGTGGTATATCCACAACTAATACATTCATTGTTTGTTCTTTATTAGGATAAGCAAATAACTTATAAGGAATTGTATTTATTATGCCTATAATAGTAACTTCTCTTATATCAATAGCACAATATCTACCCTAAGGTGTATCCACTTTAGTCCCAATTATTTCATTATTTCAAAAGGCATTACTGTATTTGATGCTCTAGAATCTATCATACAATTTTTTAATGTTTTTCCATTTACAATAATGCTCAATACTTCCTAAACACTAATTTATTGAATCATCTAAATACATGGGTGAGATTTGAGACACAACAACCTCAACTTCTATCTCTTTTTCGTATTCATCGGGGATTTGATTTGAGTTATGCCTTACCTTATCACCTACATCTTTAACCCATGATATGGCATTACTCTTATATTTAGGGATTCTTAACAATTTTGATAGAGGGACTTTCAATGTAATTTGAGATAACATTGACAACATATCAATGGGAGAAACATTTGGATTATCTATAGACCTGCCTTTTACTTCCTTGTGCTTGTTAAAGGAATTTGCAACATTTTGAGTCTTCTACTTCTCATTTGCATTAGTAACCACTGATAACTTCTCCTTTTCTTTCTCACCATCGTTATTTTGAGCTTTAGGATCATTTACAGTATCACCCATTTTTTACTCATAGTTTTAACCTTGACATTAGACTTATCCTTAGGCTTATTTACTTCTACCCTTTTTGGATCACTCTTCTTGACAAAAATATTAAAAGATATATTTCCTTCAATGTTTTGTGACATACCCCTAGTTTATTCTTGGGTCACCATATTTGTTTTGATTTCATCAATCTCTTCATTAGTGGGCATTCTCAAAATCACCTCATCCTTTGATGTGAGCAAGTTGCAAGTTGTGTCCTCTTCATCTTCATCTAAGAAGATCTGTTGGTGTACTGCATTAAGGAAATGCCTTCTTTCATGAATGTCATCATCATTCTCACCACAATCAGAGACATCCTCAAACATGTTACATCCTACATCTTCATTACTATTCTCATGATCATATTGTTCTTCACTTTCACATTGGTTATTAGAAAAAGATAATGCAACAACACAATAATCTGGTGAGTGAGGTAACTGACAAATCATACACCATTGAGAGTCA
This sequence comes from Cupressus sempervirens, assembly GCA_028749045.1. Lineage (NCBI taxonomy): Eukaryota > Viridiplantae > Streptophyta > Pinopsida > Cupressales > Cupressaceae > Cupressus > Cupressus sempervirens. The sequence goes on along the minus strand of CM053791.1, from coordinate 675,287,612 downwards.
TCAACCATGTTGATAGATGCCTTTTACAAAGAGTCAAGGGTAATGTTTTCACTAGCATTCTTGGTAGGAGAGACAATAGGTTTCCCATCTTTCCATTAGGTTTTATAAGGGAAAATTTGCATCCTATTTTGCTTACTAAAATTATTAAATTGTGGTTTATCTCCAACATTTTCTCTATGGGTATTTCTCATATGACGGTTCATACTCTTTAGTATCATTAACATATGATCCACCTTATCATCCTCAAGCTTCTTGTTTGCAGCAAGCTTATCACCTTCCTTTTTGTTGCCATGAGGATTGAGAAGCTTTGGGTCATCTCTTCTCCAAGCTTGCTAGATGATTTTCTATTATTCTCTATATTGACAGCCATTTTATAGGCATCCCTCAATGTTCTAGGATCCTTATCTCTTAGAGTATATGCCATCTTGTTGTCAAAGGCATTGAAATAAGTCATAAGGCATACATCTTCACCAAGTCTCATTACTTGAAATAACTTATACATCCCTTTTTGAAATCTCACAATGCATTGAAGTCAAAAATGGATTCATTAAAATTCTTCTTAATGTTTTCAAACTCATTTAGCACAAAACTTGCATTTGTGTTATCACCATACTGCTCTTTGAAAATCTTGTCTAAGTCATCCCATGAGCTAATACTATCATCAGGCAACCTCCTGAACCAATATTTGGCATCTTCTATAAGGGAATGTGCAAATAATTTCATGACCACATCTTTATAACCATTTAGCATGTCTTTGAACTTTCTAAGGTTTTCTTCACCATCGATAACATTATTTCCATAAAAGTTTGTGGCCTTATCCCTTAAATCATTTGAAATGGGGTTCGGATAACTAGGGATACCTATGAAGGATATTTTTCTATACCTATCCATATACATGGGTCTCTTTGTAAGACTTATAGCACCAATAGAACTCGATCCTAAAACATGGGTATAAACATTTAATTTTCCTGGTTGAGTTCTAGCCTACTATGCTATTATAGTAGAGGATGAAGATGGGCCAAGTTGGGTAGTAGTGGTATCACTTATTATCAGCCCACAAGGTGTAGCAGAAGACATTCCTAATGAGGGTTGACTCTGGTTGGTATTTAAACCAAAAGTAGAGGTTAGGAACTAAATCTTTTTCCTCATTTCTGGTGATTGGACTTCATTTTCTACCTTCTCAAGCTCCTTACCCAAATCCTCTCATTCCTTCCTAGCTTTCTCTAGTTCTAGATCTATTTTTGACATGGTAGGGACATTTTTTGATGTAGCTACTAGTTCATTTATTTTGACACCAATCATTTTCTATTTACCCTTATCAATGGTCTTAGTGGTAAGATCAATCACTTGGGTTTCACTTTCCTTTCCAATAGGTTTATATGGCTAGATTTGCACAACTACTAGATTCTCCTTTTCTTGCAAAACCAACTCATATTCACGAGCTTTGGATATCATCTCTTTAATATCCTTAAATAGATTTGGATGCAAGGAAACATACTTATATTCTAACATCTCATTCTGTTCCTACAAGGTAGTTATTCTTCTAAGCAGGTTGTCTCTCTCAATGAAAGTATTCATGGTAATATTTTCCTTCTCCTTCTCCAAATGTATGCATTTGGCATCTTCCTTAGCAACCTTTTTTTAAGAATCTCTACTTCATTAAGTAGATCATTAGGGTCTGTGGTTGTTGTTTCTGATTATGTAGGGGCACTCAGATCAATGAGGTTTCTCTCAATGAAAGGAACATAGCATGGGTGAGGTCTATTTGATTGAATACTTTTAGGTCTGAGATGTTGATTTATTCCTCCTAAATCATTAGATCTAAAAGAAGTATTCCCCATGGATGGAACCATTTTTTCTTGGTAAGGATAATCTTCATGAAAAGGTGTAGTGAAAAGATTACCCAGAAGCCTAGTATTCTTAGATTCAAAACTATGGGATAATGATTCTTTCTCAACCATAGGCAAGCAATGATGATTATCTCTAGGTTTCCATGCATGAATGGATTCTCCCTTCTTCTTAGGCCAATTCTTCTTACCACCCTTTGTAACTATGTATACAAAGGAATATCTGGGTTTTCCCTTATATATGCTCTTGTATTCTTCCTCCTATTAACGATTTTTTACTTTAATATGAGCACTAGTTAGCAAAACCGATGACCGAGTTGCCACCCACTAGGGGAAAAACTTTTTATAATGGCTAAAAGACAAGAAGCTTCATGGGAAAGGTATTTCTAAAAATAGATCTCACACAGGGACCCAACCTAGAGGACTTTAATACTGTATACTTTCGGAGATGTAAACTCTATTTGGCAAATAAGGCACTTGTAAGCATATCATACATCACACAACTTCTGTGGTACTAGGATTATTGTAAATTCTCAAGGTTTATCGCTCAAAAGGAGCCAATACCAAACACAAGCACAAAAACCAAAGGGAATATGAAAATAAATGTATAGCTCTTCATCAGAGATTCCAATACTTTAGATATGATTTCTCTTTATAGGCTCCCCAATAGAGTTGCCATTTTGTTGGTGTTTTAAAACTACAAGTTCCAACAACCACTACCAGGATGTAGAAGATCAATAAGTGCCTAAGGATTAGCTAGTTCCCATATTCATCAACATTTATCTTGGATTTGGACAACCATGATAGAACACAAGGACTCTGTACACTTTAGTCTCTGTAGGGCCAAGGTGAGTACACCTAGGGATTACTTGGTTTCTTCATTAATATATTTCACAGATTTATCCCTTATAGCATAAAATGGTCAAAAATCTTCTTGAAATGTAATCAATTTGTTGATTTACAATAACTTATTATGAAATCAAAGAAAGTTGTCATAATAAGGGAATTATCAACAATATAGTTCTTTACTACAAAAAATAGACAATTGATTTTGACTTAAATGTGTGTTGTGCAACCAAATGATTATATCAATTTGCATCACAAATTTATGACCAGTGCCTTATCCATTACCATACAGAGCCATACTTGTAAAATCTTGACCTATTTAATTGGCTTGTAATTAAATTTATTAGTTGTTAACCCTAAACTCCATTCTTATGATATCCCTCCCATATACCTAGAAACCCTATCAATTAATAGAAGCACTTACTTAATTCCTTGAATTAAAAGCAACAATGAAATGATATACAACTTATCCTAGTTGCATTAAATTGAAACAACTTTGGCCATTCAATCTCAAAGTAACATACATATGAAAATGGAGACATAAATAAGGGACACAAATATTTAGAAATTCCTCTTTGTATTAATTTTCCTTGAACACCATACATTATTGATATAAGACTCTGAATATAACTTAAAACTATGATAAAAAATTTCATTCAATATTCATTATCTTCTAAGAGTGCAAATTTGAAACAACATAATATTGTCACAAAACTTGGATAGACTGCAATAGTATAACACTAAAATTATACAAGACTCAAACCATCCCTCCACGTCTTAGAAATCCTTTTATAAGTAAGAATTGCAACAAGCTTCAAATGGGAGGAAACATGTCAAAAATTTACTTGAAAGCAAATACAAATATATTTTTACATTGATACTTTAAAAAATATTCTTTGTATTCAATCAAAACTTGGGGAAACAATTGCAAAACTGACAGGTGGCACTTTCTCCAAGTATCCCTAGCATGAATCTATTTGTACTTTAACAACCAACCACTTTCCTTGCCTTTTCTTCACTCTTCCTCTTCCACCTTTAACTTTGACTTTAACTATCTAGTCACAATCCCTGGATAGTACAACTTTTATTCCTACTATGACTTCCCAAATGGCTATATCAATGTCCACATCTAGCCATGTGGCATCTCTGATCCCATTTAATTCTTCAAGGCACTTGTTTCATTTAGCATCTGTTATAGCTTTGACCTCTACACTTATCTTACCCATCTCTAATTCTAGTTTATATAGTATATCAATTAAATCATAAACTACTATAATACTAGCCTCACCATTACAGTATGCCATAAACTTGGAGTGATTCAAAATTTCATCAAAAGAGGATGACCATTCTATCCATTTCATGACTCCTCCATCACTATCCAATATGTTAGGTACAAATTTTGGTGTTCCTGTGGCAATTATTTTCATTTACTTCGGATTAACTGCAACTTGCCCACAAGAAATAATTTAATTCCTTCACTCTGTGAATTAACTTCCTAATATAAATGATTAAACCCTTTTGTAAATCTTTCTTCTATGTAAGCATAGGCACAAGGCTCTCAAATAATTGGGTGTAAGGTCCCTATGAGGTGAATAAGGGAGATAACATAGCAATTTCCTAAGAAGACTGATACTCTGCCCCTTGTGGAACAAGATGATTTGTATGCACATTCTGCGAGACAAATTTTAAGGAATTTATCTTGTGAATTAGCAAGTTCTCGATGGTCCTGGTTTCTATCTCCTTGGTGGATTCTAATTCCTCTTCATCAAAAACCATCGCTTGGCCTATCATATCATTTATTTTAGGTGCATAACCCTTTGTTTTTATACCCTTGTCTTCAATCTTAAAATTGGATTTGGCAGTGTTCTTCAAAACCACTATCTCATTCTCTAATTGAAATTTTTTCTACTCCAGAAAATAGATTTTCTTAATTTCTTCCTCATAATGCCTCATGGTTTTAATGTACCTCTCATAGGCTCCCTATAATTATTCGTCAAGAACATCAATCATGTTTTTGCGTAACAGTGATGATATATTTAACAATCCATAAATATGATTGTTGGAAGTAGAAGGAACATTCCAAAATATCACATTCACCCTAAGGGATTCCTAGATCTCCATGAGGGTTGGCTTCTGGTTTTCTAGAGCTAAACTCTATATTGCCATAGTTTAGGCATCAATGTTGTACCTAGACCCCCTTAACTGCCCCAATTGATTCTCATCTTCAAATGAGATAGTTCTTTCCTACCTCCTCATTTGATCTAATAAGAATGAGGAACTGGTATCCCATCCTGGGAAGACAATCATGCCACTCCTCTATACCAACTCTCTTGCCTCTTCTATAGTGAGGGTTTCACTAGCAGGGTCATATTCTTGTAATTTCTGAACTATCTCAGCTACTACCTCATCAGAGTCACTTGGTTTCATCTGTAGCGATAGTTAATTTTGCTTTAATTTGAACTAAAAAACTTTTAAATTTTGTTATTTTGATAAAATTTTCATAATGTATGGATTAATTAGCCTCAATTGTTGAGATAATGGGTGTTTCACACATTGCATAATATTCTTATATTGTATTATTTTGTTTTGTTTTGTAATATTGCACTTAGATGGATGTGCAACATGGAAAGATTCTTATGGGATATTCTTGATGAGTTGTATTGTAACATTGTAATAATATTTTATGTAATTATTTAATATTGGGGAAAAGAATTAAAATTCCAATATTAAATATGGCATCAAGGGGTTAAATAGCACATGGTTTATGTAATACCGCTTAGTGGTTTTGTGGGACTTGCTACTATATAAGTAGTCACAAGGGTAGTTGGTGGTGTGAGAAGACCAAAAGCAAAAAGGGAAAGAGTCTAGCGGGATAAGGCTTGACAGGTTAGCCAAGGGAGCATTTGTGAAGGTTGGAAGCATGGTATGGGATGTGTGGATTCATACTTGTTCACATGGATTGATTGGTAGTGGCTATGGCTTTGAAGGCTTCAATGGTTGTATTGCAATGATGCTTTTTGTTGAATAATACATGGCGATATATGCTTTTGGAGGCTGGGTTTTTCCCTCAACGAGGGTTTCCCTGGTATATCTTGTGTCACATATTTGTGGGTATGTTGTCTATTCTCTTGGATGTGGATTTTAATTGCATATTTATTTCAGTTCTATTATGGGTCATGTGGAAACAATTATATTCTTTATTGCAAGTTTCCTTACAAGTGGTATCAGAGCTATGGTTTTTTTTATTGTAACCCTAGATTGAATCCATGGGAATGCATGAGAGGATAAAAGAAAGGGCAAGATATATGAGTTGTTTATTGTAGATTTTAGGGTTTTGGATTTGCTATTATGATGGGATATTGGTAGATTTTGGGCATGTAAAATTGTTGGACAAAAGGGTTTTTCGGATGTTTCATTTAAATGAGAGTTTTTAGGGGAGCTTGTATAATGACCCCCTGGATAAAAATAAACCTCACCATTGGATCAAGGTTGATGTTTCCATAAATTTTGATATATAATATGCCCTAGTTTGGCCATGTTAAGAGGAACTGAAAAAGTTTTTTAGTTTCAACCCGTAATGGTCGTCAAATTTAATCTCGTTAGAAATTTTGTCAAGAAAAAAAATCATAGTGAAAATGGTCAAAAGAATGTCTTAGTAAAACGGCCATAACTTTATCTTAGGATATCAGATTTCAGACTTCTTACAGGAATTGGAAAGCTAATTCAAAGCACTACAATTTTGTGTAGGTTTGGTTCTATGATTTTGAAATTGTGTCAAGTTTTAAGAACTCGAAAATTAGATGTTATTTATTTTGAGCACAGATTAGGGAATAACTTGGGCATATGAAGTCATATTTTGGAATTCGAGTAGTCAATGGAAAGCTCTTGGAGAGCTCTATACATTGGCTCAAATTTGGTATAGGTTTGGCATGGTTTATTTGGTGATATATTAATCTAAATAGGTTAAGGTATATATTGACTATGGTAGCATTGTGAGTTTATGACATTGTATGTTTGGAGATTTAAGATTTGATGTTATTGTATACTCAGTTCATATTTTAGATTGGTCTCATGATGATATGGTTATCACTGTTTGGTTTGGATATGTATGATGACTTGTTGGGTCTACAAGTTGTGCAGTGTTGTAAGTAGTCTATACTTACAGGTTGCATTCATAGCTTGGTTATGGGTTGTCTTTACCCATTGATCTTTCATTTTTGGCGCATATTTAGATTGATGGCTTAGATTTGGGTTGTCTATGCCTTAAGTCACATAATTTGCTAATTTTTTGTTCATGTAGAAGGGATGAGATGTTGTTACCAGGTACAATCATTGTGGAGGATTGTGGTTGACTATTTTATGCTAAGAGGTTGGACATATTGAGAGTTAGATATTTGGTTCATGGATGTGATCGTGGTGTCATAGATTTTGGCATGACATGATTTGATATATAGCTACTGTATATGAGCAATGTTAGTATGTTAATAGAAACCAAATTTAAATAAAGCTTCTACAAACTAAACTAAATTCATAAACTTCAAGATAGACTAAGATGAGCTCTCAATTGAGAATATGAGCCATTAATGGACTCTCTCAATAAGAAGCTCTCTTGTTGAGTAGCTTTATCTAAATGGATAGGATGTATGCTCAATATGCTTCCAAAGGCTTCAATGGATGATTGTGGATTTTTGGTGTGGATAGATGACTTTAGTATGGATTTGGCTCTCAAAATAACATTATAACTTTACTTCATGGATTGTGTTAAAATGGCTTGGGAGAGGATTCCTTAAATAGGCAAAGGGCTTGAGGGATCAAGGGCTAGGATGCAAGGATGGGAAAAAGCTCATGGAGGGCTTAGATTGCATGAGAGGAGAGCACATGGATTGTGCTTCCTTACAACCAATCAGGGAGTGACACATGTCACAGGGTGAGAGGATGGAGGAAAGGGCAAGGATGAGCCAACAAAGGAGGCTCAAGAGATAAAATCTTCATAAAGACCCTTCATAAGTGCTTTGTAAGAACATTTATGACTTTGTGGGCTTTATAAAGTTTTGTGGTTGAAGATATTTGTGAGAGATACCATGAAATTCGAATTTGAGGGTTTAGGGGGGTTTTAAGCTTGCTTAGGGTTGTAAAAATGATTAGAGAAAGGGTTAGAGATGGCTTAGGACTAGGCAAGTGGATGGCAAGTGGATTGCAATTAATGAGGGTGGGTGAAGGAGGAGATATTTGTTAACTTTGGCTTGAGTCAGCAAGTCTTAACCCATGTTTAGGGAATGTGACAAGGTTAGGAGGGGATTAGGATTAGGGTTAAAGACATCTTCTAGAAGAGTCTAGAACTTCCCAGGATAAGATTTTATGAAATAAATAAAGTTTTATTTATTTCAAGGGTTTGGGTTGAGGAGATATTTATTAAAATATTTTTAATAAACATGAGGATTAATATTTAATCTTGATTAAATATTTTGAGTTGGGATTAGGGGTAGGAAATGATGAGATTAGCCTTTAATCAAAATTAAAGAAGGATTAGAAGATTTTGGAAGAGGTTAGTGGTCTTAAGGAAATTGGCCAAGTTTTGGGCAAAAAATAAATAAATTATTTATTTTGAGATTTTTGGTCAATTTATTAATTAAATAATTAATAAATAAGGAAATAATGTTTAAATAAGATTTAAACATTTTTGGGAGGGATTCCTTAATTAAATATTTTTAATTAAGATAAAGGGATTTAATGGAATAAAAATTAATTAATTAATTAATTAATAAATGATGATGTCATCAGGGATTTTTTTTAGAAAATAAAAATATTATTTTCTAAAGGATTTTTAGGTGTCTACAGCTACATCCTTGATGTTTTTTATTAAGGAAAATAGGTTTTACAGGGACCTGAAACCGAAAAGTTTTACAGCCTAAAAGTTAAGACAATAAAGTCTAGCAAAACACAAAACAACAACCAACAGCCAAAAAGAAACAAAAGGCCAAAGGCCAGGAGGCAAAAGCCAACCGCTAGACCGACAAGGAAAACCAAACCTAATGGTTCTCCTTATCTAGATCCTATAGAGTTTCTGCAGCTTCATTATCCTTCTGGTTGTCCGCTCCTTCCTGGTTGATGTTCTGGGCTTCCTCTTGGTCCAAATGATCCACCTAGTCCCTGCCAACATTCAGATCGGCCTCTTCCTTACCAATGTTCTGGCTAGTCAACTTCCCTGTGTTCCCCCCAACGCCAATTCTCATAAGAGTGTCCCCTAGGTTGACAATGTTCTCATTCAACGTGTGCAGAGTGTCCACAATTTGATTAGTTAGAATCTGGATGATGTTGTCTAACCTCTAGACTTTCTATCCAACCCGAGAAAATCTATCCTCCTGATCATTTCTGGAGTCCTAGCCACTGCAGTACTTCTAGCTGTCATCCTGGTCATTCATCCTTCCAATGTTCTCTTGGACTCTACAGGGGCTCTGGCTGCTATCTTGGATAATCTTTTCCTTTAGAGCCTCGATTTCCTGAAACGACCATTTGATAGATCAGAAGTTATCTATCAAGTCGTTCTTTGCATTGTTCAAAAGGTTGAAGCCAGATTCTCACATGTTATCAGACAAGACCAGAAGAACAAGGTCGATGAGCTCATCATAATGGGTTATGCTGTCGAGGTCCTCCATCACCTGGATGTTCATTGGCTCTCTGACAATTCCCAACCTAGCAATATCCATGTTAAAATTCCTCCAAGCCCTCCTCCTATCCTTTGTTATCACCTCCCCACTTTTTTCCATAGTCTTCTCCTTAGGCAGGGAAGAGGGTGAGACAGGACCAGGGGTCTTAGCGGTTAGGGCGATGAGGTCTTCCTAAAGTAGGGCTTGTTTCAATTTTCTTTTTCAGGGATTATCCAAGGGAGCATCGAGGGTATCGAGGGTTTCCTCCTTATCTCTCCCCCACCCCTTTTCCTTATCCTTCACAGTGTCCTTCCCCTTCGCCTTGTCCTCATCCTCAGACTCAGTCTCAGTCTCCTCTTCTTCTTCACTATCATCTTTCACCTCCTAGGGATCAAGCTTGGGAAGAATGGGGGGGAGACCTCTAGGGCTCTTTCTGCTAGGAAAGCGGGGGTTGAGGGCAGTAGAGATGGCTTTGTTGGACTAATCCCCATCCTCCAATTTAACAACTTGAACATCCTTAGAGTCCAAATTGGCAGTGTCCTCTGAAGCATTCTCAGGGTCATCGAGGATTTTTCCCCTGGTTTGAGCTTTCAGAAACTCATAAACCAAGCGGAGAAGGCCTTCGCGGAGGGCAGGATTAGTGATAGGTTTTCTCTTGAAACCCTCAATATTCTTAGACATGGAGGTGAAAAGAAAGAAAGGAAAGGAAATTTTAACAGCATCCCTAAAGTGGTTAAGCAACACAAAATGGTGTGTTCTTATCCTATCGAACCTAGAGTCAAGAGTGATATACTCAATGAGAATCCTAAGAACATACCTCCATAACTTTTTGATGGATTGCATCTCATAGTAAGTGTCTATCTTGACAAGTTTGTTCCTCTCAGCATCGTCCTTGACAAATTCGCTAACAGCATTGGCCGACATATTTTTATCCTTGAAGAAGTTTATGCCAACCTGAGGGATTTCTGTCACCTCTGTTATCAATCCCTCAGTGATTTGGTGGGTGACACCATCTATTTTAACTTTCCCATTGTTCCATGTTTCCACCATCCCCTTGGTAACCCCAGCATTGAAGCCATGAAGCTTCTCCATGAATTTGATTATACCCCCATTTTCGAGCTTGTGCCAAACCTTCCCCTTCCACTTCTCCATTTCCCCCCAAGGCTCTCTTCTGATCCTTTCCCCAACCATGGCAGACTTTGGCTCTGTAAACCCTATTCCTCTAGCAGAAATGCTGAGCTCAGTTTTCCTTGAGATGCTGAAAACAAAAACGTAATTACAATTTTTGGTGGCTCTATTCACGCCAACCCTCAAAGCGTGTCATATGTACGCATGACTATGACTTGAAAAGAGCTTTGCATGACTTGTAATTACTCCCCTTCTGACGTGTGATTTGGTGTATCTTTACATAATTAAAAGAGGTGATATTAGTACCCTAGATTTGATCTTGCCAAAGTAACTCAATCGCCGCTGCCAAGATTTCATCTCCGTTTGTCCATGTCATCACTAAATTTTTGGTAACAGCATCATTGGTGACCTAGTTAGCAACTGAGTTGGCTTCTCGATAAGTGTGGCTGATGAAAGTCCTTTTGAACTTTCCCAAGTCAGATCTAAGGTCCTCAATGATGTTAGCAATCATCCAAGAGGGCGGGGCATGTCCTTTGATACAATTGATAATGTTTAGGGAGTCGCCCTCAAGCCATAGGCTCTCGATCCCTAACACCAGGGCTAGCTTTACAATCTGTCTGGCCACACTGGCTTCAACAAAGTGATTGGTCTGGTGACCAAGAGGGAAAGAAACAACTGCAATTCCTCCTCTCGAACAATTTCTAATGATGCCACCGCTATCGGCCAATCTGAGATTCCCCTTAGTCGCCCCATCAAAGTTGGTTTTGTGCCAGTCCTCAGGGGGGAAGGACCATCTTGCTTCCTATCTTTCTTCTTGGCTTTACTATTCCCTCTTTCCTTGATGTTTCCTCCCTTTGTGATGGCAAAGTTCTCCATAGTTAGACCTTTAATTTTCTCTGCAATTATGAACTCAGGAGCCTCTCTGTCTTTGAAGATTCGGTTGTTGCCCTCTTCCTAGATTCCCCAACAAAAGTGTGGGAGAATCCAAGAGCTAAAAAGCTGAGTATCCAAAATAGAGTGGTGGCTTCTCCACTAGCGAAAGAAGTCTTGGATGTTGTTAGGGGGACACCAGTTGAAACCGAGATCCCTGGTCAGAAGATTCCACACCTTAGAGGAATAGGGGCAGAGGATGAATAGATGATTTATCGATTCCAGGTTAAGCTTGCAAAGACTGCACCTATTGGGGATGAATTGGCCTTTCTTGGCTAAATTGTCCAAGGTAAGAATTTTGTCTTGCAATAGCAGCCATAAAAAGTTATTAATTTTGGGAGTGAGGCCAGAAATGTAGGCATTGGCCCACAATGACTTCTCCATTTTGGCCCATAAGGAGAAGTAGCCAGAGGCTACAGAGAAAAACCCAACTGAGTTATCACCCCAAATGACAAAGTCCCTGTTGTTGTTGATGGGGGTGGCATTTAGCAAAATCATCAGAGGGATAAGGTCTGAGGATAGCTCAGAGAGGTCCTGCCAACCTTGACCAATTTTATAATCACTGACTTGCCTACCATAACTTTCAATGCACTGTTCTGCCCATCTTCCATAAATGGGGTGGTTGATAAGAGGTCCCTAACTAGTCCAGTTGTCTTGCCAGAATAAGATATTATCCCCTTTGCCAACTTTCCATTTGGCCTTTGACTTGGCCAAGGGTCTAGCCTTTGAGATACCATTATAGATATAGGACCCCTAGGGAATCTTGGTCTCTTTTATCAGGAAGTTAAAGGGTTGTCTTCTCAGATATTTCTCGGCCAGGATATCCCTCCAAACACCTGTGCTTTGAAAGATATGCCATAATTGTTTGGCCAAAAGGGCGTTGTTGAGGTGTTTAATCTTTCTTATGCCTAGACCTCCATAGCATTTTGGGAGACAGACCAGATCCCAAGCGACAAGGTGATATCTCTTATGGTCATCAGCCCCTGACCAGAGGAAGTCCCTCTGAATCTTCTCTATTCTATCTGCATGTTTGGCAGGGATTCCAAAGAGGCTTAAAGCATAAGTGGGGAGGTTCTGAAAAATGGATTTCACTAGGGTACACTTGCCAACTTGGCTAAGGGTAGCCCCTTTCCATCCAACAAGTTTCTTATTGAATCTATCAATGATGTTGTTCCAGAAAGAGTCTAGGGGTCTGGAGCCCAAGGGCAAGCTAAGATAATTGGCTGGTAGGGATCCAATGCCGCTTCCCAAAATTTGAGCAATTTTCCTTTGTCTCTCCAAAGGGGTGTTGATGAAGAAAACTGAGCTCTTCTCCCAGTTAATAGCTTGGCCTGAACCCTTGGTGTAGGTGTTCAGAATGCCCTTGAAAGCTCTGGCTTCACGGATAGTAGCGTCTCCCCCAAAGATGGTGTCATCCACGAATTGCTGGTGAGAGAAGGTTGAGGGGCCCAAAGAGGGCTTGAGACCCTGTAGACTCTTCTCCTGATGTTTCCTCTTAATGAGTCTTCCCAGACATTCAACCATAATGATAAAGAGAACAGGGGAGATGGGATCACCCTGCCTCAGTCCTCTCGAAGGGAAGAAGAAATGAGAGGGGGAGCCATTAACCAAAATAGATAAAGACAAAGAGGAGACAATTTGAGAGATAATTTTGCATAGCTAAGCATCAAAACCAAACGCCTGAAGGACCGCCATGAGAAAATTCCAATCCACCCTATCATAGGCTTTAGACATATCCAACTTTAGCAGAAAGCCTACCTTCTTGCCAACTCCCAAAGAGTGGATGACCTTGTGAACCATGACAATAGAGTTAAGAATCTACCTGCCAAGGACAAAACCAATCTGCTGGGGGGAGATAAACAATGGGAGAATGTTGAGGAGTCTAGTGGTAAGAACCTTAGAGATGATTTTGTAAAAAGAATTGCAAAGGCTAATAGGCCTGAACTTGTCCAATGTATCAACCCCTGGAATCTTGGGAATGAGAACCAGGAAAGTGGCATTGAGCTCTTTCAAAAGGTTTTTGACCCCAAAGAATTCTTGGACAGCCATAGTAACGTCTCTTTTGACCACCTCCCAATAGGTCTTAAAGAAGAAAGTCGGGAAACCATCCAGGCCAGGAGCTTTGTCCCTTGGAAGAGAGTTGAGGGCCTGGAAGATTTCCTCCTGGGAGGGGATAGCTTTCAGCATAGAATTGTGGTGCGGTTGTAGCAATGAAGGGATTACTGACAAAATGTCAGCTTGATCAATCACCAATAGAGAGGGGTCCTTGGAAAGGAGGGATGAGAAAAACTGAACAGCTTCTTCCACAATCTCATCTTCCTTGGATAGAAGGTCCTGGCCTTTCTTAATGCTTGCGATCCTATTGTTTGCATGATGTTTGAGCATGGTCAAATGGAAGAAACGAGAGTTCTAGTCACCTTCTTTCAGCCAGCTGACTCTAGATCTTTGTTTCCAATAATGTTCTTCCTTAAATATTATGTTGTGGAGGTCAGAGAGGATGGCCCGTTCTTCCTAGCTATTCTTGTCATTATATCCATTGTGCTAAATTTCTTCCTGAATGATATAGATTTGGTCTATCTTTTTGTCTTTATCCTAGAAAATGTGACCAAAGTCGGACTTGTTCCAAACTTTAATGTTTCTTTTCACATTCTTCAGTTTCTCGGTAACCCTGAACATTGTGGTGCCTTCAACCTCATTATCACAGCAAGAAGATATCTTAGATTCCAGATCCGGGTGGGAAATCCACATTTTCTCAAAACAGAAGGGGAAAGACCTTTTGACTACTAGGGGGCTAATAGAGAGAGAAATAGGAGAGTGGTTAGAGCCAACTCTGGGGAGAAGGGAGAGTCTACAAGAGTGAGTCTATAGCCACCTAGGAGAGATGAGAGCTCTGTCAAGATAGACCTAGATGCATTCCCCACCCACTCTTCTGTTAGACCAAGTGAATCTTCCCCCCAAGAGGTCTAGATCCATGAAAGCCAGGTTGAGGATGAAGTTGGAGAGGTCGAGCTTGTTGTTCTAATCCAGGGCAAGACCTCCACTTTTTTTGCCATCTGTGAGGGGAGAGTTAAAATATCCCATAACTATCCCTTTGTTAATATTGTAGTTGGCAAAGAACACTGAGATCTTGTCCTAGTAAGCTTTCCTTTCCCTTATTGAATTAGGGGCATACAGGTTTTAAATGAACCAAGAGTCATCACTATGGATATGGGACACCTTGCAAAGGAGAGCATTCTCTGCAACAAAAATGGGGGACAACTTGAACGCCCTACTATTATAAAGAATCATCACCCCTCCTGAGGCTCCTTCTGAATCCGTGGCTTCACTGTTCATGGATTTACTAAAAGAAATCTTGTTTACCAAATCCCTTTTCATCTTAATTTCCTGGATCAACAAATAATTAGGTCTTTGATCTCTAATCAAATTTCTGATAATTTCTTGTTTATGGGCCCCATTAAGGCCCCTAATGTTCCAAGAAATGACCTTCATTTCTTACTTCCTGAGAATTCCTTGATGGTTCTCTGGCTCTCGTCTGCTAGGTTTCTTTTGGTTTCTTCTTGCAATAACTGGTTGGATTTCTTCCTACCAAGTTGCTTGGGAGTTATCCCAACATCAGCCTTTACCTTACTCTGGTTGTCGCTAGGGACAAAGGAGGGAGGTCACGAGGTTGGTGCTTCCTATGATATATTTTTTTTCATACACCAGCCATCTAGACTATCTAGAGAGCAACTATTTATCCACTCTTCCCAATGAGCAACCTGGTCAGGGTAAGAGTTGTTGATAAGTTGAAGGAGCTTTGCCTCCAATCCTTTAAGAGTTGGCATAGTCTCCGCCTGATCAAAACCTGAACCCGGAGATCGGGTCAGGGGGACCTTAGGCCTTGGGGAGATCTTCTGAGGAGAGTCCAGCCTACCCTCTAAACAAGGGGGCTTAGTCCTCTAACCAACGTTCTCTTCAGAGCAGGGTGTCTCTTGCCTCTGGCCGTTCTGCTTTGACCCTACCACCTCAGGACCTTCCTCTACATCAGGGGATTCCACCATAGGATCAAGGGATTCAATGTGGGCTTGATCCTCCAAAATGGTGTCAATCTGCCTAAGGGTAATCTACTTAACTTCCTTGCTAATCTGTGTCTCTAAAGACCTAGATGGTTTACGCCTCCATATCAGTTTCTTCTTCCCCTTGGCTGCTGGGCGAGGGGGAGGAGGAAGCTTCTTGGAATTGTCCAAGGTAACAAGGACCATCGTCTTCTACTTGACCACCCCTTAGGGCACTCGTTGGCCTTGTGACCTACCTTCAGGCAGAGAAAGTAGGTGAAAGAAATAGTTTCATAAATCAGTTTCTGAATGTGCACTCCAAGTTTAGAGTGAAAGGCCACAGACGCAAGCATGTTTGTGCATTCCCTAACTCCAATACAGATGCGAGCATATTTGAGGCAGCGCTTGGAGGTAGTGATCGGATCCGTAGGTAGGAGTTCACCAAAAGTCCTCGCAAGCCCCACAAAAATATGTTCGTTCCAAAATTCTAAAGGCAACTCGGGTAATCCAACCCAAACAGGGGCTTGGAAAAAAAAGAGTCGTTCAAGTTTAGATTGGAGGTCCACTTCTGGAGCACCAACGTGGAGCAACCAATAGCCCACTGTCCCTCACAGAGGATGCTAGACAAATCTTCCATGCATGAAAATGCAAAAGACAAGAAACCCTTCGCCATTGCCATGACTGAGACATGACCTTTCAAAGCCCAATTCTTCTTGATGAAGGACCTTACATTGTTTATGTTAGGTCTCGGCCCTAGAAATTTGTCGACCAGAGTAGAGGCCATGGATCAAATGCTGTGATCCACGATTTTGTCTGGGATGGCGATAGCACAGGTACCTTTCTCAAATTTAGGAAGAGTATTAACAGGCAGGAAAGATGACTTACTTGAAGGTTTGACCCCGAATAGAGAAGACCATTTTGTTGGCAAGTCTACTTTGGGAAGTAGAGGAATCTTGACCACCTCCTTGGGGGGGATAACTGGGTCCCCATCCACGATCTCCGATTGGTCCCTAGCGCCAGAAGATGCCTGTCCATCCCCCGCCTACAACCCGTGTTCCAGGCCAGGGATCTGATCTCGACATTCCTACAGAGTCCCACCCTTACCTGAATTCAAATTTTGAAAAACACAACTCCCTCTGCTCTCGCTCACCATTGTTTTTCTTTTGTGGATGATATGCTACATCCTTGATGTTTCTTGGCTTGGATTCCTAATTTGGTTATGGTGGTATATCTTCTTGGTTGAGAATCATGGTTATTTGGTTTCTTTTGAGGAGCTCATGATGTGCACTTTGAGTTCTTTGATGGTTTGAGGCCTTGGTTGATTCTCATGGTTAGAGGATGGTTTTTTCATCATGATTTCATGGATAGCTTGGAGACATGGTTTAGTGGGATCCTGTGGCAGTGATGGGGTGACAGTGTAGGATTAGTTCCTGGTTTGGTTTCTATCTTCTTGGTTTGACTTGGTACTGACACTTTGGTTGTGTGCGTGTAGACCTGGAGGATCTTCATGTAGGAGATGGATTTTATGATGCCATAGGTGAATTCGTACCATGATTGAGTGGGAGTTTTTGGCATTGATATATTTATTAAGTGTTTGTAGATGTTGAAGGTTTGTCTTAGATCTTGTTACTACATAATCATGTTTAACATTTGCATGGTGCACTTAGTTATCTTCATGGTGTGTGAAGATGGTTCGATCTTGAAGAATCATGAGGTTTTTGGTTATCTTCATGGTGTGTGGAGATGGTTTTTCTTCATGGTTTCATTTTTTATGTCATGGTATACTCTTGATATGCATTTAGAGATTTGATATGTTATAGTATGTTCATATGGAGCATATTATCTCTTTGGTTAAGATGGTTAGATCATGTTGTCATGTTTATGTTTTTGAGGCCATGGTTGGAACTTTGACAATTATTTTTCTTTAGTTTCTTGGTATTGAGTACATTGGTCATAAGCTGGATACTACATCATATTGCTATGTTGCATTTGGAGTTGGCATGGATTGATTGGTTACAAGTGCTCATGGATACTTACAGATGGTGGTGATGTTGATTTCTCCGGAATTAGAGAAGTATTTGTTGGGATAGTTGATGGTTTCAACAGGAAGTTCGAGGGGTATTCACCCAAAATGGACTTGAGAGGAGATTGTTCTTAGTTGAGTCTTGGCTGGATACTTGGATATCTTGATGAGCATTCTCATTTCCCACTCTTTTTCTACTCGATGGTTTTCTACTCGAGAGGTATGGCCCATTGTTTCTCTTAGGTGCATTATGTTTATGCTTGTCTTTCATGGATATGGATCTTGAGTTATGATACATGAGTTAGTTTTGGAGGGTTCATTTGAAAGGTAGTTTAGCATTGGTTATCTCCATGTGCATATGTTGTTATGTTGGTTAAGTTTGGGAGATATTTTTATATTGGGCATATTCCTTAGTTTAGGAATGGCTTATGAGTTTGATCTTCTTGTGAGAGGCTTACATCTATGATTAGTTATATGGTATGGTTTGGGTGTTGTTGTGGCTTCTTGGTTGGAGTTTTATGGAGGAGATCATACTTGCACAGTTTACATCTAGAGGTGTGTGTAGAAGGATATATATATATATATATATATATATATATATACGTGCTCATCTTTTGGGAGAAAAAAGCATAGTCTAAAGACTACCCAATATATAATCTTAGAGATCAATGAAAAATTACAATATAGTTGTAAACCCAAATTTTCTTAGAAGTATTGCCAACCACAAATCGAGAGGTAACTAATAGCTAGAAAACTCTTACAATACAATACAATGCCTTTCATGCACCTAATACACATGAAATAGAAAGCATGAATCCATCCACTATTATTACAAAACCATGAATAAAACCACCTATAAAAGACACAAAAAATCCATAATCCTAATAACAATTTTGAAGGTGTCAAATGCTATCAGTATACAATGTGTGTATGAAAAAAATATTATATTTTGTAGAAAATAATGAAATTTGGAATTTGGAGGAGGATTTAGGTGTTACACTTTAAACATTTTTTAGGATATTTTCATGATAATAATTAAGTCACAATGTCAAAAATATTAATAAAAGACAAGTTAAAACTTCTCATTTCCTACCAAACATAAGTTGTTTTACTTACATATCCCACGAGGGGGAAATAATAGCAACTTATATAACTGCATAAATGCTTTATTAATCATAAAACCTATAATAGATTAATTTACATGGGTGTAAAATGTGCATCTAGATACACATTTTAAAGTTTTTTAGCATGTTATCTTACATTTTCTTTAAGCATATCATAAAATATTTTACATTTTAGTTTAATATTACTGATTAAATTCTAGATTAACAAGCATAAAATAATAATTCATAGTAAAATTATTGAGTAAAAAACCATCAAGAGAAACTAATCTTGTTGGATCTATTGATAAGAGAACACATTGATCTATAGTTCCAATTTATGTTAATAGTAAACATGTAATTAAAATCAATAAGGCACAACACATTGACTAAATGTAGTATAAACATTTGTAGCAATTGAAAGTGAAATATAAAATAACATAATTGACTATATAAAAAATACGTTATCAATCTAATATAAATTAAAAAATTATTGAAATAGTAATCTACTTCCATGTTGACTTGGTTGGAATACAATTAATTGATATTTTCTTTAAGCAAAAGACAACATTAAATCTTCTTTAAATCTTATTAGTAACACTTTAAACTTCAACCTGCATAGGTAAAAAGTTGGCTTGGGTTGTAGGCTCACTCCTCATTGTTTTCAAGTTTTACAATTCTCGATTTTAAAAGGTGAGGCAACTTGCGAAAAAAAGGATCTCACTTGTGGAGGGATTTGTCTCTTACAAATACCCAAGATATAGACTACTGAACTAGATCACAAAGATACCCCCTGGATATATTTAAAAAAACATAAAACACTCTAAACTTTATATAATTTTTTCATACAATCTAATAAAAAAATGTGATTATTATTATAATATAATATTTTTGAAAAACTTCATAATCACACAATTATTGATCTAAATAATGTCATTTATTAATATCTATGTATTTTCATAATACATAAACTTATAACTATACATTTCAATTCATATATAATGTTTTTTTTTACCTATTTTTTAATAAACATCAACATTTTAATTACTATAAATTATTTTTTATTTAAAATATTATTAAATATATAAAGCTCGTGATTAACTCAAGTGTTTTTATTTCCAAGAATACTTGAAAGAAGAGGTTCCTCTTGTTTTCCTTTATGTGAGATGTGGTGGTCTTAAACATACACTCTTTTTAATATGATCTAAATATATATAAAAAATTCTCTAAAAAGGTGTTATTATACTACTTAATGTCATTTCTCCCGTCTTTATACTCTAGTTTATTTTATTCTTTTGAATCAACAATACTCTTGTGTACAAATATATTAGATTCGTACACACCTAATCTCTATTAATTGTACACCCTTAAATCTTTATGCATTTCCCACTTTTGTTGAATATTCATCCTCTTATGTTTGTGTATTTAGTGTATTTTAAATATTCTTTTTTATCATTTTAAATTTGTTTTGTTTAATCTCATAGATTTCTATCTATAGAATAGTATATATTAGTGTGTTTAATATTTTTTTATCATAAAATATATTTGTAAGTATTGTTTGTGAATATTATTTATAGATTTTTTAATCAAATAACTTATGTTTGTGTATTTAATTTAAAATTATATATTTATTTTTTTATAAAATATAATAATCAATATTATTTATATGACAATGGTGATATTTTCATACATCTTAGTGGTTGTTGGAGTTTGCACCTTGTTTCCTCCTCTTGACATAGATCTATTGTGGTGTTTAAGGCACACCAATTGACTCCAAAAAGAAATGCTTCCTTTGAAAGTTGGTCCTAATGAGACTCCCTGTGTTGAAATCTGATAGGGGTTACAATATTTGTTCATTCTGTAAACTCTTGAAATAATTAAACACAACCTTTTGGATTGTATGTTCGCAAAAGATATATGGAATTTATATGATGTCCTTATTAATGATAATGTCAATAAGTGGGAGGTGATTAATGGTTAAGTCCCCAATCCTGAAAAAGATAATAATATCTTTTGGTCTATTCTTCGACTGAGAATCTATGGACAATCTGGAAGCTTCGGAATGATAATATTCTTTTTTTGCAGATTTGGAGAGCTTACTAAGTTTCTGAGGAGACATATAGTGTATATGGTTGCCCAACTAGTTATAATTAAAATCAAGATGTCCAAAGATAAATTAGCAAAGTTACTACATGATGTAATATCAAGATTTTCACATGGAAGATTTGTAACATGTATTTTATGTCTTAAGGAATAAAAGAAAGATCCACTTTTGAGACAACACACAAGTGTTACCAATATGCAATATTGAAGGGGGGGAGGGGTTGAATGAATATTGCAACACTTCTACACCAATTAAATATTTCAAAGTGTAACCATATATATCCACAAATAATAATACTAAAAAGTAAAGCACATGATAATTTGAGAAACTCATAACATAATGGTTTTTTTTTCTTTAGGAAACCTTGGCCAAGAGAAAACTCGGGTGGGGATGGTACCCATAGCTATGTACTAATCTAAGAATACCTTGTTAGGATTTTTGACCCTATTAGGAGTCCTTACATACATTTAGTACATTAGTCCTTATTAGAGGACTTCACCTTGTTAGAGGTTTCAACCCCGTTAGGAGTTGTTCTACAATGGGAACTCATTGCTTAATAATGATTTATAATAAATACAATATGTATTAGATACAATACCAAAATGACTATATTGATATCCCAATATCTAATTAGTCTATTGTGTAGATTGCATCTAATTTTGATCATACATCAAATCTCACATTTGATCAGCCATACAACATCATAGCACCATCATAGCATCCTATATAGAATTCACATGTCATTGTTATTCCTCGCATACAAAAAATGTCCTTACTTTATATCCTTCCCAAATGACTTATTTAGTCAACTGTCTATATAAGACATGTGGCACAATAACCAAAATCAATCATTGAGATATACTACCAAAGGGTTAACATCTAGGATGTCATCCCTACATTGCCAAATAATTGAATTGACAAGAAAAATCAATCCCTTGGGCTGAATTACCATATTACTAATACTTGCTATGTATTATGTAAGATTAACCAATCAATTATTCTTCATCTAAAACATTTTCCAACCATTATATGAACACATGTGAACATACTTATACCATAATCAGGGATTATACTAACTATGTCCAAAATTGTGGCCAATAGTGATCAATATCTTGTGTACATTGATCAAAACAATTTGACTATATATTGTCTTAGTGTATCATACTTAGGCATTTTTATTGATTTTCCATAAACAAAATTGATCATTAAGTCAAGTGACCTTACAAGATGATTATGTTTCCATCAATAACAACTTATATGTTATTGATCACTTGCCAACAATCTTCCCCCTTTTCTATTGATGAAAACATTTAGTGAAAAATGACTAAGTGTCAAATGCCAAAGCAATACTTATCTCAAAACTTGATATGTATTTACTAGTTTTCTATACATATTGTATTCCCCTATGGATATATACTTTTATTGCCTACTCAATACCATACTTCCATTTTTCACTACTTATTATGTCATACTCCCCCTTTGACATCAATGACAAAGGAAAAATCCAAAAAGATTATATTCATAGCAAAAACTTGTTTATCCTAGAAACTTATAAAAATATTAGTATGTCTATATAATTTCCCTTTAGGACTGCAAAATCATTGTCTCATACCTTCTCCAAGTTTCCTACAGCTTGTATTTATCCACACATGGCACAAGCTTCTATTTTTTTTTGCTTTTAGGTATATGAGTCTAAATGTCTCATAAGACTTCCTGGATGCTTCAAGTAGTTGCAACTCCTTTTGCATGATCTAAAGTTTAGGTGAGAGAAAACTTCACAATGTACCATCTTAAAATGGATACACTTGCATTTAAGACCTTTTAGCACCCTTTTCCACAATTGCTCTATCAAACCATGGATGGGCCTGTGCTCATGTCTATTTTTCTCTTCTCTTCCCTTTCAATCTTCTTTGTCATTTCTCATTTTGTGACATATTCTTATAGGTATCGCTTTGCTACCCTTTGGTTGTATCAGTCTATTTCATCTATGCATCCTTCTGGACCTTCTCGGGCCTTTTCCTCTTTAGTCTCTGAGACTAAGTTGACCAAGGTAGACCTAATCCTTTCTGAGGCTTTTTCTCTCCAGTCTCTGGGACTAGGTTGACCTAGTCCAGAACTAGGTTGACCCAGGTTGGCATGGTTCTTTTGGAGGCCATTTTCCTCCATTTTCTGGGTTTGGGTTGACCCAAGTTAACTAGGTCCTTGATGAGTATAAATTTTAGGGCCTAACAGGCCTCAAGTTTACCAATTGATTTATTTATATTCCATGTTAGCTTGAAGTTAACTCTTCATTTAATAGTCAGCTTGAAGTTAACTCTCCGCTTAATAGTCATCCTACAGTTAACTCTCCACTTAACAGTTAGCTTGCAGTCAACTCTTTGTTTAACAGTCAGTCTAAGTTGACCTTTTATTGTTTTCCCACCAGGAAACTAGTATAAAAGGAGACTTGGAGGCTTCATTTTCATAACTCATCTCATCTCATCAAGCGTCCATAGTTTATCAAGCACTCAAGACAAGGAATTATAGTATTAAAGCATTCAAGCAAGCAAGTCTTCTTCAAGCATTCAAGGATTCTTTATGGGCATTTCATCTTCAAGATTTAGCATATTGTTGGCCATCAAGGGAGGATATCTATATCGAGGCATTCATTATCTTCTTCATTGATGCACATTTACATCCATGGCTCCATGATGTGGTTATGGTAGACCCATTTCAATTGTAGAGATATCCTACATCCTTCACATCGAATTCAAGATCTACAATACAACACAATTACATACATTCAAGTGAGGTGAATTATAACATTTACTTTGTTTTACAATCATTTACATATGGTTAATCCCTTAACCTGGGGCTTGATCAAGGAAAGCCCTTGTAAAACTCCAACCCCCAAACATTTATTTTTTGTGTTGATTTGTAGGTTGGGAGTGAAAAGAATCACATATCTGGAGTTGTTAGTTTTAGAGTCATGGACTACGCCAACTTGGTTGTATGATGTCTTTCCAAGTTGACCTAGTCCCTTAGTCTCCTTTTCTAGAGAGATTTCTAGGTTTTGTTCCTTTCATCATTTCATTCTAAGATAACTAACATAAGTTTAGGAAAGTTCCATATCCAAAAGTTATTGAGCGAAAATACATCTTCCTCTACACATTTCAAGGTGAGTCTTTCATACTTCATTTCATTTCATATCTTTACCCTAGATTTACATCTTAATTGGGCTAATTGCACTCACATAGCATCTAGATTTACATTTCTTAAGCAATTAGTTAAATTTCTCATTCACATTATCCTATGAAGGGCCTAAAAGAGTGTATTTCTTGGTATTGTATTTCTCTTTACAACCTAGATTTACTATTACTCTAGATTTACTATTACTACCCTCTTCCTTTGGGTCCTAGCTAATCTAATTTGGATCATAAATGGAATCATACTTGGAAATCCCCCTCTTTCTCTCACATATACATATTTTAATGGCTTATTGCCCTGTAAAGTGGAGGCCTACATCCTATTAAAGTGCTTCCATTTTACCACTAAACACATAGAAATAAAAATGTTTATGTCATTTTGTCTCTCTCTTTTTGTAATACACTAATTGTACCAAATATCTTGCTTATAATCATATTTGATTATGTAACATCTTGATTTGATTTCTCAAAAAACTTTGTAGTCTTTCCTAGCTTACCATCTTATTACTTAATCCCCTTGTCCACATCTTTCACATACTTTACTGAATTGGCACAAATAATATATAATTTATTTCCTTCCTCTACACATTTCTTAGTATCTTTGATATCTATGTCAATCATTTTCACATCATTTCTATATTAGAATATACCTTGATGAATTTTGCTTCTATGTAGTCATGTTCTACTTTTACCTTAGCAAATTCCTCTAGTGAAGTGAAGTTTGTATCAAAATCATTAGGTCCACAACATCATTACCTTCTAGTTTTATTTGTACAGGTAATGCCTTGTTCAGTCTTTCCAATGCTTTGCCTATAATTCTTGTATGTTTTTTGATGATCTTCTTTGATTGCTCCTTGGCTACAATAAAAGCCATCCATGAAACCTTCATTAAGGCATCTTCATTAAATGATTCCAGATTGTCATCTTTCTTCATATTGATAATGAATTTTCTCAAGTCACTTACTGACAATGTCTGCATTCCAAATGAAGTTGGGATCTTTATTATATTTTTAACTATCTTACCTTTCATCTTTGTAATAGAAATGGTGTTCTCATGTGTAATTATCTCCCGATATGATGGTGTACTAATGGAATGTAACCTTGATCAGTTTTATCAATCATGGTGGATGAAGGTTTACCTCTATTTATCATCTTCCTTACCTCTTCTTTAGTTATAAAATCTTCCTTCTCTTTTTTCTTTTTTTCTTTTATTATCATGCTCCTCTTCACTACTAATTTCTTTTACCTTAGTGGTTGCTCCAAATGTAATAACTTGAAATTCATCTTTTGACACAAACTTATCCACAAAACTTTGTTTTCCCATTCCTACTCTTCTTGTGAAGCATCAAGTGTAATGGGTACACCATAAACAAAGAAGTTTGGTTGTTGGACTATATTAAAAATTTGATTTACATCCTTTATATCTTTTCCCTGATTTTTACTCCAACTATCTTAGGTGTAGATGTGCCCTTGTAATCAATTTCATTTAATACTTCATACATTGTTTTCTCTATTTCTTCTATTATTTCTTCATATAAACCTAGCATTATCTTGACAACTCTCATCCTGCTCATCATTTTGGGTCAATATCCTTCATTTCTTCAATTGTAACTAGAGTGTGTAAATAACAAATTGTTTTCTCTCTTATCCTTTGATCTTCTTCTAAACCTATTTGCATTATAACATCTAGCTTGTCTTATATGACATTAGGTATACTTCCCTTGATCTCTAATAGATTCCTTTTGAAATTTAAAATATATTTTACAACACAAGTTTAAAGTAACACTTGGTCAACATCTTCATACCTGACACAATAATTTTCAAGATGATTAATCTTGCCTTCATTTTTTGTTATGCTCATGATTTTCTTCATGTCAAGTTTCCAATTCTTCCTTTCATCTTCTTGGTTCACCTCTACATTGACTTAATATTTTCTACTGCCTCTTCTTTGTCCCTTTTTTTCCCCTATATACTTGGTCTCATCTATAGTTTTAGTCTTAGCAAACTTGCATTTGTTAAAACTATGTCCTTATGCTTTTTCCTTGCCTTGTTGTTCTTGCGTGTGTGGGTTTCTCCGATTTTTTAAACTTGACAAGATGAGTTATTCTTGTGGAATTTCTTGTAACTTTGTAAGGTTGTGGTGTATAACCTGTATCTCAATGACCTCAATAATAGGTGTATCTTGCTTCTTTTTTTCTTCAATGTCTTTTGCCACATTCTCCTCAATAGTCTCTGCACTTATGCCACTAATTTGTGCCTTATAAAAATCTTCCCCATTCTTCTTTAATGTTGAAGACTATTATTTTATGACCCCCTTCCTTTTCTGCTATCTTTTCTATAAATTTCTCTACCTTTCTCTTCCTAGTCTATGTACAAGTCTTCCCTAACTTGTTTGATTTTTTCTTTACATGTAACCCATATCTCTAAACTAGCTTATCTTGATGATGTAAGCATAATTTTAGCATACTATTCCAACATCTCCTAACTCACTTCATAGCGTAGTGTATGTATCCATGTTTTTCCTAGTTCTACCACTTCTATACAAGTAAAGTCTATTTCAACCATGAAGGATATTATCTTTGCATACTTGTCAACTATTTACTTGTGAACCGTATCTATATGTTTAATCTCATTTTGAAATCCCTTGAATAAACTAAATAAACCACTCATTATGTTACCTCGGTATGAATGTTATAATGTTATGTTATTAAATCTTGTATAGGTACAACATTTTTCCATGCACGAAGATGCAATTTGGGAAACTTGTGAATTATATGAAATAACATGTGGAGTATTGGTGACTCAAATCTAAGAGGTTGTGTCTTGTCATGTTTAATTCTCCTCAAATTCTCCAATAGTTGTTGTTTATGAATCTCATAAATATCAAAGTATTCCTTCTCAACCACCATCTTATATGTAGTTTATATAACCCTTTTTGAAACCGAATTTAACCTACTTCTATAATACATATTATAACCTAATATCTTAGCAAAAATGCTTACATTTTTTTTCCTTATGTTAGAAAGAGTCATTACTCATTTATCCATTTGGTTATTGTGTTTACTTCAACTTTCTTTTTAACCATTTTGGTCACAACTGGTACAATGCCAACATTGTCCAAACATGCCACTAAATGAATCAATTCCTTTATGATCATTATTGGTTCACCTCTAGTCTAGACAAATCTATTATGAATCCTACTAAGAACTATTCATATTCATTCTAGCTCATTGAATTCCTTACAATCCATGTATTACTAGATGTATAGGTTTTATAAGTGCTTGAACTTATCCTTAAGGGTTTATTTATCATTGTAAACTTTTCTTGAATCTTCCCAAAAATCATCATTTGTAATTGAGTCAAACTTATACTGTATGTATTCCCTAATTTTCTCTGCATGTAACCAACCATCAAGGGTTTGCAAGAATGCACCCTTTAGAGCATCTTTCATGGACTTAAAAATACGCTTCTTGAATTGATACCTAGATCTCTCTTTCACATCATAGATTTATGGTTTCTCCATGTTTAAACGAAGCTAAAAGATAATTAGTAAATGTTTAAATTTAAAGCTCACATTTTTTTTAAGGCAAATGTGGCAAGCCAAATATAATATAATATTTTGTGTAAATACCTTTTGACAATGATGTACAGGGTTTGCAGAAATCCGCTTGAAGTTTTTTCTTAAACCATCTCCTCTTCCGTGCTCTTTGTGGATTTTTTCTTCTCAAATGGTGACAAATAAAATAAACATACCCATTAAATCCCTTACAAACTTTTCTTCCATAAATATGTTAGGTCTTATAATATGAAAAATCTACTAACTATGACAGAACATGGTCAAATACATATTGAATATCCAAATTGATACATAAACATTTATGGGTAGATATACGAAATAAACATGATCTATTTTACCTTTTGTTAAGCTCACATAACTTATTACCTCAAATTCAAGGTTTGATAGTTTTCTGTTGAAGTGCTCCCCTAAGGCTAAGATAGCCAATAAGGTTGATGAGGAGGATTAATTGCTTGACATTATTTCTCCTTTATTTTTCACAATATTTTTCTACTTTTCTTTCCATACCTTAATATTGCCATTATTACTTTCCCTTGCAAATCTTTTGTTTATGTTCTCATAATGTGTTTGATCAATTATATTATTTCCCTTTCCATTATAGTTTCTTCTTCTAACATTAGGTGTTTGCATGTTGCTTAAAACCCATTAAATCTACAATATCTAGTTGTATGTTCCAAATTGTTGTATTCATAACATCTAACAACATAATTTCCATATCTTGGTCCATTTTGATTTACTTACAATTTGTAATCCTTGGCAATGTGTCCAAAGTTAGTGCACTTGAACTATGTGACACCATTAGTTACGACTTTGTTGCTTCCCAAAGATCTTCTTGTAGTAACATTTTCTCTTTCATTTGTTCATCCATTAGTTCACTAGTTGTGTCTTTTGCATTCATCTAACTTGTGTGCATAAAGCCAATAATTGAAATAACATCCAGTAATAGGTTTGCATATGTATTACCTCTATAATCTACCTTGATGTGTCCATATTGGTTGCATGCATAACATCTTCCATTGAATTACTCCTCATATTCATTAGGTTATTCATTTTGAATTTCTATCTGATTGGGATCTTTCCTAGCTTTGTTTTCTGATTCCTTAGAACATTCACCTTTTTGATACCTAATACTTCCCATATATCCTTTAGGCTTCTATTGCATCATCTTCTCATCAAGTTTGTTAGGACCTGAATATAAGTTTTCAAGATATAACTTTGTTTCCACAAGATCGCATTTGACAATATTAATCTATTTCTCAAATTTTTGATACTCAGCTTTTCAATCTTCAAGTTTATATTGTACCTTTCCAAATTGAGTATTCAAGCCTATGCATTCATCAGTTTTACCTTTTAGATTTGCTTCAAGTTTCTCCTTTTTTGATTTGCCTTCTTCAAATTTCTTAGCCATATGAAGTTATGTGACTTCAAGTTCATGTTTGAGTGTCTAGTTTTCCTTCTTGAGTTTTTGCAACCAAATTTAATCCATTATCTAATTTAAGTTCCTTGATTTGTTCAACTAATTCTTTTCTCTTTATCCTTGCGATATCAATATGATCTTTGAGTTTCTTAGTATAGTCTTGTGCATCCTTGAGTTTCTTTTTTAATCTTTCCTTTTCTTTAGTTTTTTCTAGATCTTCAAGTGCTAGTTCAAAGTTGCCTTGTAAATTTTTTGTAGATCCATTACAATTATCCTCTAGCTATGAAACTTTTTATGAGGAACTAGGCTTTGATACCAAGTACTAAAAAAAGTAATACTGAGGGGGTGGTGGTGAATCAATATTGTAACACTTTTACACCAACTAAATATTTCAAAACTTAACCATATGCATCCATAATTAATAGTACTAAAAAGAAAAGTACACAACAATGGGAAACTCATAACACCATGATTTATTTTTGAGCAAACCCTAGCCAAGGGAAAACTTTGGTTGGGATGGTACCTACAACTATGTACTACTCTGAAATACTTTGTTATGAGTTTTGACCATATTAGGAGTCCTTACATACATTAATACATTAGTCCTTGCTAAAGGACTTGACCTTGTTAGAGGTCTCAACCAAATTAGGAGTTATTTTACAAAGGGAGCTCATTGCTCAATAATGATTTATAATCAATACAATACATAATAGATGCAATACCTAAATGATTATATTGATATCCCAATAAATGATTAGTCCTTTGTCTAGCTTACATCTAATTTTGGTCATACATAAAATATTGCATCTCATCAATAATACAATATCATAGCACCATATATAAAGTCAGTATGCCATAATTATTCCTTGCATACAAAAATTCTTACTTTATATCCTTCAAAAATACTTATTTAGTCAACTACCTACACAAAATGTATGACACAATAACCAAAATCAATCGTTGAGATCTTCTAAATAAGGGTTAACATCTAGGATGTTGTCCCTACATTTCCAAGTAATTGAATTGATGAGGGGTTTCAATTCCTTTGGACAAATTACTTTATTGTCGATACTTGCTCTGCATTTTATGATATTAACTAATCAACTTAATCTTCATCCAAAACATGTGCCAACCATTATCTAATCACAAGTGAACATAATTATACCATAATCATATCTTATATTAGTTATATTCAAAATTGTGGCCAATACTAATTAATATATTGTGCTTGATGATAATTGGACTATATATCGTCTTCTTGTATTATCCTTGCACATTTTTCTTGATTATCTATAACTAATACTAATCATTAAATTAGGAAACCTTACTAGATTATAACGTTTCCATTAATGACAACATCTATGCTTTCTAGTATTGATCACTTTCCAATAACAAAAACTTAAGTGTTGAATTGGAGGAGAGAGAAAAAAGATGGAGAATAAACCTCACAAAATGCAGCAAAGAGAGCAACACCCTAGAAATTGCATTGCTTGAAGTTGGGCAAGCTGAGCAGGTATTTCTCCCTCAAAAATAGGATACAAGTATTGTTTGGCTAGATGACCCTCTAGGTTGGGTTTCCTGGCTTTGATTCTTTTTACAACTTATCATGTTAAATATTTACCCTCGTATTTGTTTATCTTGTTTATCTCTTTGGCTATCACTCAAATTTGGGTAGAATGATGGAGTGACAATTCACTTTGTAATGCCATAACTCTCATATTTCATGTGTGATATTTTTGATAGATATTTATTTTCTACCTCTCAATTAGATTAAGGCTAAAATATATGTAGAATGAGTTGTGTATAAGGATGTCATGTGATACTTGAGCTAATGTATTTTTTGGGTAAATGAATAACTACATTGGGCCAACACCATTCAAATTATATAAAAAATGATGGATTGCAATGTGATTTATCTTCAATAACAACTTGCACTAAAATAATATCCCCATTGTATTATGCACATTTCTACATCTAGTCCCTTGTTATGGATGTATAAGTTACAAAGTTACAGCTAATCTACCTTATAAACTCTTGGTATATACAACTTTTTGATTTGTACAAATAGGTATAGTGGAACTTAACATAAAAAACCATGCAAAAAATAATAAACACTAATTAGTAGTACCCAGACTCTTTTAGATGTGCCTTGCCCTCTTTGTTTGCTAGCTTCCATAGATTCCTTCCCACAAGTTCTCAGTGTTCTCTTCTATTTCCTTATTGGTTTGTGATTTCTTCATCTTCCCAGGGTGGGATTCTTCAACAATTAATGGCTAGTAAGATTTGAAATTAGAATGGGTTGGCCCTCTTGTAATATCCTCGATATCTCTAGTATTATCTTCAATCCATTCCTCGCTAGAGTGAGAAAGTGTAGGTGCTTAGTCCTCTACTTCACTATAATTATCCACCCATAATCCTTCCTCTTCCTTGTAGACTTTGGTCCAATTATTTCTAGGGTAAGGGATGATATGTGTCATCCTTTACGGGATACAAATTCATGTGAATGTCTCCCAACCAGTCTTTCAACCCATCTAGCTCCACTATTATGATAGGAGGGGGGAACCATGTACCTTTCATCCTAAGGTATTGTAGCGATGCCATGGGATAAGAATACTATTCTCCTTGTCCACATTATCCAAGACAACATCTGTCTCACCAAGTTAGGCATGTTTGAACAACATTTGATAGAGGAGTTTTGCCTCCACCTCTGAGAAACCTTGAATCAAGGAACAAACATTGCAAAAATATCTGCATTGACCCCACATTTGTTGTGAGATCACGAAAATTTCCCAACCTAATGTGTCTTTAGCTATATGTAGTACCAAAGGGTCCTCATTCAGTAACACCTTCCTTAGGTAATTGTTTGAAACCTCCCAAAGAAGGAAATCATATTCTTTAATATTTATTTAAAAATAAAAAGTATTAATTATATCATTCATGTTTATAAAATATTGATTATTTGAGTTGTTTCTTATTTATTTTAGATTAAGAAGATAAATTAAAAAAATAGTTAATCAAATCATGATGAGATACCACATCATAAATGTAATATTATTCTTTTAGATACATATAATACCTTATTTATTGTTTACTTTATTGAACTTAGGCAATCACACTAACATGATGACTATAAAATGGTAATGACTAATGCTCAACACTATGAAGACTTTGGGTGTTGTCGTTGATTGACAATTGGTTGATTGAACATGTAGAGGTTGCAAGTCAGGGCAACTACTGGTAGACAGGTGTACCGATTACAATAAATAGAATGACTTAGTTGAAGTCATGATAGACAAATAGGAAAAGTGAACAAAAAATCAATAAATACACACAAAGAGTAAGTCAAGGATATGATAGGAGGAAAGGAAAGTTTGAGAGTGATGTGATAGACATGCAAGATGACGTGACTAAAGAAAGAAAGGATGAAAATATAGATGTAGACCCATAGGATGACATACATGCCTATGTTATAGGCACCTACATATTGGTAGTCACAACTATTCTATGACTAACTCTTATGTGTGACTCAAATTTTGAATTCATCAACTTTGAGCAGGATAGTTTTAGGGTTTTGGTGCCTAGATGAAAAAGAATGTATATATTGTATAGACTTCAGTTTAAGAAGTGTGTTGCTGATAATATTGAGCATAACTACTAGAAAAGAGAGGAAGGAAAATTAGAGAGATATGCCAAAGAGTCGAACAACAAACCAATGTGTAAGTGGAAGCTTTAACAAGCTTTTGTAATCCTTAAAAATTGTATACGTTCCCACTAGGATTTGTTCCTAGAAAGAACAATTTTAGCCTTTGACAGGGCACCTGTTTACTTGAAAGAAAAGATTAGTGGGTATATTACTTCCACTATGATTTTCATACTCTCATCAAGGGTTTCCACTTATAAATCTCTTGTGTCATTAATGTATGCACTTTTACATGATCTTGTAACTGGTTTGAAATTTTGATGCACCACCTCCTCTTAGTACTGGTTTGAGACAACATACTTTATTGTTTAAAATATAATATTTAATGTTACAGATATAAGAGATACTAAATTTTTAATTTTAATTATGCTTGAGAATTACATTAACAAGCTTTCATGTTTACAATACTTTTTCCTATTATAAAATTTTTTGTCTGGAAACCTGCACTTTAATTGCATATATTGTAACACCAAATGCTCCAACTCTGATACATAAGACTTCCTTATTCATAGGGTATACAAAATATTCTAAGGGTATCTAGGTCAACATACTACATTGAACTAAACATTATTTCAAATTAAAATATAATGTTCTTAAACTTCATTTACTTTGTAAGAATATAAAATAGTATAATATAAAGGTTTGGTCTTATAGACATTTAAAAAACCTCAACTCTTAATGCATTATTACAAAATTGTGTTCTCAAACCTTTAAAAGATGTGTTTTCATCTTTTACTCTAACATTATCTAGTCAACCTTTTGGATCAGTGATTTCTAATTTTTAAAGGCATTCAAAGAGTTAACAAGATTTAGTTTTCTTTTGAGTTTAGCCGTAAACTAACTAATGACATATTCTATGAGAAATATATAATTTTTAAAGTTCACAAATGGAGTCTAATATATTGATTTTTCTCTTTAGTTCGATGTGATATATAATGACCTTTACCTTTGAAATTAATTCATTCCTAGATATAGTCGATAGGATCTAAAAGGTCAAAATAATTCATAAAATGAGCTTGGGATTGCAACAATATAAGGAACCTAAAAAAAATGTGAAAACTTGTTAAATAACAAGATCATGTAGATTGCTAGGCTTCGCCCGTTTAACAATTAAAAAAAAAAATAAAATCATGTAGATTGAATTTAAATTAGATAGTTATTATTATTTTTCAAAGTTCTTCTTATCACAATTGTTGATTATATATTTCCTGTTTTCTCTAATACTTTATCTCCAAAGAAACTAGATATAAAGTTCACAATTAGATCCATTGATCTTTCAAATGTACATAGATTAATTATAACTTAACTCTCAATGTAGTAATATTCTTCAAAATTGTATATAATTATTTATACTCATATTGTCTATTATTTTAAAGATTCAAACTATATAAACTCTAAAATATTATGTTAAGTTCCAATAACACCATTATACTTTTAAAAATTTGTTATCTTAAACACTTAATTTTATTTATTTATTCTTAAATATATCCAAAAATTATTTCTTTCCTCAAATAAAATATACTTAAAAAAAAAAATCTCTAAACATTTTTTTCAATAGTTTTTTTTTTCTATTTAGTCAAACTCTAAATTATTCCTCTAATAAAATTTCTAAACTAAACTAGACTCTTGAACTCTTAAACTAAACTAAGAAACTAACTCAAACACTCCATAATCATTATATCTACAATTTCTACACCAACAAAATTCTCATTTAGCAAATTCTAAATTATTCCTCTAACTACAGTTTCTACATAAAGATAAATCCTATTCACTTAACTTTAAGGGCTCGTTTGGTTGCAAGAATAGGAATTGAGAATAAGAATTTGTTATTTTGGGATAACAAATTTTGAATTTGTTATTCTAGACTCTTTTGGTTTGACAACAATGAAATTCGAATTACAATTCAATTTGAAATTTGAAATTTGGAACTACATTTGAAATTGAAATTTGAAATTCAAAATCCTCGAGAAGCTCCAGATCGCGGAATGGATGGGGATTGCTACCTAAATATGGTTTTACTATCGATCTTTGTTGAAGGAAATCCTTGATGAAATTCACTTCCTCATCTACAACCATAGATGAAGTCATTGGATTGGAGTCTCTATTTACAGAATGATCCAAATCTTTATTTGAATTCGAACCCCTCAACGACTTAGATAGGCAAGAGTGTCTGCAAGACTTTTGGAGACAATTCACTTTCACATTGCGATCTGATAACTGCCTAAACTTTAAGAACCATAGCTCTTCAGGTGCATTGCAAAATAAAGCTTATAGACACACTTTAGTTAGAAACACAAAAATGTCAATAAAATCTTAAAATGATAGATTATGTAAGATCACAACTTGCCTGTGCATGAGATTCATCCATACCATGACACAATTACATGCCATTAAGAAAAACCTTTGCCCCATACCAATCAAACATATCTGCATGTAAGGGAAGACAAATGAAGTCTACAATGCCTATACCAACATTTGCATGTGCTCCATTCTCAACATATAACTCTCTATCACCATTTATAAACACTTTCCATCTCCTTCAACAATTTGAAAGGAACTGCATAATAAAGCAGGATTCTTGCTGAAATTAGGAAATCTGCTCCATGTAGTGGATTTGAAATTTTCATCAAATATGAAAAAGTCAAAATTAGAATAAGGATTGCAGTTCCAATAACACCTATTTCAGAGGAATAACAATTGCTCATTTTTAGGCCAAAATGAAAATACAAATTTCTATTCCCAATTTCAATTTGAAACACCAAAAAGTAAGGATTTGATAGTTTGAGAATTTAATTGAGCCAAAGGAGCCCTAAATCACTCTTTTAATGCACACTCCTAATTAACCATGATGACTAAACCTTGCAAGGATTTAGGAAATAAAATCAAGCACTAAGTTACATGGAGAAATCCGTACTCAGCATTCCTATACCATGTGATCATATATTTCGGCCCCCATTTATAAACAAGTGCCACAACACACCCTTTGTGGTGTCCACAGCTCTTCTCCGTTAACCAGTATATTGCGGTACAGAGTTCGAATCACAGTAGAGCTAAGCAAGCAAAAGCCTCGGCGCCACTTGCATTGCTGCTCGTAAACGAAGGCAACCTGTAACAGCAAATAAACCGCTGAGATTATCTTATCTCTTATCTAATATCAGAAGCTTAAGCGCCCGGTTGCAGGGAGGAGCTCCACGGGGCAATCTAAAGCTGCAGAGAGGGGCGACGGAGGTAATGTTCGTGTTAATTTCTGGCGGCTCCCTTTGGAACAATAGTAATACATCAGGTTAGTTTCTCTGCACGTTCTATGTACATTGTAAGCTTCGTGTAATATTTTTCAAGTCCTGCTAGGGCCGCCGCTACAAAAGTATCACATTAGATACAATTTAAAGCGTCAAAAAAAAATTAATATGCAATTTTTCTGGTGGGAATATTGTTATGTGTTTAGGTTACTTGAAGTTAAATCTCTGGAAATTTGTTCAAGAGGTATGAAGGCGTTATTAAGTCACAGTCTTTTTGTAGGTTTCGTGTTTGAAAACCCAACGAAACAGGCAATTGCAATTTATTAGTTTTTAGTTTAGCTTTTTCTTTTTGAGCTGGGCGTAGATAACACCGGTGCTTTTTTATGACCACCTAGTTCAATCTTGGGTGTGGAGAAATTATAAGGCCAATTTTATGTGTATCGAAATGATCAATAGATCAGACTTGATTCCATCTAGCCCTGCGTAATGCGAAACTTCAGTAGTCCCTCCTGTGTTTGATGTATATACTCTTTATTTTGAATAAATATTTGATGTGCCTTGTTGCATATACAATGCATCTAGTTATCGTACATACAGATAAAACAAACCTTAAAATCTGAATAAATTAGCTTTCTTGGAAAAAAGTTGTATGGCGAACTTTATTAGTACCTATTAGTTGGAGGGGAATTTTAACTGCACCTTCTTGACAAGTAGGCATCATATAGGTAGCTTGTCTTCTAAAGATTATTTTTAGTGACCTGTGTAATTGCGGTGTTTTTGTCATCAGAGAAGCTTGGCCGCATATAAACAAGAACTATGGAGTGAGCTTGTTTGCATGTGCTATATAAACTCGATGTAAGATCTTACAGGTGAGTTGAATATGGAAATATTTGAAAATAAAATGCATGGATTAATGATGGAATATAGTAGAATAGTTCTTTGTAAAAATAGGAATCATTGCATGTTGTCACAGAAGAACCTATTAAATTGAAGTTTTTTTTTTTGTTTATTTTGTGAAACGAGGTGCAGGTAGTTGATATACAGGAAACTTCAAGGAATGTTTCTTTTTAAAAGTTTTATACAATTGGAGAAGTTTTAGAGTTTAGAAAATAAGGTAATGTGATGTTTATTGTAATACTGAATTTTTTAATGATACAAGAGGATTGCATTAATCTGATATGCTCAACTATGCAGCCAAGGATAAGATCCCAAATAAATAATATCTCATCATTTTGATCTCTTCATTTATATACTGCCTCTTAAATCCATTATTTATTCTTTATCATTATTGATATTTGTGAATATAGTTGCTGTATATCAGATTTTTAATGAATTTGGGCAATATTATTGTAAAACATTTTATTGACAAATTTACTGATAAGAAAATGCCAAAAGGATTTATGTAATTAAAAAAACAGTCTAGATTGGTTCCTCTTGATCAAACAAATTCTCTCTCAAATCAATTATTTGAATTGTCAAAATTCAGTACATTTATTTCACAATGATTTGGTCAATGAGGAAAATGAGATGTACGAAAAATAAAAAAGAGTATTTTTTTTCCGAAGAAATCTGGTCAGTGGTGTTTCTCTCCTAGAAGATCCTGTCGACAATTTTTCTCTAAATGGAGTTTGTATGTATGACCAAGTAGGGCTTAGTGTGTTCGTAGCTAGTGCTTCTAGCATTTGTGTGTTGGGAATTTTGTTTTGCCCTTAATTGGATTGAGGAAGCTATTTGAACCTTTTTTTAAGAGGTGTTCTTGGTGAATAGATGTTTGAGGGCAGGAAAATATTTCTTTAATTAACCATGCTGGAATGCAAGTCTTAATCACAATCAAGAAAATATTTTACATTGTATCTACATTTAGTTTATTGCTTTTTGAAGAGCTTCTCTTGATTTAAATATGCTTTCTTGTGTCAGCTGTACCTGTTATTGTTATATCCAATATGGAGCTGAAAGTTGTTCTTTATATGGTTTCTTTATTATAGACAATGAATTGCTGTTAGTGAGCTCAAAAATTTGTACTTTCAATTCTTGTATTTTTTCTTCATCAACCTTCTTGACTTGTTTGAAGGGCCTTGTTTTATGTTATGTAATGTGATCTTTGGAAATAGCATTCCCAAGTTCATGCATGCGAAATGGGAATTGGGCCCATTTCTTTTGATTACACTAGAAATAGAGTTTATCCACTTGGCTCAAGAACTAGGCACAAAGCGAATTCATCAACTTGATTGAGTTGAAAATAAGCTATGTAAAGATGTGAATTGGATGCAAGATCTAGGGTCGATAATGTAAAGTTGATAGTAATAAGTCTCAGATTAATATGCAAATATGGAGCATGAATATGGAAATGAGAGAAAGAGAGTAACTTGTGTGTTTGAAGAGGACAATACTGGTTTTGGACACTCTTGTCTTGGAGAGTTGGATACAGAAAAAAGATATTTTTTTCAGATCAGGATGCTTAAAAAAATTTGTCACCATCCTTGCCTTTTCACCTTTGCAAAAGTTTGTTTTGTAGGTTCTATTTTCTCTTCTCAAATCCGGATTTTTGTCTTTAGATCTTGTCTTCTGCACATGCAGGAGTGAAAATGTTGTTGGGTAGACGGGTTTGATTAGGCCAACCCTTGGGTTGAAATTAACCCTTGAATTGAGATCAATAAATTATCAAATTGAAAAGGAAGCTTTGGAGTAAAATGTTGAATGTCATACACTGAGCTTGATGATGCCACACTTTCTGAATGTGATCACAAGTGTTGATAGAATAACATGACATGACAATTAACAAAGGAGATAATCATGACAAACTTGCTTGCTAGAAGATTGTTGTACCTTGTTTGCCCCATAATGCTTAGTTGTACAGAATACTTGTAGGATATGATGGGCTGAAATGACACCTTGATATGAGTGGATGCTTGATGTTCAATTCTGTACGGGCAATCTTGCATCACCCAAATATATTGTCTAGTATTTCAATAAGGGCTATCTTTGCGCAAGGTTACTATTTTTGGCAAGTTTAATATTTTTAGCAATTTGTTCATTTGAGCACATATTGTTCCAATTGCTTCCTTGAAGGTTCATTTTGGAAATTTAAGCTTATTGGTAAAGTTTCGTGGCAAGGTTAAGTTTGGTTTTTAAGATATTGAATTACCCTGATTTGACAGGGTTGTACCAAAACAACATTGAACTCAGTTTTGAAGGCCTTAGAGGCACCAAAAGGGAGGTCAAACTTTGCTAGGACAATGCTCTGTCGTTTGAGACTCTATGCTTTGAGAGGTTTTTGAATGATGGTATAATAGCTAATCAGGTATGTTAGTGAACAGTTTTTCCCTTTTCACAATCTCAATCAGTTCACAACTCTATTCCGAATATCAAGGAAAACTAATACACTAACAAATGAGTTTCCTTAGTAGCAAACTCTCTGCATTTACAAGGTGCAACTCCCTTACTTAAATTTTTTTATAGTTAGCTCTTATTATAAAAGAATGTTTAAAAATGATTCTTTTAACCAAAAAGCATAAGGTGATAACATTCAATTCAGAATAATGAAGAGAATGTGCAATTTAAAGAACCACACAAACTTCACTCTGACAGTGAGCCACATGACTGATTATCACAATGAAATCACCAACATCAGCTAACTTAAATGGTTTCTCCCTGCTACTTTAGATAAGAAAATACCACATGATGAAACGAGAACCAACTTTACATATCATTCATTTCCACAAGAAAATGAACAATATGCATTCATAAATTGTAGGATTTAATGTTCAGATGGTTCAGAGAAATATCATAAGATTTCATATATATAGCATCATATAAAGTCTTAAGCAGATTTGAAGCAGAACATCAAACATAAGTTTTTGGTAAAAACAGAGAGCTGACCCTCTCGAAGTCTTTGAAACAAACATAAATAGCCACGCAGGGCCAAGATTCAGTTTAAAAAACTGACTCACGCAAGAGTCGCTAAACTTCCTAGCAGCTTAAGCATGATTAAAAATAAAACTATACTAAACTAAAGCTATACTATAAGCTACTATTTTCCCCACTTCTTTTCAATTACCAGCTGGAGTAGAGGTATTGGTTTGCTGTTCCTGATCTACGCCATTCCTTCCATTCCTTGTATGCCGTGATGAACCTGATCAACTGCTTTTGTTGCGAGACTCCTATGTGTGTTCGAGCTGTAACTTCCAGATTTATTTCACTTTGCTGATATGCTCCATTCTCTTTTCATGGACTTCAAGATGATCTCGGCATATGATTAACATGGAATCTACCAAAGAGATAGTAGGGAAATCTTTGATAGAGATCTCCTTAATTTCTTTCATGATCTTCATCTTGCCTTTGAATGAATCAATTATCTCTTTGGCTCCTCGATCAGGTTTCTCCTCATTCTCCATCAGTCTGATATCAATGCATTTGATATTGTTATCCAGGATTCCCTTAAGGCATTCCATTCCTTTGAGCAACTCTTATAATTTATCCAAGCCTTGTTTAATGACAACATTTCTCCACTCAAGATTGGCTCTAGCTATGAACAGGAAATGATCATCAACCATGGCAATAGGTTTCTTGGCCAAGAATTTCATCATGCCATATGCCTGCACTTCACTGATCTGTATAATATACTCATCCCATTTGACTTTCTCCGCTCCCCAAATATTGAGTTCTGATTCTAACTCACCGATCACCTTGTCTGCTTGCTGCTTTGTTTCAGTGAAACTCGTGATATAATTGATTCCATTATTCATCACTGAATCAATCCAATCATTGAACATTTTGGCTGCTACTCTGTCCTTTTTCATCTGATCCAAGAAGTTTTGGTTGGCAGGGGAGGTGACATCAACTACCTAGGTTGCATCTAGTAAGGCCAAAGCATTTGGATTTTGCCGGGCATATATATTCAACCATTAGTCTCATGGATTGCTTCATCTCTCTCTTGTCCTTCCAATCTTTCCATATCCTGTTGTTAATCTTCTGGTTGCTGGCAGTAAAGATTTTCATGTTGACTGCCCTTGTTGCCAAGTCGAGATCAGTCCTTTCTACAACATAATCCTGAGGCATGATTTCATCTCGACTCTTATTACTGGCTGACTTGTACACATTGATCACCCAATGTCCAGTCTTTTCATCAAGTTCAAGCATGGCCTCTACTTTTGGCTTCTTAGTTTTGGGTGTCTTTCCTAAACACTTACTAACCATGTCCTCCATTGGGACCGTAACTGTTACTATGCTATGCTTCTTACTAACGGAAAGATTGAACCATTTAGGAGGGTTGGGATTACCTTTAGCCTGTGGGGTTTGAAAATTTGCAGGGTTACCCACAACTAGTGCATCAGGGGCAATGATGTGAGTGTCTGTCTGCTTTTCTCCTTGACCTGTTGCAACTATCAAATTATCCATGGAGAATATCTCTGCAAGTTCACCCCCTTCTTGCTTAGTGTTTAAATTCACCACAACTGGCTCCCCCGACTTCTTTTTCTAACTGGATGATTCCTCTATCTTTTTCCTTTGGCTCCTTGAGTGGGTGACTCTTCCTGATGATTGAACTTGAACCTGAATTTGTTTTTGAATAGGGAGTTAAACTTCGGTCTCAGATTCTGGATTACCTGTAGGAGGACACTGGATGATTTCATCAGTATGTTCAAAAGGGGAAGCTGAACTAGAAGTTGTAGAATCTATTTGAAGGTTTTTCCCTGTCTCTGTCTTCTCCAACGTCCTTTTTCCTCATAGCCACTCTTCAGTTCTGTTCAGAACGCTGAGAGTTCTTATTTGGATATCATCCTTTTTTCTTTTACTCCAGTCAATTTTAGGAAGGGCCTCTATTTGCTCTGTGAACTTAGGGTCAAGCACTTCTTCACCCTTAGCTTCTTCCACTCCAGATATATCTATATGCAAATGAAGGTCTACAATCTATCTCGGTAAATCTAGACCATAACCTGCTCCTAACCTCATAATCGTCCTTGCAGTCAGCCCAATAGTCTTCCAATTGAGGTTCATGTATAAATGCTGAGTCTAACTCAAATTGTGTTTGAGCGAGAAGCCCTTGCTGTCAAATTTGGGCCGATCATGATAAGATTTAAAATTCATATCTTTTATTTCAGTCTCTAACCTAAAGGCATCCTGGATGTTCTTACATTGGTAATGACCTAGCTCAATAGGAAAAATGTATTCAGAACTCCTTCTCACCTTGCAACTCTTATCCACATCAGCCATTTCCCTACATATTTCAACCAATATGTACCTATCTAATCAATACCTGGGCTTCAGATAACCTTTTGCTCTCTTTCCCTTGCAATTCAAAGACCAATTTCGCCAGAAGTGCATCTTGTA
Organism: Cupressus sempervirens; assembly: GCA_028749045.1. Taxonomy (NCBI): domain Eukaryota; kingdom Viridiplantae; phylum Streptophyta; class Pinopsida; order Cupressales; family Cupressaceae; genus Cupressus; species Cupressus sempervirens. The sequence goes on along the minus strand of CM053791.1, from coordinate 675,245,508 downwards.
ACCTCCTAAAGTCTTCAGAGCTCGTCTCTTCTGCAAAAGGGGATGGTAATCATAAGTATCCATCTGTCCAGTCCAAACTTGATGTGGTAAACCTTCCCATTCCTTGCAACAAGCTAGTATATAGAAACTAGTGGTTCTGGACACTTGAGATAGCGCTTTGTGAAGCCTATCAACAATTATTTCTGCCGACTTAATTGATTTACCTTCATCGAAAATGATCTGAATGAAGAAATACATCCAATTTTCACATAAAAATGCATGTTGGTTTCCTTTTACCCTATTCAGCAGAATGATAATATCTTTTATCTCCGCAACCATGTATTATCTGGTAAGGAGATGTGGCAAGTGTGAACCTCTCTGTTCAGGCTTGAAAAGGCAGTTCTTTGGAATCGTGCTGTTGAAGTCTTTAGTGTTGGTGGTGAATTGGGAATAGGACAGGTTTATGGTCCAGTCATTGTATACTTCTTTTGGGGGAATCCTTAGGGCACCCATGACAGTGACACAATTCACATAGACCAAAATTTCCCCTATATTGGCTCTAATGCATTGCTCAGTGGCATCATATTTATCTCTGCACTTGAGAACAAGTTTTGGGCACAGCGCAACTTTAGGGAAACCACCAACTTGTATCAAACCACTCTTAACCACCCTATCTGTCATTGACCTGGGTTGAACATTTTCAAATCTTGCTATCACTTTCTCAATGCTTTCATCTACTAGAGTGGTATCTCCTAATTCTGAGAATAAACTCATCAAAGGTGCAGGCTTCTTTTCCGTAGGCATTTTGGGGCAGGATGAGGCCATGAGGGTAAATGTGCAGAATTTAAATCAATAAAACACAAGGGCAAGAAGAGGAAAAACTAGGAAGCTTTTAATTGCAGAAAACAGAAAATCAAAACAGGAAATTCAAGTAAAAGCTTCAGGCTTACAGATAGGTGTAAACAGAAGCTTGTTGTCGTTATTTGCATGCTGGCAAATTCCCTTGGTCATTTTAGTGCCATATTTATAAGCTTGAGCTGTGGGAGGCTTAATTTTGGTTAGAGACCCTTTTACACATTGTTGTATGAACTTTACTTAGCAGACCTTGTTGAAGGTTCAAGTTATCATTTGGGTTGAAGGTTCAAATTATCATTTGGGCCTGATTCTTCATTAAATTGGAGGAAAGCATACCAATATCGAACCTTATATGGGATGATTAGATTTATGTATTTTAGTGCCTACGTTGAGAGAAATATTCAAAAGTCCCTATAGTCCTACATCAAATATCTATATATCAAACTATGAATGTTGTAAAATATAATTAAAGCAGGGACTATAAAATTTAAATAAGGTCATTGAACATGGGAAAATGAAGAGCACAGACATTAGCAGAGCTGGGAGATAAATATGCTGATCAAGATAATATTTTTTAAAGAGAGATCTAATTACATATGAGAGGATTTGTTATTTGCTATCTGAATCAGGAAACGATAACTATGTTTTGATTCCTTCAAATGTAACGATTGATAATATATTGATGGCTTTTCTATTCGACACTCACGTAGAGAGCCACCTCATGAAGGATAGAAATCAATCATAAGGTGTGATATTAAATAACTAATATTCAAAATATATATGCGCTGGTACAAATCATCATTTGGTAGAGCCAATCAGCGAATGGAATTTAAGAAAGAACACATTTGCAGAGACATTATAGTTAGAATAACAATTTAAAATCAACAGTTAGTCGATACATATTCTTGAAGTTTAGTGAATAATTTGAGGAATAACAGTTAGAAATGGTTTGTTTGCACCTTGGTAAGGAGCAGCCTTAACCAAGGATTTCCAATTTCATTGTGGGTAAAGGTTATCGTATTGTGGAGCAAGAAATCAAGGTAATCTATGGTGGTAGATGACTTATTAGAGATTTGGTCATCACATGCTAAGAGTCACTATATATATTTAATGAAATAAAAATAAAAACTTATCCCATACTTGAAATGTTTGTGGAATAAGTATATGTTATCCGGAATCTCTAAGCACAAATAAAAATCAGTCTATATTGAATAGATGGCGCTGACCGAAGTGATAAGAGAATATATATGGGTTATCCATGCATAAGTTAAAATACAAAGATTTCACCACTGAAAATGCAGCTCTACATTCTATTTATGAGATCATGATTTATGTGGGGCCCATCAATCCTTCTTGTTGGTATAAATTATGAAGTTTGTATTACGAGGTAATTGGTAAATACTTGCTTATAAATAACAGAGACCGAAAGGTCAATTTATACAAAAGAATGAGACGATGTTTCCTTAGGAAACGATCGTAAAGAATAGAAACATTCTATTCCAGAGAAAGCAAAAAACGAAAGCAAACTAAAGCTAAAGATATTTACAAGATAACCATTAACTAATAATAGACGTCTTATCTATTATTGTAATACCCTCCCTTAATGGTTAATCTATCTAACACACCAAGCTGTCCTCTGAATTTGACAAACTTATCGGGACCAAGAAGCTTGGTGAGAATGTCTGCAGTCTGATCTGTGGTAGGAACATACTGCAGATCTATAGTCCCGTCTTCAACCAGCTGTCGTATGTAATGACAATGGACATCCACATGCTTGGTTCGTTCATGGAAGACTGGATTCCATGCTAACTTGATAACGCCTTCGTTATCAACAAACAGAGTAGTCGGTCCTGCTGGTGACATCTGCATATCCCCAAGCATCCGACGAAGCCAGACAGCTTCACATCCTGCCTTAACAGTCCCTCTGTATTCAGCCTCTGTAGAAGAGAGAGAAACTGCCTGCTGCTTCTTGCTGGTCCATGTGACTGCACCGGATCCCAAACTAAACACATATCCAGATGTTGACTTTTTATCATCAACAGAGCCTGCCCAATCTGAATCTGTGAACCCACTGAGTTTAGGATTAGAACTCCGAGAATACAGAAGTCCATAATCAGAAGTGCCCTTCACATAACGAAGCACACGCTTTGCTGCCATCCAATGATCAGCCTTAGGAGCTGTCATAAAGCGTGAAATATAGCTGACTGCGAAGCTGATATCAGGCCTAGTAGCAGATAGGTAGATGAGGCTGCCTACTAGTTGCCTATACGTAGTATCATCAACGGAAGGAGAATCAGACTTGGCTGATAACTTGAGACCTTTCTCCATAGGTGTAGATGCAGGTTTGCAATCCTGCATTCGGAATTTGTCTAACAAGGCCCTAGTATATTTGGACTGAGAGATGAATATACTAGAAGACTGTTGCCAAACTTCAACACCTAAGCAATAATGCATGAGCCCAAGGTCAGTCATATCAAAAGACTGGCATAAGTGTTGTTTGATTCCCTGAATCAAAGATGCCGAACAGCCAGTGATGATTAGATCATCCACATAGATAACCAGAAGGATGATGTCACTGTCAGTAGTCTTGATGTACAGATTTGAGTCTGAAGAACTCCTCTTGAAGCCTTGATCACTGAGGTACGTATCAATCTTGATGTACCATGCCCGAGGGGCCTGCTTCAAACCATAGAGAGCTTTTACCAATCTGAGAACCTGATGGTCTTTACCAGCAACCTTGAAACCAGGAGGCTGCGTCATGTAGACCTCTTCATGGAGATCACCATTCAGGAAAGCACTCTTTACGTCCATCTGATGGACCTTCCAGCCAAACTGTGCTGCCATGGCTAGGACTAATTTGATGGTGCTCATCTTTGTAGTAGGAGGAAAGGTCTCCTCATAATCAATGCCCTGACGCTGAGAAAAGCCCTTTGCCACTAAACGAGCTTTGTACTTATCCAAAGTACCATTTGATTTGTATTTGATTTTGTAGACCCATTTGCAGCTAATGGGTTTCTTCCCTGGGGGAAGATCAGAAAGGACCCAAGTGTTGTTCTTCAGCAGGCTCTGGTGTTTAGATTGCATGGCCTGTTCCCACTCTGGAATTCCTTTAGCTTCGGAATATGTTTGAGGTTCAAACACACTGTGAATGTTGGCCATAAGAGCAAAGTTAACAGAATCTATAGTTTTGCTCTTTTTTCGAGTAGTTCTCCCATCAATGAGCTCATCATCATGAAGATCAGCAAGTGTCTTAGCCCACCACTTAGGCTGGAGAGGAGAATGACCAACAGTAGTACTAGGAGATGCTTGATCAGCAGGATCCTGATCAGAAGAATCTGGATCAAACTCAGGTGAAGCATCTTCAAAACGAGGTGATCCTGCAGGAGAAGCCAGAGGTGGCTGTACAGGTATCACTGGCAGGACTGGAGCTGTAGGAGCTACTGGAGCCCTCCCATCAGGTGGACCTAATGGAAGCCGAACTCCCAAATCATGAACCTGCATAGGCTGGTCTGCTGGATCAGGAACAGGAGAAACAGGCATGAATGGTCCTCGCTGCTCATCAAAGACTACATCGCGGCTGTATATGAGACGAGATGTCTCAACATCAATAAGGCGGTAGGCTTTGTGAAGACTGCTATATCCAACAAGCATCAGTTTTTGACTCTTGGCATCCAACTTGGTGCGTGAAGCATTAGGGATCCAAACAAAAGCAAGAGAGCCAAAAACCTTCAGGTGACTGATTCTGGGCTTGTGACCTGACCAGGCCTCTTTCGGAGTTTTACCTTTGACCTCCACTATGGGTGACCGGTTCAACAGATAAACTGCAGTGTTAACTGCTTTTGCCCAAAAACGCTTCGGAACATGTCTATGTTCGAGCATGGAACGAGCCATCTCGGTGATTGTCCTGTTCCGACGTTCAACTACACTGTTCTGTTGTGGCGTGTGGGGTGTGGTGAACTGGCGTTGGATGCCATGTGTATCCAAGAAGCTGGAGAAAACATTAGAACAAAATTCCCCCCCATTGTCTGATCTAAGAGTAATAATAGATTTCCCAGACTCTTTTTCAACTAAGGGTTTAAACTTCTGAAATACAATAAATGCATCGGATTTCTTTTTAAGGAAATATACCCACATTTTTCTACTGAAATCATCTACAAACAACAGAAAATACCTGTACCCAAGAACAGAAGGAGTGGCCATAGGGCCGCAGATATCAGCATGAACAAGCTGAAGTACTTGAGAAGCTCGCCAAGAATCGCCACTGGGGAAAGGTGTGCGATGTTGCTTCCCAGCCTGACATGCGTCACAAACTCCAAGGTGTTGGGTTTGAATCTCTGGCAAACCAAGAACAAGCTCATCCCGAGCAAGTTGTGAGAGATAATGCACATTTAAGTGCCCATATCGCTGATGCCAAAGTGTGCTGATGGAAGATCGCCGAGCAGCCATAGCTAAGTCCTGAGAATCACCAGAATCAGTAAGTCTGAAAAGACCATGATCCTCAAGACCAACTGCAATAGTAGACTTAGTCGCCCGATCAGTGATGGTGCACTGATGTGAACTGAAGGTGACTGCCAAGTGTGGAGAATGTCGCAGCAACTGACTGACCGAGAGTAGATTTAGTTCCATCCCTGGAACGTAGTACACATCAAGGAATATGAGCTTCCTCCCAACAGACTGAATTTGAATGTTGCCTTTACCAACAACCGTGTACTCTTCTCCACCACCAAAGATAACAGAATCTGAATAAGGCTGGTAGTCAATAAACCAATCTCTGCGGTGAGTGAAATGTTGAGAGGCACCTGAATCAATGTACCAGGCAGATGACTGTACATGATCTGCGGGTCTTTTAGCCATGAAGGCGTAAAAGGCAGATTCCGCCTGCTCAGTGTGTTCTGCACTGTTCGCTTTGAGTTGCGAACTTGATTGCTTAGACTGGGCAGCTAAGCATTTCCGACATGCAACCTTCATGTGACCATACTTGTGGCAATAGTTGCATTGAATGTTCTTTTTGGTACCATCGGATGCTGGAGCAGAAGACTTCTGCTGAGATGGTTGCTGAAACTTGCCCTTATCCTTCTGAAAGTATTTCGCAGCAAAGGCTTGCTCAGTGGAGCTGCTACCGAACTGTTGTTTCCACCGATCTTGCTGAAGTAGCAGGGTGCAGAGATCAGTGAACTTTAGATCAACACCAGTAGATGTGATGTTGAGAGTCTCGATAAAATGCTCATAGGAATTTGGTAAACTCCGAAGAGTGATTACCACAATATCCTCTTCCTCCATCTTGCGACCGATGGCAAGTAACTGATCACGGATTTCCTGAATCCGATTCAGGTGTGCCTGGAGCGAGGTGCGCTCATCCATGATAATAGAAAACAACGTTTTTCAGAAAGAAGGCTCTGCTCTTGTCGGAAGTCTCATGAAGACCTTTTAGATGTGTCCAGATTTCGGCCGCTGTCTTGCCGGATGGAATTTGAGAAAGCTGGTCATCAGCTATGGATAGTTTGAGAAGCATTACTGCCTCTCGATTGTTCAGATCCCATGTATCTTGATCAGGACCCGGAGAAGTCGGATGCTGCTTAACACCCAGAACAAGTTGATCGGTGTTTCGATATTCGAAGATTGCGATGATGCGCTGCTTCTAGGTTCAATAATTGCGACCATTGAATTTGGAATTATGCTCGAGCATAATATTTGTCAGAGATGCCATGGCACGTTTTTCAATGAAAAATTGTGAAAATCTGTGAAGGCACTTTCTTCGAGGCAAAAATACGGAAGACCTAGAAGAATTAGAGAATGACCCAAAAGAGAGCTCGAAAAACCTAGAAGGAATCTGCTGTCGTTTTCTGAATCCGCTGGCTCGAAAATCGAGGCACAAAAATCGAGGCACCCAGAAAAAACGGACAACCCAGTTGAGCTCTCGAAAAACCCACCAAGAATCTGTAAACAAAAAATTTTTTGGACCCCAAAAATTAGGGTTTCGAAAAAAAACGGCCCTAGCTGAAAAAAGCTTGAAAAAACTTCATATTTCTTGATTAAAAATGGTCGAATCTGCTTCCCAGAGCACGATGACAGACTAAGACGGCTAAGAGCATGAAGATTTGATACAGAAACATGCAGACTTTCACCCCAAAAACACGAGTCTCCAAAAAAAGGCCACGATTTCCACGCGATTTGCAGACCCGTAATTCGGGAATTTCTCCAAGCAGAAAAACCCTAGGTGGGTTTTGGAGAAATTAGCTGAAATAATTTTGGAAAAATTTAAACAAATAATTTCAAGAAGAAATTATAAAATTTTCTGAAAAAATTTAAGTATTTAGCTCTGATACCATATTACGAGGTAATTGGTAAATACTTGCTTATAAATAACAGAGACCGAAAGGTCAATTTATACAAAAGAATGAGATGATGTTTCCTTAGGAAACGATCGTAAAGAATAGAAACATTCTATTCCAGAGAAAGCAAAAAACGAAAGCAAACTAAAGCTAAAGATATTTAAAAGATAACCATTAACTAATAATAGACGTCTTATCTATTATTGTAATAGTTTGGATATGCTTCGAGAAGTAACTTTGTTGAGAAGCTTGTCGAATATTGGGATTCTAAGATCTATAGGATATGATGAGGCCGAGTTACATATTCAATGTCTATAATACCTTCAAATGAGCATATAGCAGAAGAGTAGCTCTACAAACTTCAATATGGGAGCAATCAAACTAGGAAATAGTGATACATAAAAGGAGTGGGAATTTTACATTGTCGAGGGGGTGGATAATTACCTTAACCAATGTTTCATTCCTCGTGGGAGGCATTTTTTGATGTGATGAGCCTTTAGTAGATTCATTAATATCAAGGATGTTGATGTATGGATAAGTATTTATTAGTCTTAAGTATTACATTTATCTGCTCATTATAGTCTCTTTGTCATTTGCATTTTTATATGTACCATATGAGTTATTTTCCTTGATCTTTTCCTTTGTATTTGAAGTTGGATCTTTTAGGAAAGAAGAATGGTACATTAGAAAGCTTATGACAGTAGCTTCAAAGAAGTTGTAATCAGGTTGGATAAAGTGAGGCTCTTGAAGCAAATATCTTTGATGATTGATTATGAGTATCCTTTACATTAAGATGGAGTATGACACTTCTTCAAAGGCAACACAGGAGCTTAGAAGGTTGATGCTCAGAGGGAGTCTAGAAATACATGTGTGACCACATGATTTTGATGGGCCTACTCCTGTGTACATCATGAGGAAGTAATGACTTATCACCAGAAAATCGGAAGATTGATATCAAATTCAGAGGGAGTCTGATAGGCATCCTTGGGCGAAGAGAGCCTCTAAGGGAGTAACTACAGGACTTGACTTCCTAGGATCATTGTTTAGAGGGAGAGTTTTTAGGTGCAATCCCTTGTGAATGATATCTTCTCTATGAGGGAGAATTCCTAAGTGAAATTCCTTGTAATGCATTCTTATCTGTGAGAGAGAAGTTGAGGTGAAAGCCCTTTGTTCCACCCTCTAACTTGGTTCATGGTGATTACTATTTTACATGTGGATTATGTCATGAAAGGTGACAATCTTTTATTTATATATATGTATGTATGTATGTATATTTGGAGGTTTGCTATTGTAAGGTGACAATCTTAGCAATAGCTTGACTTGTTATCATGACAGACTACATTAAGTTGCTGTCCTGGAGTGCCAGTAGTCATGATAACAAACGTATCATGATCAAACTACATTAACTTGTTGTCCCGGAGTGTCTACAATCATGATAGAGTTCATGACATGTTGATTACTTGTTATCTGATCGACTTCATTAAGTTGTTGTCCCGGAGTGCTGGAAATCAGACAACTCATATCCTACTAGGATATAACATATTCTTTTGGGAGGCATCAAGGATTTGGCCAGTGCACATACCAAAAGAATGTAAGTATGATGAATAACATATGATTGATATTTCTTGTTGACACATACTTCAGAGTATATTGAAAGATAACATCTAAGTTGATGGATATATGTTGATATCCTTGGATATGCCATTTCAAGAATATCATATTGAGATGATATCTCTTCATATATTGAGAGCATAATGTGTTATTTAAGAAATCCTCCTTAGCTAAGAGGAAGTGTTATGTTTGTAGCTTCTGTTGGATTGACTTGATCATGAGATACATTGTTGATGGTAAATCATCATTTAAACAAATATTGACCAGTATAACCCGAAGACTTGCACCCCCCTCCCAAACCTTGAAGGACCTGTCCTCGAGACGTCCCCACATTGGGTACTTGAGTACCCAAGCACACCCACCTCCGCCATTCCTCAACCATGCTGCTGCTGGGATGTGTTCTTGAATTTTGATTTTTGAATGTTACTATTGGGTATGTAATATGTTACTATGTTGAATGTCAAGGGTTCTAATTCAGGTTGCAATTTTGCTATGTTCAAGTATTTTAATTTGGTATGTTCTAGTGAACTCTTAAAACATCATTTCATAACTAGCGTTTCAAGTTCTATATGTATACTATACAACACCCCTCTCTGTCCTGTCCTCCCCTTGCCGTTGTCCCTTGGCCGCCCCCCACTGTCCCGAAAATGAGGCCCATTTTTCCTGCGTTTTGGAAACTTGCCCCAGCGTCCTGCCATCTCGAAGTACCCCCATACTGGTGTAACACTGAAATATTCTTATAGATAGATAGATAGATAGATAGATAGATATGGTTATTTATATTATTGTTAATATACTATTATTATCTAATGATGATTAACCATGAGACATGTCTCCTCTCATATTTATAAGTCTTCAAATTTGCATTTGGAACACACTGATAAACATGGCAATGTTATTACATTTGTAGAAAATGATCCTTGTTACTCAACACGTTAAAGCAACTGCATATGTCATAATTCATAGTTGGTCAAACAAAATATGGTCCTAGTTAGCATACATTTAGTAAAAGTCAATTACAGGAACCAGTCACCGAAGCTAAGTCATCATCCATAACAATAACATGTACAAAAGAATATAAATTAAAAGAAATGATCACAACACAAAGAAACAACAATAAGGTCTACGGGAGATCAGACACATGAAATAAATATGCAAGGTAGTCGGGATTGCAAACATTACTTAAGGCAGCAAAAATTAGGAAGAGGATCAATGATTAAGAAAACAATCATAGCATACAAATGTCACCATAAAAGCTTACATGAGCAAAGAAAGCAATGTGATGATAGTGATATGTATATACACATCAATAGTCGACATTTGGTCTCTTGTCTAAGTACCAAGCAAACAACGATGGGTATTGTGGGTTTAGTAAGTAATATAGTCAGCAAATAAGAGAGTTGTGGCAATCACAACAAACGTAGTGTATGCATGCACCAAGAAATATCATTGGACAAGAATGAAATGCAATAAAAAGTTACCAGAGAAGGTCAGACGTAGACAAAAAAGAAAGATTGATAAGAAAATAAGACAAAAGAAAATTGAGAATACCATCCGCCTAAATGGCACATCTGTTGTTAGCCTGAACGCCACTTATACTATTAGCCTAAACGACACATATAACCAATATCCAACAAACATCTTATTACTGCTCGAAAATGATATAAAACAATAAGAACAATTTTGTAATCTATATTTGATACAATCAAATGTAAATCACATCACTAGTTTAGAAAGAAGACTTATGCATATTTGAGGTAAGTATGATATTATTTATTAATAAATTCATTTAAATAATATCCATGGTTAGTCTCGTTATAAAATCTAGGCTAGAAGGAATTGATAGGGATACAACATGGGAAAGGCCTATGTAAATCCAATCAATGAGTTATCTCGAGATGGGTAAAGGGTCAACATCCTTGCAAGATGCCTTGAGGACTTGTCCAAGATGGGATTAAGGGCTTGGATCCATAGAAAGCTTGAGGGAGACCGTTGAGTTTGGTGGCAAAGTGACTTATTGTATCTCATCAATCCTTCTAGAACAAAGTAGCATGGACTTTTTAGTGGTAGCCTTAGGAGAGAAAGAACAAAGGTGTATTTAGGAGAGGCTAGTGTAAGTCCAACCAATTAGTTGTTCCAAGATGGTTAAGGATCAACGCCCCTATAAGATGCCTTGAGGACTTGTCGAAGATATGATGAAGGTTGGTTTGAGGACTTGTCCAAGATGGGATTAAGGGCTTGGATCCACAAAAACTTTGAGGGGGACCGTTGAATTTGGTGCCTAAGCAATCAGTTTACGTCCTAAGTGTTCTTCTTGATTAAGAATGATAATATGTGCAAAACAAAACAAGCGTCCCCCTAAGTAGGCCACCTCATGTAGAAGTATGGGATGGGCTTGGAGTAAATTATCCTAACTCACATTTTCTTGAAACTTATACATACACATATGTACTAATGACCACTTTTGGTTACAGGATTCTATTGAAGAACTAAAATTATGTAAATCTTTTCCTTAAACCTAGTTTATTAATCAAGAATGCATGCATTATATGTTTGCATTGTGTTTGTGGTGTTGGAGCACCTATCAAAAAGGAATAATGAGAGGATCCATGAGGATAGAATTATTTATTATGACATTTTAAATATATTTTGAATCCATTTAAGTCAATATGTAAGGCTAAATAAAGCCATTGTAATAGATTGTCAAAGTTGTTTAGTATGGTCAAATTATGTAAATAAATCCATGGAAGGGTAAAATGTCATAAAATATCATTTTGAATCTATTTTGTTATGTTATTAAGGGTTTTATAAAGGTTAGAGGTCATTTGTAGAAATACACAAAACTTGTTAAATATGTAATTAAACATCTGTCATAAAATGTGACAATATGAAAAAGTTGATGTAAGAGAGAAAGTGAAAGGTCATAGGGGGTATCCGATAGGTTAGAGGACTTGAAAAGGCATTAAAATATCATGTATTGGTCGTGATTTGTATATTGTAAAAGTTGTAGAAGTTTGGAGAAGATTTGAATTAAGAAGTTAGATTGTGTAAGTTTGTTTCCATTTTTTCTGAGTTATTTTTCCAGAAATCCGACTGTTGTTTGTGTTGGTACAAGCACATATGAAAAGATATTGTTGGAAAGTTATTCGAGTTATCTTTAATTTGGTTGAATTTCATCGTGATTTGAAGAAGTTATGATCATTTTAGTGCAAAACGTGTTGAACCTGATTTTCATGGTATTAGTTTTAGAAAAAGTTTAATAACTTTTATTCTACTGATTGGATTGAACTATAAATTGAGGAAAATGTGTTTAACTCATCCAAAATCAATCTCATAAAATGGATTTGTCATATACTTTAGCATATAAAAGTTATGAGTAAATATTTGAAGCATTTTGATGTTGTCCAGCTCATTAATTTGGTTGAAAATGTCCATTATCGAAGCCTCTTGAGTTTTAATCCCAAAAAGAGTTTTAAAAAGGTATGCCTTTGCATCATTTTTGATATCAGAGCTCAAAAAAAAGTCTGGGCAGAGGTGACTTTGTGTGGGTTGTGACAGGTTGAGGAGAGAACCTGTAGAGTGGCCAAAAGATTAGGTTGAGTAGAGAGAACCTAAATAGGAGAAAATGGTCACAAGAGAAGATTTGTCTCATGATAAGAGGATACTATTAGATGCATGGGCTTCATATTGGGATTTGCTGAAAAAGAAGAATGAAGAGACAAAGAAAAGAGAGGAAGAGAAAAAAAGAAAAGATAAGAGGAAGCTAGAATAAAACAAGAGATAGAAGAGAAAATAAGATTCCTAATGAGAGAACTTGAAAAAAATGAAGAAAGTTTAGAGAGACTAAAAGAGGAATTGAAAGAAAATATGGACAAGGAAAATGGTGATTTGTAGAAGTCATCCATTGAGGATACAAAGGCATGTGAAGATGGAATAGAGAACTTGGTTACCAATGAAGAGATTAGCTATCCATTGGAAGGAGAAAGCGAACATATTGATGCTGATATAAAAAATGAGCAGCAAATAGTTGTTGATGACCCTTATGATGAAAAGGTTGTCGAAGATAGGAAAGAGTGATAGTTATTAATGAGCCATATGATGAAAAGGTTCATAAAGATGGGAAAGAGATGGATGGGATGATCGTTGATTGAACCATAGGATGACATTTGAAGTTAAGTAAGAAAGTGGTATGGTGTATCAAAAGGCTAATAGTAGCAACAAGGAAGGAGGCTCGTGATGAATCCAAGAGGATGGAGGAGGCTTAAATACTAATGGAGGAGATATTGCAACATGAAGACATAGAGCAAAAGGATACAAGGGTTTCCATGGTGAACCAAATTGATGTATTTATGTATGAAGAAGTCCTGTTTCTTTTTCCTAATCCATTTATTGCAGGTTTGCAAGGGTTCTACTTGGATACTTATGTGGAGGAGGTTTACAAGGACACACAAATTGATGACATGGATACTTAGCAAGACTACAAGCAACAAATACCAAAGAATTGGAAGACGAGAAGGAGAAAGGACAATCCAAGGGAACTGGATTCTTTTGTCCCCGGGAGTATGGTGTAGGAGAACCTATCAAAAAGGAATAACGAGAGGATCCATGAAGATAGAATAATTTTTAATGACATGTTAAATATATTTGAAATCCATTTAAGTCAATATGTAAGGCTAAATAAAGCCATTTGTAATAGATTGTCAAAGTTGTCTAGTATGGTTAAATTATGTAAATAAACCCATGGAAGGGTAAAATGTCATAAAATATGATTTTTTGTCTATTTTGTTATGTTATTAAGGGTTTTATAAAGTTTAGAGGTCATTTGTAGAAAAATACAAAAGTTATTAAATATGTAATTAAATATTTGTCATAAAATATTAAAATGTGATAATATGAAAAAGTTGATGTGAGAGAGAAGGTGAAAGGTCATAGGAGGTATCCAATAGGTTAGAGGACTTGAAAAGGCATTAAAATGTCATGTATTGGTCTTGACTTGTATATTATACAAGTTGTAGAAGTTTGGAGAGGATTTGAAATAAGAGGAAGTTAGATTTTGTAAGTTTTTTCCAATTTTTCCAATTATTTTTTCAGAAATCCAACTGTTGTTTGTGTTGGTATGAGCACATATGAAAAGATAAAGACCTGCAACTTATGTTGTTGGAAAGTTATTTGAGTTATAATTTGGTTTTGGTTTGGTTGAATTTCATCGTGATTTGAAGAAGTTATGATCGTTTTAGTGTAGAACGGTTTGAAGCTGATTTTCATGGTAGCAGTTCTAGAAAAAGTTCAATAAATTTTATTCTACTGATTGGATTGAGCTATAAATTGGGGAAAATGTGTTTAACTCATCCAAAATCAATCTCATAAAATGGATTTGTGATGTACTTTAGTTTGTAAAAGTTATGAGTGAATATTTGAAGCATTTTGATGTTGTCCAGCTCATTAATTTGGTTGAAAATGTCCATTATGGAAGCTTCTTGAGTTTTAATCCCACAAAGAGTTTTAAAAAGGTGTACCTCTGCATCAGTCTCCTTCGTGTCTTCATGCATTCATGTGTCTGCTTCGTGTTTTCATGCTCTCATATGTCTACCTTGTGTTTTCATACATTAAGGTTTATACTTCATAAATCACTAATGTCTTCTCGCATCTAGTTATATGCTTTGTATATTAACTCTATGAGAAAATGTATGATATTGGTTGAGGACAAGCAAATTTTGAGAGGGGAGGACTGTGATATCCTCGTTAAACAAGAATAACGTAATTATAATATAAATAATGAAATTAATATAATGACAAATAATTAGAATTCTCAACTTCTGGAAGTCTTTGTGCCCCAATGGTAGAGTTTATTCTTATAGAATAGGTTAAAAAAGACTTAGCCAAACTGGTTCGCTTTCAGTTAGCCTTTTTCTCAGTGTTAGTTTATCTTTATCATCGTTTACAACTTTAGATAGCAGTGTAGTTTGAGGTTTCATCTTGCCCATTACTTACTCTGCAGGTAAGTGGATCCTTTCTTGAAAGCTAAGAGGAAAGAATGTTGGTAACACCCCTTATAAAATCTCTCAACATCTTGCTTACCTTGAGTTGATACAAGCAACGGTGAGAAGGGGGACCTTCCCTTTAAGGTAGGAGAGACTCTGTCTCAAACGCTGTGGCTAGTCATCTTATTTTGCGATTGGATTTTACCCAAAACTGTCGGTTGCAAAATATCCACCCAACAGTGCTGACTATCAATTGAATCAACCCAATCGAAGTTAATTTGGATAACTCAAGATTAATGGAGCACTGATATGATACGAGAGATTCAAGAATGCCTAACTAGAAAATAGATCTAAAGTGAAGTGAAGATAAGTTTTAGAAAATTGTCTACCTTTCGTTGATACTTGATAGAGAGAATCATTAATTGGTGGAGAGGCATCAGAGGCTTGCAGTTTCAGTTTGACCTCCACAATGGTAGACGGATATACTACAGTATGAAGTGCTTTACCCTAGTAACTGTATGGCACCTCTGCTATTCATCATGGTATGGGTCAACACCATGATGTTATTGTTGTTCCATCCAGCTATATCTTAAGCACAACACAAAGTCATTAACATGCTTTTCTATTTAAAATCTAGTTTACACTGTTTAAGCAATGTGTGGATTCCATTCTGGTCCCTTGGGGTCGTGTTGCAGTGGTTTAGAGTGATTTATGGACTAAATTTGTAATGTCCCTTGGTTTCTTGGTTGAGCTGTACATATTCCTGGCTAAGGAACATGTAACATGTGTTAGCATTCTTATTAAGATAATTATGTAGATTTATGTATCACTACAAAAAGAAGAAAAGATGTTACTCTAAGTGTTTTTCCTTCTTGAGGAGAGGGATGGTGATCAGGAGCTTAGTTCTCGGGGAAGTTCTTCCTGAGGCTCTAATGATAGAACAACCCTCCACTAAGCTTCGTCTTCTCACGATGAGCCCAATCTTCAAGACCTTATGAATAGTCCGTGTGGATCTATCCATCCTTCGTAGGAGAGATTTCCCTCTCTCTAGGCCTTATGAACAACTTCTTAAGTATATCCATCCTTACATATATGTTTTCTGTTTAGCGACCTTAAGAGATAATCGACTATCCCTGTCTTAACAAATTTACTCTGGTATGTTTTAATGCTAGTCTTTTGGAGCCTGTAGTCTCGACAAATAAGTCTCTGTAACACTAGTGTGTTTTGGAGTATGATTTAAATACAATTATTTCCTTTGTTATGGAATCATGTATCTTTGCTGGTTTTTGAATCCTTTTCTTAAATCTGTGTACTTCAATTATGTTCTATTAAATAGTTATAATGCTGGAGCGTGGTTCAATTATTTAAACTGGTGTTCTAAGATGATGGTAAATTTATAATGATCTTCAATGGCTCTATGGTGTTGATAAGAGGTATCAACGGACACAACTCCTCTTCCTGTCTTGGCCACTACCTTTCCCTAGATTTGCTATGGCGAGTACGAGTTGTATCTCAATACTTCTGTGACGAGTTGTTTGGTTGATGTAGTTGGACATTCTCTTCCAAGCATTCGTGATTTGTTTTCTCTGTGCGATGACAGGTGATCTCCTTCAAACAACGTATGGCCCACGGTGAATATCTACTTGTCTCCCTCGGTTATGTATTCGGTATGAGCAGAGAATGTTTCCGTGTTTCGTCTGGTACTCTCCAACGTAATTTTGTCCCTTTCCTTCATCCACCTTCTGTTTGCCCTTGAGAAACTCGTGCCTTTAATTATAAATAGTTGGGGTCTTTAGGGGTGACTCTAACATTTTTTTATTTTCCTTTATAATCGTGTGTTTTATATATTTAAGTTATATATATTATTATTAATGCATATATTTTTTAATTATATACAATTATGTATATATATTTGAATTATATATATATATATATATATATATATATATATATTTTTTTTTTCATGTGAAAATTATATGATTAATTTAATCAATTGAGGGAACTAATCACTAATATATTGTTCACTAATGAAATTATTATTTTTTTTTTAAAGATTTACAATCGAGAATCATCATGTTTTTGTTGAAATAATTGTTTTATCCTAGTTTGTTGGGGGTCATTACGAAATTTTAGCCTTTTCCATGTTATAACCTTCCATACGACAAGAATATTTGAGTTACAAAAGCATTTCTTTTGAGCTAGCTATTTGTTATGCATTAATGTACATTATATTAATATACTTTGTTTTGAAAGACCGGACTAGCTGTTTTCTTCAATTTTTTGTATAAATTCCAGTTTTCCCTGTTTAGGCAGGCTGTGGATTTCATTTTGGGGCTGTGTTTCAATGGTTTGGAGTGGGTTATGGACTATATTTTAGCCTTTTATATTGTAACCTACCATATTACACTAAATATTTGACATATGAAAGTGTTTCTTTTGAGCTTGCTATTTTATTCTGTTAATGTATATTCTTTTCCTCATGTTATGCTTAATCAATACATTTTTTTGAAAGTCCAGGCATTAGATTATATCAATTTTCTGCTCTAGTGGAATCATGATAGCTCTTTCATAATTTTAATCTGTGATGATGCAGAATTTTTGAATGCAATCTGAGGGTGACTTCTAACTAGGAGGGATGAACGGTGGTGCTTTCAATGGACAAATATTGGCCGATAAGCTTACCAAGTTGAACAACTCACAACAGAGTATCGAGAGTATCCTTTTATCTGTCTTCAGTTTCATGCATTCTCTGCGGGTCTGTAAATCAGTAAATGTATTAATATGTTGAAGAATTTCAGGTATTCGGACATTTTGCAGCTTTTGATATTGTGGATGTGATTTTTCTGACAGGCCATGATTCAAGATATAATACTATGTTAAGGACAACTTGTTCAAGTTGAGCCATATGTCATTTACTGAAGTAACATGGTAGCCTGAGTATGATGGCATAAAGTAATCGAAATTTGATTAACTGGCAGATAAGAAGATATAATGTGTAAATATATCTGTTAATGTGTAACCTAAAGTTCAGACACAAGGGGATGAGGCAAATAAATTGTAAAATAGAAACCATTTCATGATTTAGCTACAACCATTTCTGCTGGAAATGTAAAATGTGAGCATGATAGTTGAGACATATTATTTACTACTGTTTCCGCAGAGGGATTTGATGTATACAGGCTGAGACAAAGCAGATAATATGTAAAACTGCAGAGGGTATTAATTAATGGGATCACAGCATCATATTAGCCTCTAGAACGTCTTGGTCATTGTAGTTGTCAAAGATGGCACCATTCTAATAAGTTTTTCTGCACTAGCTTTAGCTTATGTAACTACAAAATTGAATCCATGCTACAAGTATTCTGTGTACTTTGTAGTTGTGGGATCTTAGGGAGATGTACAAGTGCAACGAGAGCTGTGATATGCAGTGTCAAGAAAAAGGACAGGGCTAGATTCAAGGATCTCACTTTGGCCAGCAGGTAGGAATACCTGGTTGAGTTTAGGAACTGTAATCAGAGACTCTCAACTAATATTACTGGTTACTGTCAAAACCAGCAAACTTGTTGATATATAAGCATAAAGAGGATGCAAGCTGTCTTTACATATATTTGTGAGCATAGTTTAATTTCTGTGTCTGGCATGATTGGAGCAGCTTTGGGTACAGCGAATTTTTTCTTGATAACCAAATTTCCTGTTACCTGTCTGCTGTGGTTATTTTGCAATATATCATGGCCTTTCTGGGTTTGGATTGAAACAGTCATACACCATACATGTTTAGAGAAAGAAAATCTCATTTTCCCTGAGTATACAGGTTCAATTCATACGAACTCAATTGTTAAGTACAGTAGCAAGCATATTGAAGAAAACTTCAAAGCCCTGCGACTGATTCTTTAGTGTTAGTAAACATCGAATTGGTCACACAATGGCTGAAAACTTCAAATATGGAAGCATGAACAGATATTTACAGTTTCAAATAGTGCTTCATCTCTTCAAAAAGTTAACAAACCGCCACAACTTATATTACTCACAGCTGCGCTGAAATTCACTTTAGTCAGTATGGTAAAATCTCTCTATCTCTTGCTTCTGTTTTTATACCAATGTAGCTAGAAATATTGTCTTCCAAAAATCAGCTTTACTTACATAAGCATCCTTATCTTATGAGGACGAGATGGAAGATAATTCTAAAATTTAAATATCTATCTACATTTTATTTAGACTTATTTAGCTAAGTAAGAGACTTTCATTTTAATCAATAAAGTGAAATACAAGATAGGTTAAGCCCAATTAAACTTTTAAACATAGAAACGAGACTCGCCAACACTTCGAGTTGCGAGGTGAGGCAATGCTGGTGATTTTCGTGGATGCAGACTGGGGCTGAACTGAGTACTTGGTATAGTTGTCGAGACATGGTGAGTATTGGGGAATCTAGGCCTAAGATGGCCATTTATTAAAAAAAACTACTTCCAAAGTCCAGTATTTTTTTTGTGTAATGACATGCCCGCCAAAATACACATGAAATAAATATATTTAAGTCACTTTAGATTATATACATGAAATAAAACATTTAAGTCACATTTCAATATGTATAAATTGGTAGGACATTTGAGATTGGCTTGAGATCACCAGGAGTAACAATCTAGCAGCTTCTTGCTGGTCTTCTGATTTCTGAAAACTAGAAGTTTCCATGATGTTGCTTATAAATGCTATGTGGTTAGGAAACTTATGTGGGGGCTTACTTTCCCTAATTGTGCTATTAGCAGCCTCAACATTCTCCTAAGTATCCCTTAATGTTTGTGTGAACTATTGAGGTTTTTTCATTTTGATAGAATTGGAAGAGGCTGAAGTCCCTGCCTCCTCATCCGAAGGCTATTGGCTTGAACTTGAAGCCATCAATGCCTTCGAAGTCCTAGTATCATCCTTTGGACTTTCCTAATTATTTTTTGTCATTAGAAAGATATTACGAGTCTTTTTGGATGCAAGTTCTTTTACAATCTTAACATCTCTTCTTACTGCTACCTTTCTATGGTATGGGATGACTACTCTGTAGGCTTTTGAACTCTCGCTATAACCCACAAATAAACACTTCTTGTTAGAAGGTTCCAACTTTTATCTTGTTCTGTACATGTGTATATATATAAACAAGACCTTAAAGATCTATAAATGACTTATTTTTTGCTTCACACTATTGGATGCCTCCTATGGTGTCTTGTTCCCCAAGGTCTTGTTGAGGACACTTGTTCTAGATATACACTATTGGAAGACATGCTTTTTGCCCAATGAGACATTGGAAGTCCAATTCATGAATGTGGTCTTAGTAGCCCCTATAATGGATTGGTTCTTTTGACCCTTTTTTAGCTCATCTGAAGTCCTCGATAGTATTCCTTGTTTCATTTCATCTTCATCTTTAAGAAGAATATCCATGTCTTGTGAGAGAGGCCATCAATGAAGGAAACATAATACATGCTTCTCACAATTGATCCAAGTAACATTGGCCCACACACATCTGAATATGCAAAGTCTAAAATCTGCTTAGACAGATGCTTGTTCCTTGGGAATGAAACCTTGACTTGCTTTGTGATGTGGATGCCCCATTGTCTTTTGCCATGACTCATAAATTTCAATTGTTAGGAACTAGAGCTTGACTTGACTTACCATGTAACATGCATAGATTTCCTTCTTTAACATCTTTTACTTGTCCAATATCTAAGCTCAAACCGTTTGGTATAGTAAGAGCTTTATATTTCTTGAATTCTATAGTATTTGCCTTATCCTCCATTTGGAGATCTGAAGTAATTTTTTTTAAGACTACGAACAAACAACATAACATCAAACACGAAAGAGTTGATTGATTGAAGATAAAAAGGAAATTTTACTGACTCGAACTCGATACCTGTCATCATTACAAAGCTCAACGTGAACTCTAGAGCTATGTTCCTTTTAGTTGGTAATGTACTCTTGTGCTGATGTCATATGCATAGAGGTCCCACTTTCCACATGGCTAAGCATTCTTAGGAAATCTGCTGGTAGAAAGCAAACTAACATTTGAGAAATTGTTCTCTATTTTGTCATCAAATTTATTTACCCAAATTGTTGCAGAGGATGCCACTTCATCTTGCTGTTGCTCTCCTTGGTTCTTGTTGTTGTTTGGATACTTCAATACATAATGGTGGAACACATGGCAACAAAACCACTTGGTATGATTCTAGTCCTTCCTTAAGTGTGAGGGTCATGTAATATGCTGCCCTATTTGTGTCCTTTTTAAAAAAAATGTTGAAGAGAGAAGAGAATATAATTGAAGGTCAGATCCCCACTAGAGAGATTGTGAACTTGTTGGGGAAAAGCCTTTGAGAATATAATGGCTGAATGTGTAACAAAACCACTTGATATGATTCTAGTCCTTCCTCAAGTGTGAGGATCATGTAGTATGTTGCCCTGTTTGTGTCCTATTTTAAAAAAAAATGATGAAGAGAGAAGATAGAATATAATTGAAGGGCAGGTCTCAAGTAGAGAAATTGCGAACGAGTTGGGGAAAAGCTTGTGAACGACGTGAGAGGTGGGAAAGAGCTGGGTGGGTGTAATGTCCCTAGATTTTTTGTAAAGTGAATCAATTAAGTGGTCCCAAAATTTAGGTAATATAATAAAGGACCTTTAATTAAATAATAATGAGAGCCCCAAATAATAAAATAATAAATAATAAATATCAGCCTATATGTGACCCTTTGGAAAACTTTCTGGAGCACTTTACAAGGCCGAGTTTCGTATTGTAATAGGCAGGAAGAATTTGATGTTTTCTTTGTATTTGCGAATTCCAGTTCGAGTGCAGCTTGTTTGCCATTTAAGAGGCGCAAGATCCTTCCTACTCTGGTATTTTTTGCAATTTTGGTGGGACTCACTCCTCACCCTAATTTCCCCGTCGGTTCGAAATTCTGAAGTTTTCTGTTGGAGGTCTATTCGATGTGATCTGAGTTGTATTGAAAATATAAATATTCAGTTCACATTGAATCAATGTTGTGGTCTATGTCTTTGAAGGAATTGACTATGTTGTTGGTATACCTGGCGAACAATACCATTGTCGTACAAAGTATAGAGGGCCTCCTCCACTATGCATTCATCGAAGTAACAACTTACACAATGGTGATGCATATATCTACCTTTCCGTATGAGCAAGACATATTATTGTACACAGGTCTTATTGCTGTACAATGAACTTTTATGACCGCACGAGGGACATTGGGATCAGAGTGGATTCGATTGTGTAGAGAAACGAACCTACAAATTGCCTATGGTAGCCAAAATGACTTACAAAGGATAGGGTTGTAGAGGAAGAAGATGTAGAGGCATAGAACTTGAGATTGCAGAGAAATGAGGGGTATTACTTCACAATTGGATGCAATGGAAATGACTCAAAAAAGAGTAGCTCGTGTAGAGGATGTCAATGATGATGAAGAGGAAGAACAATTTGTTGAAGGAGGTGAATATACTAGTACTTGATGCAGGAGAAGAGAGATTCATAAAAGCAATTGCAAGGTAATTTCCAAACCTCGATTTGATCCAGCCAACTACAGAACTAGACGTTGATGAATTGTTGGATTGGATTCCTAAGGTGGACAAACCCTTCGAATATGACAGCAAAGAAAAAGACCAGAAGGTGAAATATATATAGACAACTAATGAGACATGCTGCCCTATGTTGGGAACATTTACAGACAATTAAGCAGCAAAGAGGATAGTAGCAAATTAGGATTGGGGATTGCATGGTGACAAAGATTGCTAGCAAATTACCAAATTAATTTGATAAAGAAATTACAGAAGTTGAGGCAAAAGGTAAGTACTCTAGAGGAGTATATAGGAGATTTTATTGGTTAAGCATACGAGTTGGTCAAGTTGAATAAGTCAGTGAACAAGTTGCAAGGTATCTGAATGGTCTACGCCTATCCATTCAAGATGAAACAAGTTTGATGAATATGCATAGTCTGGAGGAGGCATATCAATGTGTCTTAAAGGTCGAAGAAAAAATTGGGGTCACCAAAATAACTTCCAGTGCAGAGGCATTTTCACATGGGAGAGGAGAGTGGTAGATGCTTTTCAAATAAGCAAGAGGAAGCCAATACATCAAGTGCGGCCACACAAGGAGGTAAAGGAAGAGGAGACTACTCTTGTAGAAGAGGGCAATTTTGATGATGTAGAGGAAGAGGTTTCAACATTGCATGTTTAAAATGTGGAGAAATGAGACATAACACATTTGAATGTCAACAGATTTAGCAAGATGAAGCTAAAGGAAAGAAGGAAGATGGCATGTAGCATAGGCTGAAACTATAAAGGAGATCACTACTAAGAAAGGAGAAGATCCTGAGCATGGAGTCTTTATGATATAAAGAGTGTTGTTGAATTTGGATAAGTAAAAAGTAATTCAAAGACGAAATCTATTCAAACAAGATCGGAAGTGAACAAAAAGTGTTGTAAATTTATTTTGCATGGTGGGAGTACAAATAATATTGTGTCTGAGGAAATGGTGAGTGAACTGAAATTGAAAAGAATTAAGCATCCCAATCCATATAGAGTCTCTTGGTTGCAAAAATACAATCGCATGTTGGTGAATGGACAAAGTTCATTAGATTTCAAATTGGAAGATACAATAATGAGGTTATGTGTGACATAATGCCAATGGACGCATCCAATATTCTCTTGGGAAGAGCTTGGCAATTAGATAGGACAACTATTCATGACAGTGAAGAGAATACTTATACAATTAAGAAAGATGTGGAAGAATACATTTTAGACATTGAAGAGTAGAGAATAAGTTGAAATAGTATGTTTGGTCATCTGAAAATAAATTTTGAGAAATTTTAAAAAGGAGAAAGCATATGTTGTCACCATTCCCAAATTTGCTGCGGTGGGAGTGCAAAGGAAGAAGAAATTCCAAAATAACTAATTGCGAGAGATTTTGGAAAAGTATGCATAAGTATTGATGAAAGAATTGCTGGATGAGTTACCACCAATGAGAAGTATCAATCATTGCATAGATTTCATTCCTGATGCGAGTTTGCCAAACAAAGCACCATATAGAATGTTAGCGAAAGAGAATGACGAGATTAATAGACAAGTACCAAAGGAGGAGGAAAAGATCAATAGAGAAGTGCAAGAGTTACTTGATAAGGGGCTGATTAGAGAAAGTCAGAAGTCCATGTACAATCCTAGTTATGTTTGCACCAAAGAAAGATGGAGGTTGGAGAATGTGCACGGACTTGAAAACAATAGGCAAGATAACAATCAAGCTTCCATTGCCAACAATGGACGGTTTGATGGATTGGTTGTGGAGCCAAATACTAAAAAGTCAATTTGAAGAGTGGTTATCATTGAATAAGGATAAGAGAAAAGGAGGAATGAAACATCATAATCAAGACAAAAGATGGATTATATGAATGGTTGATGATGCCATTTGGATTGACACATGCACCCAACACTTGCATGAGGTTGAATGAAGTTTTGAAGCACTATATTGGTAGGTTTTGATTGTATAGTTAGATGACATTTTGATATTTAGTAAGACAAAAGAAGAGCACTTGTATCATGTTAGAGAAGTCCTACAAAGGCCGAAAGGAGAGAAGTGAATGGTGAAAGTCCATGTACAATCCTAGTTGTGTTTGCACTAGAGAAAAATGGAGGTTGGAGAATGTGCACGAACTCAAGAACAATAGACAAGATAACAATCAAGCTTCCATTGCCAACAATGGACGATTTGATGGATTGCTTGTGGGCCAAATACTAAAAGGTTGATTTGAAAAGTGGTTATCACTGAATAAGGATAAGAGAAAAGGAAGAATGAAACATCATAATCAAGACAAAAGATGGATTATATGAATGGTTGGTGATGCCATTTGGATTGACACATGCACCCAACACTTTGATGAAGCACTATATTGGTAGGTTTGTGATTGTATATTTAGATGACATTTTGATATTTAGTAAGACAAAAGAAGAACACTTGTAACCTATTAGAGAAGTCCTACAAAGGCCGAAAGGAGAGAAATAAATGGTGAATTTGAAAGAGTGTAGTTTTACGCAAGAAGAATTGGTGTATTTGGATTTTGTGGTTTCTAGTAGTGGTTTGAAAATGGATCTGAGAAAGGTCAAAACTGTTGTTGGATGGCCTTCATTGAAGAGCATGTTTGAAGCAAGAAGTTCTCATGGATTAGCAAGCTTCTATAGGAAGATTATCCAAAAGTATAGTGGGATGTGTGCACTAATAGTGGAGACCATGAATGGGAATAAAAGGAACTTGTTTGGACAGCTGCAGCAGAAAGAAGTTTTAATATTTTGAGCAGTCTGTGTTAGCACTTCAGGACTTTGGGAAAGTGTTCCAAGTTGATTGTGATGCAAGTGGGACAGAAATTGGAGTTCCAAGTCAAGAGGGCAAACCAATTGCTCATTTGAGTGTTTATTGTTGAATGAGATGAGAGTGAATGTTGTTGATTTTGATTGTATGCGAAAGTTGTATGAGAAATATATGGATTTCAAAGAAGCTTGGGTAGCGTGTAAGAATCCTATTGGTCTTAATAGAACTCCATGGTTGGAGTATTTTATAAAAGATAGTTTATTGTTCAACGGAAAGAGATTGTGCACACCTCAAGGCTCAATGAGGGAAAACTTGATCAAGGAAAAACATACTTGTGGTTTGAGTGTACATTTTGGAGTGGACAAGACTTAAGCACAACTAAAATGAGAGTAACTACGGGCCGGGGATGAGTGCAGATGTAAAGAGAATGGTACAAGATTGCCAGACATGTCGATGTGCCAAAGGAGTTAAGCAAAATACCGGATTATATTGGCCATTGCCAATACCTGAGAGACCATGGGAATGCATTGGCATGGATTTTGTTTTGGGTCTGCCCTGACACAAAGAGGTAATGATTAAAGTTTTGTTTTTGTGGACAGATTTCAAAAATGGATCATTTCATACCATGTTGTAAGTGTAGTGGTACTTCCCGTATAGCTACATTACTTTTCAAAGAGATTGTTTGGTTGCATGGCTTGGCAAAAAGTATTGTTTCAGATCGAGAAACAAAATATGCTGGTCTTTATTAGTGAACTTCGTGGAAGAAGATGTGCACACAATTGGGTTTTAGTTCAACATACGATCCTCAAATAGATGGTCAATTTGAAGTTGTCAATCAAAGCTTGGGAAATTGGTTGAGATGCTTGCTTGTTGATAAACTGAATCATTGGGATTTCATATTGGCAGAAGTAGAGTTTGCATGTAATAATCCTATAAATCAAAGTGTAGGGAAGAGTCTAATCCAAGTAGTGTATGGGTATAGGTTGAGCGGTGTTAATGAGTTGAGAGATTGTGCAGATTTGAGAGCTAGAGCAGGAATTTGAAGTTAGAGAGCTAGTAATGACATATGCAAAAGGAAAGGTTTCCAAAAAGAACCTACAATAAGTTGAAATGGAAGAAGATTGGCACGTGTAAGGTTGTGTACAAGTTATCATCAAATGCATATGAGATTGAGCTACCAATTGAGATCGATTAAAAGGAAAAGGTTTCCAAAAAGAACCTACAATAAGTTGAAATGGAAGAAGATTGGCACGTGTAAGGTTGTGTACAAGTTATCATCAAATGCATATGAGATCGATATTTCTGCAATATTAATGTCTCAGATTTTTTTAAATATCATAAAAGTTGAATCAAGTGAACAACATGACACAATTTTAGATTTGTCAGATGTCACAAAACGGGCACATCAATTGTTCTCGGAGGTTTAAAAGGTTGATCAGATCATTGGTTCATACATTGCAGAAAATGGAAGAAGAAATGAATATTGGGAATATCTGTAAAAAAATGGCTTCTTCGGTCAGTGCTTCAAATTTGGCAAAAGTTTGGTATTCAAATTTCGACACTTGCAATATGTTTGAGTTACACACTCATGGAACATTTCCATACCCTATTTTTTTTGATGTCAGAGCAGCTGAGGAATTTGGCTATCCGGCTCAAATTTTAAAATTTGAGTTTTGTTGTGATATGTGTTCAATTTCAGCAATAAATAATTATAATTCTATCATTTTAGTAATGTATGAATAATCCATTTTGTAATGAAGCTAATCATAGTAGCTGCCGGACATAACCATTTTTATAAACTGGGGATAAAAGGGAAGGCCAAGGGCTGAATATACAGAACCATTTTTGTAAAAAAATGGCTTCTTGGGTCAGTGCTTCAAATTTGGCAAATATTTGGGATTCAAATTTCGACACTTGCAATATATTTGACTTACACACTCATGGAACATTTCCATACCTATTTTATTTGATGTCAGAGCAGCTGAGGAATTTGGCTATCTGGCTCAAATATTAAATTTTGTTGTGATATGTGTACAATTTCAGCAATAAATAATTATAATTCTATCATTTTAGTAATGTATGAATAATCCATTTTGTAATGAAGCTAATCATAGTGGCTACTGGACATGACCATTTTTATAAACTGGGGATAAAAGGGAAGGCCAAGGGCTGGGTGTACAGAAACATGAAGAGTTATATGAAACATAGATGACAGTGTGTTGAAGTGGAGAGCCGCTCAATCCAAGAGGGCTGCGTATAAACATGGAGTGTTTCCTTGTTAAAATAAAGGTGTAATTTGTGGACAACAAGGAAGTTGGAGTAAAATAGAGTCAAATTTAAACCAGTATCGTTGTGCAAAAAATATAATAGTTTGATGGGATTAAAGAATTGAAATTGAAATTGTGTGTATATGTAATGCCAAAGGAGTAGCCCATTTGCAAATAGGGTAAATATTTGTAGAAATGATTGAATGATATTGAATGTTCCTGGTTATTTGAAAACCAATTACTAAGCTGCTCCAATATTATTGGTTTTTTGATTTCAATTTTAATTGTGAGTTTGATTAAAACTTCCGTGGTAGTAGAGCATAGCTTTTCTTTCTGATTTTTTTTGACCATTTTAAAAAATTCGTGGTGCTTTTACCCACAAGAGTTTTTGAACAATTTGTTTCCATGAAATTGTTGGCTTTCACTTCAATTTGTAGAGGTTTATGTGCAGATTAGTTTGATGTTTTCTTGTGGGTGATTTTTAAATTTAAAAATAGTGATTTTTGATATTTGAAAAATCACTTTTTTCCTCTACAAGTTTTCATGGTTTTGTTCCTCTTGATTTTGGTTTATTTCTAGAAATCGCATGGGATTTATTTAGAAAAGTTTGTGAAGGCCCTTAGTGCCTTTTAAAAATTATTTTATCTACAAAAATTGTTGTAAGTCTTTTCTAAGGTTCGCATCTGGGTTTTGCATAAAAAGTAAAACTTTGCTCCCTTTGTTTCTTGCTCATGCGAATATGTTTTCTCATCTAAAAATCAAGTCTTCCATCCAAAAACTCGTGACTTCCTCAAACTATCCACATAATAGTTTCTTCCAACTAGGGTTCTACTCAATGCTACTTGATACGTTCTATGTACAACCTATTTTTCAGAGCTGCATGAAGAATTTTTTTGACATCAATTTTCCTGCTTGTGACTAATTATGGAGAGCTTTTTTGGTAGCATGCAATTGCACAAGGTGTTTCTTGATGATTTTGTTTATTGTTTTCACTAGAAAAACAAAGGATTCCTAGATCTGCAAGTGTTTTTGACTCTTGTGACTAGGGTTTGTTTTCACCAAAAATCATGTCAATTTTTTTGAGTTTTTGATAAATTGTGGGATCTCTTGGAAGAGCTGAAACAACCCGTATATTGTTTTTCAGAAGACTATGATGTTCATATTCCATAGCCTTTTCTGATTCAGGTTTACCTTTTGCCTTTGAATAATCTTGGAGCTCATAAACATTCTAAATGTTGGCCATAGGAGAAAAATTCACCGTACTCTAGTTGCTCTTACCTCTAGATGATCTATACTCAACTAACTCGTTATGTCGAACATCACCAATGAGCTTTTTTCATCACTAAGGTTGTAGGGTAGATGCATATTCTTCCAAATCAATATTATCAGCATGGCTTGGGTTGCCTGGAATGAAATTATTTGGATGCTGATTTAGGTTGTCTTGGGGAAAATCTCTCAGTATGGGTATTTGCCTAGGACATTCCACAAGGTTAGGATCATTGGAGTCCCCCACTTTAGCTAGAGGTAATAGAAGGAGAATAACCAAATATGAAGACTTCAGAGGTTGGTATTCAAGACCATTGATGAGAGAAGAGGGCTGTAAAGGCCCAAATTCTTCAGCAATTGCTATATCCCTATTCTATCTTACTCTCATTATTTGACCTAAGAGTGATGTTTAAACATTTTGAGTCATTTTCAAGTAAGGCTTGAAGCTTTTGAAATTCGTTAAACAAAATTGACTTTGCTTCAAGAAAAAACACCCCCATTTTCCTAATAAAAATCATCAACAAACAAGAGAAAATACTTGGTATGGATAACTGATGTAGTATTCGTTGGCCGAGAAACATTTGCGTAAACTAATTGAAGGACCTTCAGTACTCCCCAAGCTTGGTGTTTGGAAAATGAAGTTCAATGCTGCTTTGTTGCTTGCAAGCTTAGCACACTGTGTCTGCAGTTGAATCTCAAGTAAGCCCTCTCACATTCTCTAGATCCAACTAAGAGAGGTAAGATTGGTTGAGATACCCATGGTGCTGACGCCAAAGAGTACTGTTCATAGTTTCAAGACCCATTGAAACTTGGTGAATTGCAAGCCCGGTGGCCCTCAAAAAGTCTGGGGGACTGGGACACCTCCCAATCCTAGGAGAGACCCACAGGACCCTCGGAATTTGAGTGATTCTAAATGCTCAAACTCATACTAGACTCATTTTTTTTAGTCTCAAAGTTTTAATACTATTTCGTTTCATGAACCCAAAATAAACTACACCATGTGACCCCCCATCTTTTTCTTCAAGTCAGTCTCATTTTCTCTTGTAGAAAATATACATGAAATACAACATTCAAGTTATACTTTAAGTTATATTTTATGTATATATTGGCAAGATGTTTGAAAGTGGTTTTAGATCTCTAGGAGTTATGATGTGAATTCGAGGTTTTAGAAGATCTTATAAATTTTCAAACTTAGTCAAATTTTAGTAATCAACTAGCTCCTATCAACATTCTCTTGCTCTTTCTATCTCGCTTTATTTGCTATGAACTCTAGACCTACCTCTATCCCTGTCACTGTTCCTCTATCTGCTCTTTGTGGTTCTCTATATTTGACTCTCTCCTCTCTCTCACAAGATCTAGACCTATCTCCCTATATCCTTGTGAGGGGTGATACCGTTGCCTAGTATTGGTGTTTTCCCAGAATTCCCATCCTACTATAAATGTAAGGAAGTAATAAGCCAATGATGAATCACGATCATACAAATCTACATTGTACATATCCATTGCTGCAAATTTATACATATTCATAGTTCAAAAAGTACTATGACTGCTACATCATCTATGTTCTTCCTTAGATGCCTTCATAGGAAGGATTTAGGCTCCTCTGAAGTGACTGAGCCATTGACCTGTAGCTTTTGTTTTTATATTTGTTTGGGTCATTTGATGTCATAGTTTTCATAGTCCGTGAGTTTTGTATACATTTGGCAATATTTATTCAATATTTATTATATCTAAGTTGGCTGTTTCCTTAAGGTAGGATTTGAGTAATATTTATGTGATTGATGTTTAAAACTAGTTCTATTTGATGATGGTCTTGTGTCTTTAAGGTTTATATAATAAAGGTACATGAAACAATTTTAAATATTTAAAAAATCTCTTGTTTTTTTGGTTTTTTAGTTTGTCAAGTCTGCACAAGTCCTGATTCCTGAATCGTGTCACCGTCGCTGAGTTTGCACTGAGTTCGAGTCTTGTAACTATGCCACTGATAGCTGAACTCTTTGCATGCAATGGATGCTTTTGACTCTAGTATCAACCAGCTGATATAAACCATGATCTTCAATGCCAACCACAATGGTTTTCTTTGACTTTTTATCAACAATATGACACTTATATGCACTGAAGATGGCACTCAACTTGGGACAATCGTGCATATGACTCACTAAGGGGAAATTGAGTTCCATGCCTGGCACAAAGCATACATTCAGAAAACACACGATTTCTTCCTGCAGATCTATTCTAAACATTGGCTTTGCTGACAATTGTACACTCTTCAGCACAACTAAAGGTTACTAAATTAGAGTTTATCTTATACTTTGTGAACCAATCCCTCCTGTATATAAATTGTCGTGTTATGACAGGATAAATACACTATGCAGAAGACTTGGCATGATCTGCATGTCATTTGACTATAAATGCATAGAGAGATGACTCCCCCGAATGCTTTGTGACATAAGCCTGCTGTTGAGACCATCCCTGGTTGGATTTTTGGTCAACCAAACACACTTTGCAGAACTTCATATGACCAAGTTTACCACAATACTTAATGTGATAGATTTCAATTTTTTCAAAGAATCATCAGGCTTGGCTTGTCCTTTCCACTGAGTGAACTTGCCTTTGTCATTGGCAGTAAACACCTATTCCACACTGATTGTATTGCTGGTGCTACCAAACTGTCTCTTTCACTTGTCTTGCTGTAAGAGCTTATTGGACAATTCATCAAACTTTAGGTCAGTATTGGTAGAGGCAGGGTTGAGAGTTTTGATGAAGTGATGATAGGATTGTGGTGATCTTTTCAACGCGATAACCATTATATCCTCTTCTTCAGTCTTGGGACCAGTGGCTTCTATTGAGTGCAAATATCTTTGGTCTTTATTAAATGACGCTGCAGGGACATCTTGTCATCCATCAAAATTGAGAACAACATAGTTTTAAGGAACAAAGTTCTGCTTTTGTCTAACACCTTGTGTAGATTCTTTGAGCGAGTCCGAATTTCTGCAGTAGTATTGCTTGTCAACACTTCTGGAAGCATCTCATTAGTGGCAGATTAATTGAGCAACAAAACTACTTCATGATATCACTCATCTGAACCTGTCCTAGCCTTTAGCTGTAACTGTAGGATGAGTAAATTTACCAAGAACAAGCTGATCAAAACACTGTGCTCGAAATCAGTGACATTTTACTGTTTCAGGGTACTATAATTCTTGCCATTGAATCCTTGGCCAGCTTCCAACATGATGTTTGACAACAAAGGCATACCACTCATTATCTAAAAGCACAAAAAGAAAGAGAAATTGTTGCTTTGCTAGAATGCTGAAGTTTTAGAAAAAACGACGATGACCCAAACATCAATAGACAACTAGTTATAATAAGGAAAACTGAAAAAAACTATGAATGTATGAGGATTTCAGCGAATTCATTTATACATCAATACACTGGTAGTGATGTCAGGTTTCTGGTCATCTATGTGGATGATATTATTGTTACTGGTAGTGGGACACATTTGCTTGAGCATTAGACAAGTTCCAAATGACACATTGCAGAATCTCGTCTACAACTTCGGAGAAAGGGCTGAAACTTTTAGCCAACTATTGGGCAGCCTTATGTACCTTACAACCACTAGACCTGATTTGAGTAATGTTGTGAGTTAAGTTTCTCATTTCATGACAGCCACAGAGGCAGAACATTGGGTTGCAACAAAGCAATTATTGAGATATGTGCAAGAGACACTTCACTTTGGCATTCTGTACAATAGATTCAAAAATCCTAGGTTGGTTGGGTTCACAGATTCGGATTGGCAGGTTTATGTTGATGGCACAAAGTCTACTCTTGGATATGTTTTCAGTCTTGGTTCAGGTGTAGTCACATGTACTAGTAAGAAGCAGTAGGCGATAGCTCTTTACTTGATAGAAGTAGAGTATTGGGGAACTGACGAAGTAGCATGTGAGGCAGTTTAGCTTCAAAGGATGCATTTTGACATGAAAATGTCTCCTGTAGGGCCTTCAACCTTGTTTTGTGATAGCCAAGGGGCACTAAATCTTGCCAAATTGTATAGGATCTAACTTTTTATAATGTATCTGAAACTTTTACATTCATGGCATTAGCACTCTAAATAGTCTGCTTGAGGCTAGTTGTAATTACATATATAATTAGACAATTTAGTGGTAGATCAGAGTTAACTGCTGATCTTGAATTTATGTTCCTATTTACGTGGTCTGGATATAATTTTTGTTTTTGAATGAGAATGTTGGAGGTGCCAAAATTTATGGTGCATTCTTTTTCCTAAATCAGCAGTCGTGCTATATGTGCTGAATACTTTTGGTGTCAAATGAGGTTAAGGGTATCTATTGCTTGCAATCTCATTAAGAATTGGGTTATCTTTGTGTTTATAACATTCTGTGCTCCTTTTGTCACACACATCTATGTAGTCTGTACGTTTGCTTTGTGCATGCATATGCATGTGTCTACTTTTGCATTGGCGAGTTATGTGGAATTGTCCATGTGTAGCTGTTAATGCCTATTGAATTCTTGACATGTATTGTTAATTCTATATAACTCTGATAAACACAACTGATCTGAATTACAGATCGTACAGATGTAGCAAAGCATGAAGATCCTTGAAAGGATTGGCCTCTTAAATACCTTATAATATTAACCTAATCGGCGTCCTTGGAGCGTTTAATAATGTTCTAAATTTGATAGTTATAGTTAGTATATTTATTAACTAATTTGTTTATCCTTGAGATGATGATCTAGGAAATGTACTTGTTGGTTTATTTGTAGGGCTGACCTGGAAAGAGTCATGTCCTTTCTAAGGACATGCCGCTTGGCTGCCATATAAGTAAGAGGTAGGAATGTGGATAAAGGACACACGAATACAAGAAGTCTGCTCCTTTAGCATTCCCTGCCTAATACGACTTATGGCAGAATCAAATATATTATTGCAGAACTATACATAAAGAAAGGATACTGAATATACCGTCTGGTATTGATAAAGACCATCTTCAGCAAAGTATAAAGGCATTATATTAGTTTTGATTGTTCAGAATTTGCAGAATCTTTACATGGTATCAGAGCTCTGGTAGTTGAACCTAGGCTTTGCAAATTGACAATCATATTTAAATATCTAGCGAACTCCTTCTACCTTCAATGACTAGTACAATCAAACCCGAAGATAGTTTTGATGGAAAAGGACACTTCATTGCCTGGAAATTCAGAATTATGATGATTCTTGAAGAGAATGATGTAATACAGTTTGTTGATAAGGAATCCAAGCAACTTGATGTTGATCCTCATAAAACTATTTGGAGTAAAGGAAACAATAAAGCCATGCAAATCATATTAGATGGAGTTAAAAATGAAATAGTACCTATGCGAATGAAACATCAAACAACATTTAATATGATGAGTGCATTATTAAATGCATATGAGTTTAACAATGCAACTAGAACCCTTGCACTAAAAAGGCAACTATATCATATACTGATAAAGAAAGGAGAATCTATGAATTCATACTTCCTAAGGGTGGCTAGTCTAAGAGATCAACTTGCAAGTATAGGGACCATAATTGAAGACAAAGAGCTAACACTTATGGTTATAGATTGGTTACCGGATTCTTGGGAAACATTCTCACAAGGAGTAAGTGCTAGAGACAATCTTCTAGACTTCAATAGACTTAAAGGAGATTGCCTTCAAGAAGAATCTAGGAAACTTAAGGAGGAAAATTGAAAACTGAAGATGAAGAACTTCATGTTTTCAACACAAATTCCTATAAAGGTAAGAGGAAGCACTTAAATAAGAAGGAGGGTTGCAGGCTTTGGGTTTAACCATGGAGGAAACTCTGTAGTTAAGCACGCTTAGGCTGGAGTAGTACTGGGATGGGTGACCTTCCGGGAAGTCCCGGTGCTTCACCCCTGTGAGCATCACTTAGATCCAATGAGTGCTAAGTGTTCCATTTATTCTCATGAGAGATGGATTCATGTTGAATCACTACTCATGAAACGTGGGTCAATGAGTTTGACTCAAAATCACACAGTTAAATCCTAATAGCAATATCACAAGAAGAAGGGTAATCCAAGAAATGACAAACCTAAGAGAGATTTATCCAAAATAAAATGCTTCAAATGTGAAAAATTTGGACACTATAGATCTAATTTCTCTAAGAATATAAAGCAACAAGTAAACTGTACAAACGTTACTAAGAAAGAAGAAAACTATGATCTTGAGAAACGTGTATTGTATTTTGCACTAGTAAATGAAGTATCAAACGAAGCATGGGTAATTGACAGTGGATCATCTCGACACATTACATGATACAAAGAAGTACTAGACTCAATATTAGAAGAAGTTAATGACAAAGTTACCATAGGTAATCATTCCACTCATTCAGTCAAAGGAGTTAGGAACTGCAGCTTGAAATTGAAGTCTGGTATTTCTCTCCATCTCAAAAGAGTACTCTATGTACCAGGAATAAAGAGGAATCTAATCTTTGTTACAACACTTGAAGATGATGGACATAATGTTGTTGTTATGGATGATACAGTAATGACTTGGTCTAAGAACTCTTCATTTAAGAAATCAAAGTTGATTGGTCAAAGAAAGGGATACTTGTATGAATTAAACATAGAACCTATTCAAGCCTTAATTCATGAAGCTCCTAATATAAACAAAATGTGGCATAGAAGGTTAGGATATCTAAACTTCAAAGCCTTATCAACTATGGAGAAGATGGTTACTAGTTTACCTAAGTTGAATAAAGATCATTCAAGCATATGCAAAGGATGCGTTGTGGGTAAGACATCAAAAGTCCATTTCATGATAGTACTAGAAAAACTAACAATGTTTTGGAATTAGTCCACTCAGATTAATGTGGACCTATGTCTGTCCCTTCTCTTGGAGGTTTTTGGTACTATATACTTTTTAAAGATGATTTCTCTAGGAAAACATGGATTTACTTCTTAAAATGTAAAGAATCAGAAGAAATCCAAGAATTCAAAACCTTAATTGAAAACTCATCATGATACAAAATTAAATCTCTTAGGATTGATAATGGACGGGAATATACTTCAAATTTGTTTAAAGATTTTTTTAAAGAAGCAAGAATTAAGAGGGAGTATACTGTTCCTTATAACCCACAACAAAACGGGGTAGCAGAAAGGAAGAATAGAAAAATTAGAGAAGCAACAAGAGCTATGATATTTGATCAAAATTTAGAATATTATCTTTGGGCAGAAGCTTCTTGTACTGCTGTCTATATTCAAAACAAAAGTCCTCACTCCCACCTTAGAGATAAAACTCCTGAAGAAGTCTTTTCTAAGGTTAAACCAAATATAAACCATCTTAGGATATTTGGGAGCCTAGTATACATACACGTTCCAAAAGAAAATAGAACTAAGTTAGAACCCTCTGGGAGGAAAGGTTTTTTTGTCGAGTATAGTGAAACATCTAAGGCATATAGAGTTTTCATTCCTGGTCAGAAAAACATTGAACTTAGTAGGGATGTAATATTTGAAGAAGATTTAGCATTCAAAAGAGCCCTTAGTTCTAAAGAAAATCATGAATCTGAGTTTTAGAGGGAGAACATTGAAGAAATTGAAGATGGAATTCAAAATCTTAAGCTTGAGAAAACTCAAAATCCTAAGAAAAGACCACTTTGGGCTATTAAGACTGTAGAGGAAGCACAACACTTCACTGCACCATTTGGAACCTTCAGAGAAAGCAAAAGACCCAAAAGATTTTTTAGTGATGCAACAAACATGAGTGATTTAATTAAATTAGAACCAACCAATGTTTCAGATGCTATTAAACATACAACTTGGAAGGATGCTATGATGAAAGAATACCAATCCATTATTAAGAATGATGTTTGGGAAATTAGGCCTGAAAGGTAATCTGTTGTTTCTTCTAAGTGGATATTTAAAATCAAGCATGCTGCTGACGGTAGCATTGAAAAATATAAAGCCAAATTCGTAGTCAGAGGATTCTCTTAGGAGGGAATTGATTATGAAGAAACCTTTGCTCCAGTTGCCAGATATACCTCTGTAAGAGCAGTCATAGCTATCGCAGCATCGAAGGAATGGAAAGTACGTCAAATGGATGTAAAAACAACATTTTTGAATAGAAAGATTACAGAAGAGGTATATTTGGAACAATCTGAAGGATTTGAAACTCATAACCCTATAAGTTTTTATTTGCAAGCTCAAGAAAGCTCTCTATGGGCTTAAACAGACTCTAAGGGCATGGTATGAAAAAATTGATGAGTATCTCTCCAGTTTAGGATTCTCTAAGAATGAAGCTAATCCAAATCTCTATAATAAAAAGGATAAAGATGATATGATGATTTTGATACTGTATGGTGATGATTTACTAATAGTAGGTGATGATCATCTTATAGATCAATGCAAGAAAGATCTAATCAGAGAATTTGAAATGAAAGATTTTGGACTCCTTCATTACTTCCTAGGACTAGAAGTATGGCAGAACTCTGACAACATCATACTTAATTAAGGAAAGTATACTTTAGACATCTTGAATAGATTTGGAATGTGGAACTGTAGACTTATGTCTTCTCCTATGGAGACTAATCTAGACAAACTTAAGGAAGCAACAACAAAATCACCCTCCATAGACTATTCTTTACAGATAGATGATTGGGTCTCTTATGTACTTTGGTAAATACAATACCTAATATTTGCTATGCCGTTAATGCTTTAAGCCAATTTATGTGTGAGCCAAAGGAGATTCACCTAGTTGTAGTCAAACACATCATGAGATACTCACAAGGCACTCTTAACCTTGGGCTCAAGTTGTAATGTCCCCACTATTAGGGTTAGATTGGGACACTAATACTTGCAAAATAATTGTTAGGTTTAAATACTAATAAAGTAGAATTATATTATTTTCTTCTTTATTCTAGTCATTATCTCATTCTTGTATAGCCATTTATATAGGGGTACTTATCTCTCACACTGGCACAATAACCATTTATACGAGAATCTCACTTTTTGCACTGGCACTACAAGATTTCATTAATCCCATCTTAGCCATTTATATAAAGACGACTCCTGACTCTATATTGGCACAAAGCCATTTATATAGGCGAGCAGTGTCCTTATATTGGCACCAACCAACTAATTAATTAACTTATATTCATAAATATCACTTCTTAAAATCAATACAAATACTCTATCACTATTAAATTAAATTATATATATATATATATATATATATATATATATATATATATATATATATATATATATATATATATATATATCTTATATTTAATATCATAGTATAAATCACTATTTAATTAAATTATTTATATATATAAATCTTATATTTAATATCATAGTATAAATGGAGATATAATAAGAATTTCGTAAAGGGAATATATTTGATCATAGTTATTTAATGCCCCATTACTAGTGTTCCTTACCTTAATTACCTTCTATTAGGACACTAATACTTGCAAAATAATTGTTAGGTTTAAATACTAATAAAGTAGAATTATATTATTTTCTTCTTTATTCTAGCCATTATCTCATTCTTGTATAGCCATTTATATAGGGGTACTTATCTCTCACACTGGCACAATAACCATTTATACGAGAATCTCACTTTTTGCACTGGCACTACAAGATTTCATTAATCCCATCTTAGCCATTTATATAAAGACGACTCCTGACTCTATATTGGCACAAAGCCATTTATATAGGCGAGCAGTGTCCTTATATTGGCACCAACCAACTAATTAATTAACTTATATTCATAAATATCACTTCTTAAAATCAATACAAATACTCTATCACTATTAAATTAAATTATATATATATATATATATATATATATATATATATATCTTATATTTAATATCATAGTATAAATCACTATTTAATTAAATTATTTATATATATAAATCTTATATTTAATATCATAGTATAAATGGAGATATAATAAGAATTTCGTAAAGGGAATATATTTGATCATAGTTATTTAATGCCCCATTACTAGTGTTCCTTACCTTAATTACCTTCTATTATGCATGGGCTCTTGTCTTGCATATGACAAGTCATCGGATATGGGTTCCTTCCCACGTGTTATCCTCTTTCAGCGTTCAAGGGAGTTATTGGCCTTGACTTGAAGGATAACATATGCAGTTTAGGGTTCAATATTTGATCTTTCCGCAATGTTTCTTCCTTCTCCATTTTTATTTCACGTGTATGATCTCGACGATTGCTAATCTTTGTCTCTCATTGGCGGTGTGTATAATACTACGATGGATCCCACGTCACTTGCTTATCTTGCTCTACATCCTCGCTTGCAATGGTGTTTGTGCTCGTACCTCTTAATAGCTTCGCAAAGACTCAATGACTTGTAAGATCCCTCTGCACTCCGTGTGTCATTCTGTACTTAGCAATCTTGATTTATGCCGTCCTTGTATTTAGGACTTCTAACTTCACTCCTTTATCAATGTTGTGTTATGTCAGCTTATCGATGGTGTTCACATGGGCAAGTGTTTGAAATCTAAAATCCCACGTCAACACAACGATAACAATTGGCATCTGCAACGTTTGTACCGTGCGGTGACTGTGATGCAATCCTTCAACCTCGCTTTGTCCTTTTTCCTCCTTCCATACTTCGCCACCCTGTAATCCTTTTTCACCCCCCCTTGATTAAATGTATTCCTCCATTTTATATGTGGGAAGGAATATGGGTTGTGACGCATCATTATGTTACTTAGATGGATTCTTCTTAAATGTTTAAGGTAGGATGGTATTAGTGATTTGGATTAGTTATTTAATTATTATTAACTAATTTAATTAGGAATTTTACTTTATCATTCATATGTAAACGTAAATGATTGTATTTAAATGATCATGTATAAATATCATTTTGGACATTCAATAATCATATATATTAATGTAGTATTATTAGTAGATTTAACAACTATATCTTATGACTAGATATAATATTTATTTGATTTATCATATCTATGAAATGCTTTTATGAATTTAGGCTCATGACACAAGTATGAAAAAGTTGACTTGGACTTACATGGGTACATAGACTCAGATTGGGCTGAAAGTGTTACTGATAGGAAAAGCACTCCAGGATGTTGTATTAGTTTAGGCTCAAGGATGATATCATGGATATGCAGAAAGTGGGCATCAGTAGCATAGAGTTCCACAGAAGTTGAATACATTACAACAGCAATGGCCTCTCGGGAAGTAGTGTGGCTTAGAAAGTTACTTGTGGGATTATTTGGTCAGCCCATGAATCGTACTATTATTTATTGTGATAATCAGAGTTCCATCAAGCTTTATGTGAATCCAGTTTTTTGTGACAGGTCCAAGTATATTGAAATTTCTTACCATTATGTAAGAGATATAGTAGACATGAATACTGTGTAGTTAGAATACATTTGCATTGCAGATCAAACATAAGATATTTTAACTAGACCTCTTTCTTGAGTGAAGATAGATCACTTCATAAAAAGACTTGGTATGGTTGAATTGTAATACATTTGTATTCTTTAATTATTAATGAAATAAATTTGAGTTAAAATTATTATTGTTAGGCTATTGACTATTATGGGCTTCACCATTTGTATTCATTATCTAAAAGGTGACGATCTTTGAGATAATGAACAATTGTATAAGACATTATAAGAGATGACGATCTCTAAGATAATGTACTGAACAATAGAGAACTCTTGTCAGATTTGGATGAGTTCAAGATCAAATTGTGATGTAGACATTTCTATGTCTACGAGTCACAACTTGGATAAAGGAAGAATTTAATCATTCTCCGGATTTTGTCTTGTGTACTGGTAGATCTTAACTTAGGATCATATTGTGATATAGGCTTGCGGGTACCTATGAGTC
Source organism: Cupressus sempervirens (assembly GCA_028749045.1). NCBI lineage: Eukaryota > Viridiplantae > Streptophyta > Pinopsida > Cupressales > Cupressaceae > Cupressus > Cupressus sempervirens. The sequence goes on along the minus strand of CM053791.1, from coordinate 675,204,999 downwards.
ACAACTTGGATAAAGGAAGAATTTAATCATTCTTTGGATTTTATCGTGTATATTGAATTTCATGCAATACTGTTATCACAAGTATAAGTGATAAGTCATATCACAGGTATAGTAATATGATATAGTATCATGTGTTCAATGATACCACATGCTTGGAAGATTCAGATAGATATAGAGTATCAATCTATGCTTATTCATCTAAATTGATGGTGCTAGATATGCTATCTCTTAGTATGATTATCGAGTTAAGAGGGAGTGTTAATTCTATATAACTCTGATAAACATAACTGTTTTGAACTGCAGATCGTACAGATCTAGCAAAGCATGAAGATCCTTTAGAAAGGATTGGCCTCTTAAATACCTTATAGTATTAACCTAATCGGTGTCCTTCTTGGAGCATTTAATAATGTTCTAAATTTGATAGTTATAGTTAGTATATTTATTAACTAATTTGTTTATCCTTGAGATGATGATCTAGGAAATATACTTGTTGGTTTATTTGTAGGGCTGACCTGGAAAGAGTCATGTCCTTTCTAAGGACATGCCGCTTGGCTGCCATGTGGATAAAGGACACATGAATACAACAAGTCTGCTCCTTTAGCATTCCCTGCCTCATATGACTTTTAGCAGAATTAAATATATTATTGCAGAACTATACATAAAGAAAGGATACTGAATATACTGTCTGGTATTGATAAAGACCATCTTCAGAAAAGTATAAAGGCATTATATCAGTTTTGATTGTTCAGAATTTGTAGAATCTTTACATGTACTAGTGTCCAACTTATGTGCAAGCGCGTATAATGAGACCACAAGCTCTTATAGTGACTAGATTTTATTTATGTATTCTTATATATGCTCGTGAGGAATATCTTGTTATCTGCATACTATTTTGATTCACCTTAATTGAAATGTTGTATTCTTTGTTTTATGCCCTTGTATTTTATCCCTTTTAAATTTTTTTACTATGAGAATTTAATTGTATTAGAAATCAATGGTGTGGCAGGTTATCTGTTGGTTGGTTGACTGAAAATAGTTTCCATTTTTTGCTTCTTTAAATACTCAGGACGGTCATTCAGTAACACATTTTTTAGGCATACTCTCATGTGCTACTGTTCCTTTTATTGATAATATAAAGCTAATTGTATGATCCCATATTATTGGTGCAAAGTGACGTAACACTTATATTTGGAGTGTTGCAAAGTCTTCTTCATATGCTGAAGTTCTTTGTTCTCTAAATAGTTAAACTACTTATTCAACTTTGCTATCATGTTCCATGGAGGAGGAATTTACTGCAATATTTTTTTTCATTTGATCGCTTCTTGTCATACTTAACTATTTAATAGCATTATCGCATTGGTGTATTTTCCATCGAAAGAAAGCAAGGCAAGTTGTCGAAACATGGGATAAACAATTCCATTGTGCTCCCAGAGAGCAGCGTGTTCCATTTTTGTATCTTGCCAATGACATCTTGCAAAACAGTAGGCGAAAAGGTTCAGAATTTGTGGGTGAGTTTTGGAAGGTTCTTCCTGGTGCTCTAAGGGATGTTTTTGATAAGGGAGATGAACATGGAAGAAATGCAGCGATGCGATTGGTATGCTGTACTGTTTTTTAAATAAAAATATCAAAATTGGACATGTTGAAATCTACTTAATTGAACAGTTCCAACTTCCTCAAAGTCATGCTTGTTTTTCCTGTTAATATTGTAATATATGCAATACTGTAAATGTTGATTCAATTAAATTTCCTAATTTGTTGCAGTTTATATTATATAATATATATGGATTGCTCTAAATGTCGTTTCATTTAAATTTCCTAATTAAATGAACTGGTATTTGCATGTTATCTCTTACCATTATACCATATTTCAGTATATGCATTTGTGACCCTCAATGCTCATTTTTGATTTCAGCCTTTCTTTTTCAGTGAATAATTGGTTCTTGTACAGCATGTTTTGTGAGTGAGTGTTTTTCTTTGTTCTACTAGTTGTCGGTCTGACATTTTTTCTAGTAGTTGTCATAGAGACATTCTTCTAAGAAGACTAGTGAAGTTTGTTGTGGAAGTGATTGATAAATGCCCCCTTAAGATATTTTTCGTTTACATAATTATTTTAAAAAAATATTTTGCCTATGGGTATAACTGGCAGCCTAAAAAGTGAGATTTTCGTTTAATGCATTTTTTATGATGTTATGTTGTGAATATGACCTGATTACTACCCAGCTTTTTTGATGATAAGTAGTAATGGCACATGGTGAAACCAAAAGTGATGATGAATATCTCCTTCAAGACAAGGGAATCAGACTGATTGGCAGTAATGTGGCGGTGAGTGTGTGATGCTTCTTAAATTGTCAACTCAGAGATCATTGAAACTTAAGCCAAGGCATTTACTATATACCAGTGTTACGGGACTCGGACTCGCCTCTGACTCGGAAAGTCAAAATCCGACTCGGACTCGAACTCGGCGACCGGACTCGGTCAGGACTCGGCAAGGACTCGGAAAATCATACAAGTATAATAACGAACTTTTGAAGGAAAAAATTGAATAACATAAGATAAAGTTGAAGATTTAAGATTTAAGATTCAATCCTTAATAGATTCTTGACACGCCACATCATTTTCAGAATTCATATACATTGTAAAAAACATCTTCCGGACATCTCTATCTTTTAAAAAAAAACAAAAAAATTAAAAAATTCAAATTTTTAAAAAAAATAAAAAAAAAAAAAAAAAATCAGAGTCCTGGGCTCTGGACTCGCCCAGGACTCGGCGAGTCCACGTGGACTCTGCCGAGTCCGAGTCCAGAGGCAGATTGCCTCGGAAACATGGACTTTGCCTCGGACTCGCAGAGTCCTGGCATGACTCGGCGAGTCCCGTAACACTGCTATATACACCCTTCAGCAAAAGAGATTTATGTATTGGCCTATCTTGAAAGTAATGAAGTGAAGAATATACTTCTACATTAATGGGCTACTAATCTTTCCTCCACACAAACAAAGGGCCCATCCTTGCTGCATTTGAAGGAGATCACTATGCCCTTTACAATCCATAAGTAAAAATGGGCTAAAACAAAATGAAGAATGATTATTATCTCAAACTAGTATAGCCTTATACTGTCACCATCTTCACAATACAATTTCCTTTCTCTTTTATAGAGAGGCTATCCAAAAAAATTGTACAAATTGCAAGAAAATAAAAGAATCTTACTATATTAGTTGTCAACAAATCCAGATCATTCTATATAATCCCACCAATAAGTTGGTTGAATAAACTTAATTAATCTAGATGTATCCATTCCGACTTATTCAGGAAATTCTAATTCTATCAAATCTAAGAAAATTATTAGGAGATATTTAAGCCTCATGATTGCTTCCTTATTCTAGTTTATTCCTGCAAAGTGTGTTTCCAGAAATGATACAACACTTATTAAGTTTAGAATTAATTTCTTCAAGTAATTGCATAATGTTGTTTTTGCAATAACTAAAGCATCCTTTAATGATTAACATTTTTCCAAATTAGACATAGAAAGATTATCATACTAGCATAGATCTTGGGTTAAGATCAGAAATAGCAATATCGAATATACTTGCAAACCTATAAAGACAAATCAGAAATATTAGTTTATCACTGTGAGTAATATTGATATATTTGCATTATTACAAAGTAATTGGGAAAATATTTGCTGGTTATTAACAGTGATTAATAGATCAATATATACAAATGAATAAACGATGTTTCCTTAGGAAATGATCGTAAAGATTATAAACATTCTATTCTAGCTAGTAGTTAACTAACAACTAACTAAATATTAGAAACATTCAAATATTAGAAACATTCTAATAGTTATAGTAGATTACAAATAGATAACCATTAATTAATAATAGAGAATAATAGAAACAATCTACTATTGTAATACCCTATCTTAATGGTTAACCTATCCAGTACAGCAAGCTGTCCTCTGAATTTGACAAACTTATCTGGACCAAGAGGCTTGGTGAGAATGTCTAGAGTCTGATCTGTTGTAGGAACATATTGCAAGTCTATTGTCTCGTCTTAAACCAGTTGTCGAATGTAGTGATAGCGAACATCCACATTCTTGGTTTGTTCATGGAAGATTGGATTCTGTGCTAACTTGATAACACCTTCATTATCAACAAACAAAGTGGTCGGTCTTGTTAGTGCCATCTGCATATCCCTAAGCATTCAAGGAAGCCAAATAGCTTCACAACCTACCTTAACCGTCCCTTTGTATTTAGCCTCTGTAGAGGAGAGAGAAATTGCCTGCTTCTTACTGGTTCATGTGATGGCATTGAATCCCAAACTGAACACATCCAGAAGTTGACTTTTTATCATCAATCTGTGAACCCAGTGAGTCTAGGATTATAACTCCAAGAGTAAAGAAATCCATAATTTGTAGTGCCTTTCATGTAATGAAGCACACGCTTTGTTGCCATCCAATGATCGGCCTTAGGAGCTGTCATAAAATGTGAGATATAGATAAGTAGGAGGTAGTTTCCACAGCAAGTCAAATTGTGATATTGCTATCATGATTTAACTGTGTGATTTTTGAGTCAAACTCATTGACCCATGTTTCATGAGTAGTGATTCAACGTGAATCCATCTCTCATGAGAATAAATGGAACACTTAGCACTCATTGGAGAGATGGATTCATGTTGAATCACTACTCATGAAACATGGGTCAATGAGTTTGACTAAAAAATCACACAGTTAAATCTTGATAGCAATATCACAATGTGAGATATAGCTGATTGCGAAGTTGATATTAGGTCTAGTGGCAGAGAGGTAGATGAGGCTGCCTACTAGTGAGCATCACCTAGATCCAATGAGTGCTAAGTGTTCCATTTATTCTCATGAGAGATGGATTCATGTTGAATCACTACTCATGAAACATGGGTCAATGAGTTTGACTCAAAAATCAAATAGTTAAATCCTAATAGCAATATCAAAATGTGAGATATAGCTGATTGCGAAGCTGATATCAGGTCTAGTAGCAGAGAGGTAGATGAGGCTATCTACTAGTTGCCTGTAGGAGGAGAATCAGACTTGGCTGATAACTTCAAACCTTTCTCTGTGGCTGTGCATGGATGCTTGCAATCTTGCATACGAAATTTGTCTAATAGAGCCCTAACAGATTTGGACTGAGAAATGAATAAATCAGAAGACTGCTGCCAAACCTCAACACCTAGGCAATAATGCATGAGCTCGAGATTAGTCATATCAAAAGATTGGCATAAACTTTGTTTGATTCCTTGAATCAAAGATGCCAAATTGCCAGTGATGATCAAATAATCCACATAAATGACGAGAAGGATGATGTGACTGTCAATAGTCTTGATGTACAAATTTGAGTCTAAAGAACTCTAGAAGCCTTGATAATTGAGGTGCTTATCAATTTTCATGTACCATGTCCTAGGGGCCTGCTTCAAGGTATAGAGAGCTTTCATTAACCGGAGAACTTGATGTTCTTTACCAACAACCTTGAAACTAGGTAGTTGCATCATGTAGATCTCTTCTTGTAGGTTACCATTCAGGACATCACTCATGATGTTCATTTGATGGATCTTCCAGCCAGTCTGAGCTACCGTGGCATGGACTAATCTGATAGTTCCCATCTTTGTTGTAGGAGCAAAGGTATCCTCATAATCAGTGCCCTGTTGTTGAATAAAGGCCCTCGGCAACTAGACGAGCTTTGTACTTATCTAAAGTACCATCTGACTTGTATTTTATTTTGTAAACTCAAAACTTCTTCAAAACATGTCAGTGTTCGAGCATGGATCTAGCCATCTCGCTGATTGTTCTGGATTGACGTTTAACTATGCTATTTTGCTATGGTGTATGGGGTGTGTTTAATTGGTGCTTGATGCCATGAATATCACATAAGCTAGAGAATTCAGTAGATCAATATCTCTCCCATTATCCATCCTAAGATCAATAATAGATTTCCCAAACTCTTTTTCAACTAGAGGTTTAAACTTCTGGAATATTGTAAACGCATTTGATTTTCTTTTAAGAAAATATATGCACATCTTTCTATTGAAATCATCAAAAAACAACAAAAAATACTTGGACCCAAGAACAAAAGGACTAGCCACAGGGCCGCAGATATTGGCATGAACAAGCTAAAGTGCATGAGAAGCGCACCATGAATCGCCAACAGGAAAAGGTATGAGATGTTGCCTCCCAAACAGACATGCATTGCAAACTCCAAGCTGTCTCTAAATCTCTGACAAACTGAGGAAAAGCTCTTCCTGAGCAAGTGGAGAGAGATAATGCACATTTAAGTACCCATATTGTTGAGGCCAAAGTGAGCTAACAAAAGACCACCGACCAGCCATAGCTAGGTCCTGAGAATCACCAAAATCAACAAGTTTGAAAAGACCATGATCCCAAGGTCAACTACAACAACAGACTGAGTATCCCTATTACTGATGGTGCACTGATGTGAACTAAAGGTGATATCCATCTGTAGAAAGTGTCGCAACATCTGATTGACTAAGAGTAGATTGAGTTCCATCCTTGGAACATAGTACACATTGATGAAATGAGATTCCTCTCTCCAGATTGACTCTGAATGTTGCATTTTCCGACAACAGTGTACTCTTCCCCTCCACGAAAAATAACTGAATCTGAGAATGACTGGTAATCAATAAACCAATCTCTACGGTGGGTGAAATGAGGAGAGGCACTTGAATCAGTGTACTAGGCAAACAACTTCACATGATCTATAGATCTTTTAGCCACAAAGGCATAAATGTAGATTTTGTTTGTTCATGTGCTCTGCATTGTTTGCTTTGGGCTGCGAACCAAATTGTTTAGCTTGGGCAGCTAAATGTGTTCGACATTCAATCTTCACGTGAACATATTTGTGGCAGTAGTTGCATCGAAAGTTCTTTTTCATGGACCCTTTTGGTGCTGGAGTAGAGGACTTCTGTTGAGAAGATTGCTATGAATGAGACTCGCCTTTATCCTTTTGAAAGGATTTAGCAACAAAGGCTTGCTTTGCGGAGGTGGAGTTGGAAATGTTGTTTCCACTGATCTTGCTGAAGCCGAAGTGTGCGAAGAGGTGTGAACTTCAGATCAACACTAGTAGAAGTGATGTTGAGAGTCTCAATAAAACGCTTGTAGGACTTGGGTAAATTTTTGAGGGTTTATATGACAATTTCCTCTTCCTCCATCTTGCGTCCAGTGGCAAGCAACTGATCATGGATATTCCCAATCTTTTTTATTCTTATCCTGGTGTTCTTGGAACTATTACCGCTCATCCATGACAATAGAAAACAAAGATTTCTTGAGAAAGTGGGCCCTTCTTTTGTTTGAAGTCTCATGAAGTCTTTTGAGATGCTCCCATATTTCGGCAACTATACTTTTGGATGGAATCTGACGGAGCTGATCATCAGCTACTAATAATTTGAGAAGCATCATTGCCTCTCGATTATTTTGATCCCATGTATCTTGATTAGTACCAGCTGCAGTCAGACGTTGTGTAACACTTAGAATAATTTGATTAGTATTCCAATATTCAAAGATTGTTAGCATTCCTTGCTTCCATGTGCCATAATTTCGACCATTGAATTTTTGATTTCCCTCGTGAAGAATATTAGTCAAAGATGCCATAGCGCGTTCTTCAGTGAAAATGTGAAATCTATGAAGGCACGCGTTGAGGCAAAAAATCAGAAGACCTAGAAAAAATGAAGAGGTACCCATAAGAGAGCTTGAATAACCTAGAAAGAATATGTTGTCGGATTCTAGATCTCTTGGCTCAAAAATCTAGGCACAAAAATCAAGGACCCAGAGAAAATGAATGACTACTCAGTTGAGCTCTCAAAAAACTCATCAAGAATCTGTAAATTTCTTTTGAGAAAATTAGAGAAAAATGGTAGAATTTGCAAGAAAAATTTTAGTTGTTGGGCGTGGATTAACAATAGAGGTTGGTAAATAAACCGAAAGGCTTGTAATAGACCAAAAAATGACCATGAAGAGGGTCAGAAGTTGGAACAAAACAGCCATGTTTTTTAGAAAATGCGTTTAGTAGACATGTGCCCAAAAAAATTTAAATTACAGAAAGTGGGCCATCAATGAAGAGAACGGCGCCTAGAAAAAACCCTATTTGGTGTTTTCAAATCATAGCCCCCAAAAGGGTGCATGGAAAAAAATTTCTTTTTCAAAAAATGAGGAAAAATTTGATTCAAATTATTTCAAAAAAACAAAAGATTTTTTGAGTATTTGCTTTGATACCATATTGTAAAGTAATTGGTAAAACACAATGTCTTGGACGCGATATATTTTCAGCCGTCCTTGTCTGGAAACATCTTGGAAACTTAGGGACACCTTGGGGACTTTGACTTCTAGAACAATTTAGACCATGACTCTCAATGTAACACAAATTTGGCATATGAATTTTGCTGATTCTCATATCTTCTTTGACTTTGACTTATAGAACAAATTAGACTATGACTCTCAATGTAACACAAATTTGGCATATTAACTGTGCTGATTTTCATATTTTAAGGTTCTATTATGTATAAGTACATGCTTTGTCCATGTTTTCAGTAAATATTTTAAATCTCTCTCTCTATATATTTTAATTTATCCTTTTGTTATTTAGTCATCCCCATTTGCCATACTCCTTGTCCCCAAAATTGACAGTTTTTTTTTGTCGTTCGTAAAACTCATCCTGCTGTCCTTGTCTCGAAAGCCTCTGACTCGAAAAGTCAAAATTGGTGTCATGTCCCCTTTTCAAATAATTAAAAAAAAAAAAACTTTGCTAAGGCAGGCAGGCTCCAAAAAGGTGAAGTTTCGGAAAAAGGGGCTAATCTTTGGAAACCAATGGACTAATAAATAAAAATTATTATTAAATTATATTTTATTAACCCCTCTTGGACGTGAGTTAGGGTTATGCCCTCTTTTAAGGGGTTTGGAGGCATTTTGGGCTCATTCCAGAACTTGATTTTTGCTCATTTTTTGTTATTCTTCAGAGGCTGCCAAACCTGTGGAGAAGGAGACCCAAGAACGGGAGTTTGCAGGTTTCCAAGGAGACCCAAGAACGGGAGTTTGCAGGTTTCCAAGAAGGCTAAGAACGAGAGTTTGAAGCCATTCCATGTGCATGCTCATACAGAGTTTGCCTTTGTGCTGAACAGTGCAGATTTGTGGGTTTTTGGGTGTGTTTTTTTGTATGAGTTTGGTGTTTTCAGTTGAGTTCATATCAGTTTGGGTTGCTGCTGTATATTAGACTTTTAAATGTTAAAATAGAGCTGAATATATGTATTGGGACGTGATTAAACTTCTGAGATAGATTATTAGTATTTTTGTGGTGTTTCCGGACATATTTTGTGCTATTTCGGGAGCCCGATGAGCATAGTTTTTGTCCTACATTTTTTAGCTGTTGTGTAAAGGCTATACGGATCTGGAAATGTCAATTTGTAGGCTGTTATGCTGCTGAAATTTCTGTAAAAATGTCCATTTTCAGATTTATTAATAATTTGTAAAGTTGTGAAGCTTTTGGCACTATTTTCAGCATACTCGATTTGGGGTTTCTTGAGAAATTTGGTGGATCTTTGGGATATTAGTTGTTTGATTTTAAAGATTTGATTTGAGGCTTGAAATACCATGCAAAATCAGTAAAGGGACATTTCAATTGGACATGACTCAGACTTGGCGACCAGAGTTGACAAGGACTTGAAAAATTGAAAAACCCATGAAATTCAAAGATTTTTAAGGATTTTAAGATTTTTTCATGTATCTTTTAGTCAATTAACATCAAATACACAATAATTGAGATAAATAGAAGCTACTTAATACACATACACAATTTTGCATAGATCGCATAAGTATAAAAGCGAATTTCTGAAGGAAAAAAATTGAATAACACAATATAATATTATAAAGTAATAAACATAGTGTCGCTGCAGTGTCAAATGTCTACAATATTTATGGAAAGTTAGATGCATTGCAAATAGAAAGAATACATTCTGGAATTTTAAATACGACAATTAACGCCAATACATAGAAATTTTCAAACTTTATTTACTGGAAAATAATAGAAAATACTAGTATAGCAGGTCCTGCACAACTCTGGGCCTGTTGTACAGCAATAACTAGATGCAATAATGTCTTTAAAACCACAATTGATCCCCTCACAAGATACTAGCTGGCGGTACTCATTTAACTTCAATTATAACACTAAAAACTCTTGCTGAATACTGTTGTTCCAAACCTGGAGAATATTTTAAAGCAACTACTGGCTGCACAGCTAGGGTTTGTGTAGTTCTCTCCACCAAAGGTTCAGATCTTCTCCTGACTGTAATGATATCACTAACTTCAGCTCTGATCTGAAGATTTTAATGGATAAATCTGTTGCTTCTACTAACATCCAAGCCTGGTGCTAGAAGAGTAAATTAAGTGCTCTACTAAACTTTCAAGCCCAAGTCTGTTGTACTATATATGGATTCTACCCACACAAGTCCAATATGATGATTTATCCACTTAAAATTGATGCCTTCTTCTCTTTCCCTAAACTAGTATATGTTGTAATTCAATCCACAAGGGGCGAGATTTCGTTCACCACTTAATTTTTGCAAGAGGCTACATTCTTGAAGAGCAGATTAACTCATAGCTAGAGCTCCAAAGCAAAAAAAACATCCCTTAACCTTTTATTTAATTTAATTTTTTCACTTTATGTATGCTGCCATAAAAATATTATAAAAAAAAAAAAAAAAAAAAAATTTCAACATACAAAAAAGAAAAAAAAGAAAAAAAAAAGAGGAGAGTCTTGAGCTCAGGACTAGGCGAGTCCAGAGAGTCTCTGGACTCTGCAAGTTCATGTGGACTCTATTAGGACTCTACCGAGTCCAGGGCTAGAGGCAATTTGCCTCAGAATTGTGTACTCTGCCTCGGACTCGCAGAGTTCCGTAACTATGAGACAAATGAATAAACAATATTTCCTTAGGAAGTGACTTTAAAGAATAGAAATATTCTATTTTAGGTAATAGTTGACTAACAACTAACTAAATATTAGAAACATTCTAATATTTACAATAGATTACAAATAGATAACCATTTAATAAAAATAGACAATAATAGAAATTATCACTATTGTAATATGCATATGTAGGAAGATATTGGGCACTACCTCATTAGATTCTATTAAAATTGTAGCTATAGTCGAATTGAAGAAATTTGACATATCAAGAACAATGTTCATATATATATATGGTTTATTTATGTATATATTAAATGCCATATCGAATGAAAGATCATTATATATTCCTGTCGATATGTAATCAGGCTCCTCTCATTATAATGCTAGTAATCATGATCGAATGATTCAAATTGCTGGTTGCGGCTATTGGACATGGTCGACAGTTTAATAATTCAAAGTCCATGTAGGGACGTGACCCTACGTAGTACCATGTAGAGTCATCTCCCTCTGTGGACATGACTCTATATCCCTTATAAATGTTACTTTGAGATCGCTGAATGAGAACATCACAATTACAACCGTGCTTAGTATCTTCAGCGTCTCGTTCAGACTTATCTGCAATTAATAAACATTAAACATTCAGAGTTTATTTCTATACGGTATAGATTCAGTCAGCACTACTTAAGAATAAGCAGTTGAGTATAGATTTAAACTGCTCAAATAGTTGTATTTGAATGACATAAATCTAGATTCAATATTATTCTATCATAGTCACTCTATTAGAGATCCTATTCATTAACATGGTATCAAAGCCTAACTAATAGAGTAAAGATTATTCAGTAATTATTCAGATTTCAATATCATATATCTCTCATTCAATATTTAAATTTTAAATTACAATCATGGTTAACCATGTAAGACTGGAAGATAGACTTGAAGGTGTTTCAAATTTTTTTTCATGGAAGAATTATGATTATTTTACGGGAACTTGAATTAGAAGGCTATGTGGAAGAAGATAAAAAAATGCTTGAAAATGATCCAGACAAATCAACTTGGAAAAAACATAATAAAAAAGCCATGAAGATTATCATAGATACTGTTAAAGATAACATACTACCATCAATATCAAATTTCAAAACTGCCTACGAAATGTTCATGACTATTAAAAACACATTTGAAATCAATAACACAGGCAGATTGCTCACCTTGAAACAACAACTGCTTTATATTAAAATGAAGAATGGAGGGACTATTACGTCTTATTGCAGAATTAAAAGACCAACTTGCAACCATCGGAAATCAGGTGGATGACAAAGAACTATCTCTAATAGCCCTTAAAGGGTTACCCATGTCTTGGGAAACCTTTATTTGTGGAATGAGCTCTAGACCTGAATTGCTCAAATTCAATCAATTTAAGAATGATTGTACACAATAAGAGTCAAGACTGATTTCAAGAGGAATTAGTTTAAATCAAGAGGGAGAAATTCAAGCTCTTCAAACAAACACAAATAACAAAGGGAAGAAGGGTCAATTCAAAAGGAAAAGAGGAAAAGGAAATCAAAGATACAAGGAACGAGATTGGTCTAAAGTACAATGCTTTAAATGTGACAAATTTGGTCACATTCACAAAGTCTGCCCGAAAAGGAAGAAAATTCAAACTGCTCAAGTAGAAGTAAAGGATGAAAATTTAGCATCTTATTTAGCTCTATTGAGTGAACTAAACACAACCAAAAATACGTGGATAATAGACAGAAGAATATCTCGACATATAAGTGGATTCAAAGACAAATTCAAAACTCTTGAAGGTTGCTCTATTGAAGAAGTAACAATAGGGGATAACTCTACATATCCTATAAAGGGAATTGGAACATGTTGAATACAGCTGAAAATAGGAGTCACTCTTCAGTTTAAGAATGTATTATTTGTACCTGACATCAAAAGAAATCTGGTTTCAATCTCTGGCCTTGCAGATCAAGGGTATCGTATCACATTTCAAGAAGATAAAGTTTTATCCTGGCCTAAGAACTCCAATATTAAGAACGCAATCATCATTGGTTTTAGAGATGGAAGCTTATGCAAACTTTGTAACCATTGAAACTTAACCTTGAACCATGAAGTTTCAAAATCAAATGAAATCTGGCACAAGAGAGTTGGCCATTGCCATTTTCGTGCTCTGCCATCTATAGAAAAGATTGTAACAGGCTTACCTAATTTAAAATCTGATCATATTGGAACATGCAAGGGATGTGCTTTGGGAAAAAATACCAAAACATCGTTTCCCAAAAGTAAACATAAATCCAAAACCTCACTTGAACATATTCACATCGACCTGTGTGGTCCTATGTAAGTCCCTTCATTAAATGGGTGCCTGAATTATTTAATTTTTATAGATGATTTCTCTAGGAAAATCTGGATATACTTCCTGAAACTTAAGGAGTCAAATGAAGTGTTATCCAAATTTAAAGAGTTTAAGGCACTAGTTGAAAATCAAATTGGGAAGAAAATCAAAACACTAAGATTTGATAATGGGGGTGAATACATTTTTGAAAAATTTAAAGAAATCTGCACCTCTGTTGGGATTAAGAGGGAGTTTTCAGTACCTTATTATCCTTAATAGAATGGAGTGGGAGAAAGAAAAAATAGATGCATCATAGAATCTGCCAAAGCCATGATGCATGACCAAAATCTTCACGTTTCATTTTGGGCCGAAGCCTCTAATACCTCAATTTACATTCAAAATAGATGTCGTCATTCAATCTTAGAAAAGATAACCCTTGAAGAAGTATTTACCAAAAATAAGCCAGACCTAAGTCACCTAAGAATTTTTGGATGTCCCTTATAAATTCAAATTCTGAAAGAAAAGAGAACCAAACTAGAACCATCTAGGTAGAAAGGCATATTTATAGGGTATAATGAATCCTTCAAAGATTACAAGGTTTACGTTCTTGGACAGAGAACTATTGAAATCAGTAGAGATGTAAAATTTGAAGATGTAACAAACGAATTTTCTTAACCAAAAGGAATAAAATTTATATCTGATTTCAATTAGATATGAAAGTAATATTTCAACTAAACTGCCAAACATAACATCTTAAAATCCATTTAATGAGATATTAACTGAAATAACTTTCAACTGAAATAACTACCAACTGGAATAACTGCTTTCTATCATCTTTATATAAAAGTAAATTAAATTATTACCATTCGTAGTAAGATACGAGAAGTAAATGCATAGCAAGGATAGAGTAAAAACATACAAAAGTAACTGAAGAGTCTTGAACTAGTTGTGTAAGCCTCGACTTTTGGGTAAGAGGAGAAGCATTACCTTAGGCTTTACCTCCCAACTGTGGACCATATCAATCCCCACACAATCTTTTGAAAAGAAAGACCCTCCCTACTATGGGGCTAGGCTTGGGGCACTACTAGTCCAACCATTTGAGCAATACCAGTGTTTAGAATGTCCGCTCAGTTATAGACATACATGTCTGAATAACTAGTGTTACCGACATCATGTCATCTCTAGAAAGCAAGCATGCCTATAACGCCCTTGGCCAAGGTTTTTGGATGTATTTCTAATACTGATCACCACCGCTCGATTTGACAACAGGATAAATTAAGTGGACATGCATGAGCTATTTAATGATTCTTTAAAAGTAATAAATTTATTGTATCACATTTGATTCTATTTTCATGTTCTTGCAGATCTTTCTTTCACCTCTTCACCCTCTTTCTTGGTCATCTAGCCAAGTGAGTCCTAGTTGTCAAATCTCAGAGTAATTCAACTCTTTTTCTAAAACTCAGCTGGTGTAAAGAATAATATAAATTGAGTACTGTCATAATATAGTTCTTAAGACTCGGGAACTTCCCTTAAGGAATTACAAAGAAATAGCTTGAATCTGGAATCCGACTGAAACAAAGAGGCATCTTAGCATAACATATACAATTGGTTCAGACTTAACATGGAGAGATGGATTCATCGAATGTACTATTTGATATTACAGTCAAACAATGATACATAGAAATCATTGACACAATTCTCGCATCTGTATTTTCAAATGCATACGTATAACAAATAGGAATTGAGAAAGCTGACCACATAACTTGATCAAGAAAGATATGGAGCTTGGGCTTGAATTCATATAGTCGGCTCTTGAAGTGCGTATTCTAAAATGCAAAGCTCAAATCAGCTAAAACAATGACTTGGATTTGTCCTCAATCCAATCGCAAAAATGAGGATGAGACGAAAATGAGGGAGCAAAAGTAAAATGCAGAACTCGGGTTTTGGTTCTTCAGACTATATCCGCAAGAAGACATGGAAAAATATAAAGGCTTTGAAGAAGCCGCGGCTCTTGCAGCAGTTATTAAAAAAAAAAATTGGCTTCTTGATCCATTGATGAAAAGAGATGTCAAGTGTACATTCTCGTCTCTTATAAAGACTAATAAATATGAGGAAGAATTTGAAGGTTACTAAATCAAGAAGGATAATATATATATATATATATATATATATATTTGCACATATATTATTTTGTATATTTGCACATATATTATTTTGAATGGTGACATCATATTATTATCATTTTGTCCAAAGTTATACCTACTAAGGTATGCATATCTAAAAACATGAATTACTTGGAAGATTATTTTATCTTCATATCTTCTCAAGGTATATGCATATTTAGGTATACGCATTTTAATAGATTTGAGCTTGTATAAATTGATACTATGTTGGCACCATACTTCTATACCTATGTGCACATATATATGTATTATTTGAAGTGATGAGAATGTCAATATAAACCATTAAAGGTATGTACATTGATTAAGTTAAAATGTTTATTGTTTTAATGATTGTCCAATAGCTCATGTGTGTCCAATGAATGTTGTTATGTAGTTGCTAGGTCCTTACCAAAATAATTAGAGGTCATACTTGTCGATCGGACAAATGAACTAAGGTAGTGCCCCATTGATGGGATAATTGTAGTGACACATGAAAGACGTCATGCATTGTTGCAAGAGTTGGAGGTAGGACAATTTTGTAGGCTACCGAGTTCATGATTTCCAATATTTCAAAGGGTCCCACATACCTTGGGGCTAACTTGGCATTCTTACCAAACTTGATGGTACTCTTTTGGGGTTTTACTTTTAGACTTTTAGCAGCACCTTTTCTCTTACTGAGAATTCTCTAGGTGTCCTTTTAGCATTTGCATAACTTTTTTTGTCTATTGTTGGCTTCTTTCAATCTTTGACGAATTTGTATTGCCTTCTCTTCCATCTCTTTGAGTATTTCGGGTTTGACAATAATTTTGTCCTCAACACAATTCCAACTTATAGGGGTTTTACATTTGCGACCATATAAGGCCTCAAAGGGGGCCATTTTAATGATGGATTGATAGGAATTATTATAGGCAAATTCCATGAAGGGTAGATACATTTTCCACTAGTACTGTCGATCCATATTGTAAACTCTTAAAAGATCCTCCAAAACCTGGTTTACTCTTTTGGTCCGAGCATCAATCTCGGGATGATATGCCGAGCTAATATTTAACTTAGTTCCCAATGCTATAAATAATGTTTACCAAAATTTGGAGGTTATCCTAGCATTCCTTTCTAAGATAATTTTCTCTAGAATTCCATGAAGTCTAAAAATCTCTTTCATGAACTTGTCAGCGATTTCGGGTGCTCCATCGGTTAGGTTTCCTGATATGGAGTGAGCAACTTTAGTCAATCTATTTACCACTACTAGGATGATGTTGTGTTTGTTTTGTGTCATAGGTAATCCTTGTACAAAATCCATGGAAATTATTTGCCATTTCTATTCTGGTGCTTTGTTTGGGTGTAAGAGACCAGCTGGGTAACGATGTTATGCTTTTACTCTTTGGCATTCCAGGCATCCTACCACAAAACCTGTTATCTCGCTTTTCATTCCTTTCCAAAAATATAGTGATTTAATATTTGACAACATTTTAGTCACTCCAGGATATCTTGAATAAGGAGCTAAATGAGATTCCTCTAGAATCACTCTTTGAAGTTCAGGTTTGTTGGGTATGTAAATCCTGTCATGATATCTTAACAATCCATCTTCTATTCTAAATTTTGAGTATCTGGGATCCTGTGGGTCTCTGATAAGAGCTTGTCTGATCTTTGCATAAAATTCATCATGCTCCAGGTGTTGCAATACTTGATCTCTTAATTTGAAATTTATGATGGCCATTGAGAAAATGTCTCCTTTTGCTAAGGCATCTGCTACCTTGCTTTCGTTACCCTTAATTTAGTTAATATCAAATTCATAATCTGCTAGAAATTCCAACCATCTCCTCTGTTCGACGTTAAGGTTGGGTTGAGTAAAGATATATTTTAGACCATGGTGATCGGATCAAAGATCGAAATGTTTCCCAATCAATTAGTGTCTCCACATTTGGAGGGCATGAACTATAGCTGGTAGTTCTAGATCATGAGGAGCGTAATTTTGCTTGTGATTCTCTTACTTCCTTGACTCATATGCAATCACTTGCTCATACTGCATTAGGACACCTCCTACTCCTTCCCCTGATGCATTAGTGATGACTACAGATTTCTTTTGTAGGTTGGGTACTCTTAGTATAGTTGCAGTAGTTAACCTTTGTTTGAAATACTCAAAAGCTGATCGACATTTTTTAGTCCATAAAAATTTCTTTCTCTTCCTCTGAAGTGAAGTGATCGGGTACGCTATTTTGGAGCAATTTTTGACAAACTTCCTATAGAATTCTGCGAATCCCATGAAACTCTTGACTTATGTCACATTTTTAGGTATAGGCCATTCCTTAATTGCTTTGATTTTAGAAGGAATATTGCTATTCCTTGGGTTGATATAATATGTCCTAAATATAGGATTTCTTTTTGAGAAAAAACACTTTTAGACAACTTCCTGTATAGCTTATGTTCTTTCAGCTTTTGTAGGAGTTTTTCTAGATGCTCTTGAGGCTCTTTTTCGTTTTTCGAATAGATTAGGATATCATCTATGAAGACTAGTACAAGCTTATCCAAACAATCTTGAAATGTGTTGTTCATCAAATTCATAGAAGCTGCCGGAGCATTGGTTAACCCGAAGGGTAATACTGTGAACTCATAATACTCATATGTACTTCTGAATGCAGTCTTGTGAATGTCCTCATCCTTGATGCGGAGCTTGTGATATCCCGACCTTTAAATCAATCTTCCAAAATACTGTAGCGCCTTTCATTTCATCAAAGAGGTCGTCTATTCTAGGAAGTGGATATCAGTTCTTAATGGTGACTTTATTGAGCATCTTATAGTCTATGCATAAGCTCATGGTTCCATCCTTCTTCCTGACGAACAATACTGGGGCTCCCTAGGGTGAAACACTAGGTCAAATAAGTTTCTTATCTAACATATCCTGCAGTTGCAATTGTAACTCCATTAATTCTATGGTGGTCATCGAACAAGGATAATTCTGAAGGGAGGTAGTCTGGGGAGTTTTTCAGGAAACACATCCTGGAATTTCTTTAGGTAAGGATAATTCTCTTCTAAAGATTCCTTTAATTTTTCCTTAATTTCCCCATCTCCAAAAATATAGTCATCTCTATATGTGGCATCTATAGGTTCTCTCAAATCTTCAACCCTTGTTGGCAAAGATCTTGCAACCTTTTCTTCCACATTTCTTGAGTTGCATGGCAGATATCTATCTTGACTTGATATGTATAACTCCCTTAATGCTTACAGGTTTGCCTTGGTCATCCAAAGAGTCTACAGTCTTAGCAAGACAATCAACCTTGGCCTTATGCTCTTTGAGCCAATTAATACCTATAATAATGTCGTAAGACCCAAGAGGTGCTACATACAAGTTTAATTTAGTGGAGAAATTTGAAAAATCAACCTGAGCCTCAAATAGACATTGCTCTACGTTAGCCCTTGATTGGTTTGCGTACTTGACTATCCATGGTTTTGCCATAAAACTAGATCTCTTTGGAAATTTATTTAATAATTTAGGTGATATAAAGCATTCAAAAGCTCCAGTATCAATTAATAGAGAAACAAGGGTTCTGTAGATCTTAACCGGCGTTTCAGTGGGACGTATCTATTGCTTTGCCTGCCGATTATCAAGTGCTGCATGAATCCTTTGCTGATAAACATGCTGCTGTGTTGGTCAGGGTGGCTGATTGTTATTGGTCTTAACAGGGCATTTGTTAGCATAGTGATCTCCTCCGCAAGTGTAGCATCTTGAAGGCAGCACCTTGTTTTCGCTGCTCTTTCCATTCTTAATTGTATTGGGGTTACTTTTAAAATCCTTAATACCATTCCTTCTTGGTTTTGGCTTGTTAAATTTGTAATCCTTAAATTGTTTCTTCTAGAACCCAGTATCTGCACTTTTTGTATTTCAATTTGTTTTCCTTTTGTTATCCCTGATAGAATGATCTCTCTTAATTTTGTATTCCTAACGGACAACCTTTTCTAGTGCTTCTTCCATGGTTCGAGGAGTGAGAACATCAATTGCCCTTCCGATCCTATTATTCAATCTAATGATGAATTTCCTCACTTTTAGATTCCTATCTTGTTGGTATGGAGGTACTTATTTTAGTAGTCGGGTGAATTTCTCCCAAAACTTATGTACGGTCATATCTCCTTGTTTGAGATTTTGGATATCCAACAACTTTTGGTCATAGAAGGTTTGGGGTAACCAACATTTTCTAAAGATGGTACGAACTTCTCCCAGGTAATTTTAGTGGATTTTATATTCAATTCTACTTTGGTGTTTCCCCACCATGTAGTAGCTTCTCCTGTAAAATAGTATATTCCCAAAACCGCCTTTGATCTCTCTAAAAAATTCATAATTTCAAAATTTTGTTCCATCTTTGTTAACCAAGCCTCTGCATCCTCTCTGGATCTAGAACCAGAGAACTTGGGTGGTTTGATCTTTTTAATGTCTGCGGATAGGTCGCTTACTATTTCAAGCTTATTCTATTTTTCAGTTTGGGTAAGTGAGGCTCGAGGGGTTTTCTGATTGTGTTCAGAGATTTCCGTTTCTATTCTAGGAGGGGGCAAGGATTGCATTTCCTCTTGGTTTTGCCCCATTTGGGTTGCCATTTCGTTCATTCTTTCCTGCATATTGTCAAATTTCATTTGCATTTTTTGCAAAATCTAAAGTAGCAAATCAGTAGGAGGTTGTGGGTTATTCTCATGGACCATGTCGTGGTCTGCAACATTCTTGTCGCTGCTCATAATTCTTAATTGTTTGAAACGAAAAATTTGTAAGATTCTTATGTCAAATTTTCTTTTCTTTGGTTTTTTTTTTTTTTGTTTTACATGTTTACAGCAAAATAAAAGAGATTGTGAGTAGATCAAACACATGAATAGATTAATTTGTTTAATCAACTTTAATACTCTTATGCTGCACTTACAACAGCCTTTATTTACAAAAATTTCCTCTTTGTAGGATGTTTACATTATAGATTGAGTTATTCTGAAATTTTATTTTCAGCATCTTGTTTAGTTTCGGTTTTGTACATATCCCGCACCATCCAAGATCTATAGAAGTGCATAAGAGGGTTGGCCTGACGGGCTTTCCATGCTTGAATCAGTTTGTTTCTATAGGCTGCCTTCCTGGTAGGAGTCCACTTGACTCTTTCCTTCTTCATTCGCCGTAAAGCTTGTTTTAAGGTTTTATTGTCTTGAGGCATGGTACAACAAGTGTAATCATAGTTTGGAATGTTCCTAATTAGATATGGAAAGATGGGATGTCGTGCTTTCTTGCGCGGTGTCTTATGTACTTGCATCCTATTACATTTAATCTAAGAAAATCTCAGGTTTACTAATCCTGCTTAGGTTGTGTGCCCAGGGTTCAGTTTCGAACCCAACGCTTTGATACCATATGTAACAAACGAATTTTCTTAACCAAAAAGAATAAAACTAATATCTGATTTCAATTAGATATGAAAGTAATATTTCAACTAAACTACTGAACATAACATCTTAAAATCCACTTCATGAGATATTAACTGAAATAACTACCAACTGGAATAATTTCTTTATATAAAAGTAAATTAAATTATTACCATTCATACTAAGATACAAGAGGAAGTAAATGCATAGCAAGGATAGAGTAAAAACATACAAAAGTAATTGAAGAGTCTTGAATTGGTTGTGCAAGCCTCGACTTTTGGGTAAGAGGAGAAGCATTAGCTTAGGCTTAACCTCTCAACTGCGGACCATATCAATCCCCACACAATCGTTTGAAAAGAAAGGTTCGCCCTACTCCGTGGTTAGGCTTGGGGCACTACTAGTCCAGCCATCTGAGCAATACCGATGTTTAGAATGTCTGCTCAGTTATAGACGAACATGTCTAAATAACTGGCGCTACCGACATCATGTGATCTTTAGAAGGCAAACATGTCTATAATGACCTTGGTCAAGATTTTTGGATGGGTTTCTAATACCCGATCGCCACCACTCTACTTGACAACAGGATAAATTAAGTGGACATGCATGAGCTATTTAATGATTTTTTAAAAGTAATAAATTTATTGTACCACATCTTATTTTGTTTTCATGTTCGTGCATATCTTTCTCTCGTCTCTTCACCCTCTTTCTTGGCCATCCAACCGGGTGAGTCCTAGGTGTCAACTCTCAGAGGAATTCAACTCTTTTGCTGAAACTCAGCTGGTGTAAAGAATAATATAAGTTTAGTACTATCATAATACAATTCTTATGAACTGATAACCTTTCTTAAGGAATTAGAAAGAAATAGCTTGAATCTGGAATCCTACTGAAACAAAGGGGCATCTTAGCATAACATATACAATTGGTTCAAACTTAACATGGAGAGATGGATTCATCAAATGTACTATTCAATATTATAGTCAAACAATGATACATACAAATCATTCACACAATTCTTGCATTTGTATTTTCTAATGCTTATATATAACAAATATGAATTGAGAAAGCTGACCACATAACTTCTGCAAGCAAGATATGGAGCTTGGGCTTTATTCCGTACAACTGGCTCTTGAAGTGTGTATTCCAAAATGCAGAGCTCAAATCAGATAAAACAATGACTCGGATTTGTCCTCAATCCAATTGTAGAAATAAGGATGAGAAGAAAATGAGGGAGTAGAGGTATCCGCAAGAAAACATATGGAAAAAGATAAAGGCTTGGAAGAAGCCACGGCTCTTGCATTAGTTATAAAAAAGAAATCTGGCTTCGTGATCCATTGATAAAAAGAGATGCCAAGTGTACAGTCTCGTCCCTTATAAAGACTAATTAATATGAGGAAGAATACGAAGGTTACTAAATCAAAAAGGATATATATATATATATATATATATATATATATATATATATATATATATATATATATATATATATATATATATATATATATATATATATATTTGTACACACGCACACACACACACACATATTATTTCAGATGGTGACATCATATTATTATCATTTTGTCTAAGGTTATATATACTAAGGTATGCATATCTAAATACACGTATTACTTGGAAGATTATTTTATCTTCATATCTTCTCAAGGTATACACATATTTAGGTATATGTATTTTAATAGATATGAGCTTGTATAAAATTAATACTATGGTGGCACCATACTTTTATGGTACCTATGCGCACATACATATATATGTATTATTTTAAGTGATGAGAATGTCAATATAAACCATTAAAGGTATGTACTTTGATTAAGTTAAAATGTTTATTGGTTTAATGATTGTCCAATAGCTCATGCGTGTCCAATTAGTGTACCTTGTTATGCAGTGGCTAGGTCCTTACCAAAATAATTAGAGGTCATACTTGTCAATCAGACAAATGGACCAAGGTAGTGCCCCATTCCGTAGATCTTGTTAAGTGATGCTTCCCCTCTTCGTCTGCTCCTATAATCACCCATGCAACATTTTCCACAATAATAAGAAGTTCCCATGATAAATCCATATCAACATATAACATAGCTAGTAGTAAAGAAATTAGTTAATAACCATCATTCAAAAAACAAGCAACTGCTAACTTCCGTCATCAACATATGACAAGTAATAGTAACTACCATCATCAATAAATAGTTATACATAATAATTGATACTAATTTTGATATGAAACAACAGTTACATTTAACTACCCTTTTTTACATGAACAGGAAAAACAATAGTTTTTAAATAATCATCTCAACAGCTATAATAATTTTAAATAGGTCAAAATTTTGGGATGTAACATACCTTTCCTGTTATGTTTTTCATCGTCTTGAATGAATACGACAAACAAAACTAAAAAATAACATCTATCCAAAACATTACAACTATAAAAGAACTAAAGAAGAAAGATCAGGCTCTAGCCCCGGAGAAAAGATGGGGTTATTTTTGTAAAATCTCATTTTAATCTTCCCAAGTAGCATTATCTTTTGCATATTGAACCTTCTTATTCTACTACATAAAATGTTCAAAACCCTAACAATAAAAAGATGCCACTTTGGGCAAGAAAGATGATAGAAGAAAATCAAGTAGAACTTGATGAAGTATTTAGAGAAAGCAAGAGAACGAGAAGCCATTCATGCTATGTTGCCCTAACATTTGAAATATTCAAATCAGAGCCATCAAGTGTTGAAGAAGCATTATCATGTCAACTTTGGAAAGATGCAATGATTGAAGAATATCAATTAATGTTAGAGAAATGATGTATGGGATGTCGTACCTAGACCTAAGGATAAATTTGTTGTCTCCTCGAAATGGTTATTCAAAATCAAACATGCGCCCGATGGTAGTATTGAAAAATACAAAGTCAGATTTGTAGCTCAAGGATTTTCTCAGAGAGATGGAATTAATTATGAAGAGACATTTGCTCCAGTTGCGCGATACACCTCTGTCAGAACCATCATAGCCATTGCAACTTCTAAAGGATGAAAGATACATCAAATGGATGTTACGATTGACTTTCTAAATGGTTTTATCAAAGAAGAAGTGTATATAGAACAACTAAAAGGATTTGTCACCCACGAGAAAATTTCCCATGTGAGCAAGTAGAAGAAGGCACTCGATGGCCTTGAACAAGTTCCTAGGGCATGGTACGAAAGGATAGACAATTATCTCTCTAAATTAGGATACTTAAAAAATTAAGCTGATCCCAATATATACTTCAAAATATGTGATGGTGATATGATTATTCTTGTATTATATGTTGATGATTTACCAATAATAGATGAAGACCATCTTTTAATAAAATGGAAACAGGATTTGGTAGCTGAATTTGGCTTGAAAGATCTTGGACTTCTACACTATTTCTTGGGTCTAGGAGTAAGGCAAAAGGAGAACTACATTTTCCTGAACCAAGGAAAATGCATTGTTGACATCTTGATCAAATTTGGAATGATGGACTGGAAGCCCTTGACCACATCAATGGAGACAAATCTTCACAAACTTAAAAATGACGGAATTGAATCAGAACTTACCGATCCTACTTACCATAGACAGATAATCGGATCGTTGAAGGCACTCTCTGGCCTTAAACAAGTTCCTAGGGCATGGTACGAAAGGATAGACAATTATCTCTCTACATTAGGATACTTAAAAAATGAAGCTGATCTGAATATATACTTCAAAATATGTGATGGTGATATGATTATTCTTGTATTATATGTTGACGATTCACTAATAACAGGTGAACACCATTTTTTAATAAAATGCAAACAGGATTTGGCAGCTGAATTCAACATGAAAGATCTTGGACTTCTACACTATTTCTTGGGTCAAGAAGTATGGCAAAAGGAGAACTACATTTTCTTGAACCAAGGAAAATGCATTGTTGACAGCTTGATCAAATTTGGAATGATGGATTGCAAGCCCTTAACCAAATCAACGGAGAGAAATCTTCAAAAGCTTAAAAATGATGAAATTGAATTAGAACCTACTGTTCCTACTTACTATAGACAGATAATCGGATCACTAATGTACTTGGTGAATACTTGTCCTGATATTTGTTACGCAACCAATACCTTAAGTCAATTCATGTGCGAACCTAAGAAGATTCACCTCATGGCAGCCAAGCACATCTTACGACACTTGTGTGGTATAATTGAACTTGGTCTTAAATATGATCAAGTTGAGATTCAACTTCATGGGTACTTAGATTCTGACTGCGCCGTCAACTCCATTGACCGTAAAAGTACTACAAGATGTTGTTTCAGTCTTGGTTCAACTATGATATCCTAGTTTAGTAGGAAATAGTCATTAGTTGCCCTAAGTTCCATAGTAGCAGAATATATAGCTGCCTTAGTGGGAGCCAGAGAGATAGTATGGCTAAAAAGGTTGCTAGTTGGATTGTTTGGAAAGCTGTAAAACTTACAATTATGCATTGGGACAATTAGAGCTGCATTAAGTTGTCTGTAAATCCAGTTTTTCACAAACTTTCAAAGCATATTGAAATTCCTTATCGTTATGCTTGAGATATAGTGGATTGAGATGTTCTCAAGCTAGAATACATCAGCTCTAATGAATAAACTTCTGATATATTCACGAAACCTCTATCGAAACCAAAATTGGAGTATTTCAGAGGTAAACTTGGTATGATTGAAATATGATTGTAACTCTTGAGAATGAATCTCAATTGTGATTGTTGTAATATAAATTCATTTAATTTATGATTAAAGAGTTAGTATCTTATGCTTGTGTGATATGTCATGAAAGGTGACGATATTTGGAAGGTAACTATTGTAAGGTGACGATCTTATCAATAGCTTGACCTATTGTCATGACATACTTCACTAAATTGTTGTCCTGGAGTGTCGGAAGTCGTGGCAATGAGCGTATCATGATTAGACTTCATTAGGTTGTTGTCTTGGAGTACCGGAGATGATGATACTTGTCATGATACAGTTCATGACATTGTGATTTCCTATTATCTGATATACTACATTGAGTTGCTGTCTTGGTGTGTCGGATATTAGATATCTTATTCTCCTGATAAACATATCTATCTGATGTTAGTGCACATGTCAAGTGATTATGGTGAGGAAACAATTGGATGTTCAATTCACCCTCGCTAAGAGGGAGTGTTCAAATCGTAGCCACAGTTGAATTGAAGAAATTTGACATATCAAGAACAATGTTCATATATATATGGTTTATTTATGTATATATTAAATGTCATATTGAATGAAAGATCATTATGTATTCCTGCCCATATGCAATCAGGCTCCTCTTATTATAATATTAGTAATCATGATAGAATGATTCAAATCACCAGTTGCGGCTATTGAACATGGTCAGCAGTTTACTAGTTCAAAGTCCACGTACGGACATGACCCTATGTGGTACCACGTAGAATCATGTCCTCCATGGACATGACTCTATATCCCTTATAAATGTTACTTTGAGATTGCTGAATGAGAACATCACAATTACAACCGTGCTTAGTATCTTCAGCATCTCGTTCAGACGTATTTGCAATTAATAAACATTAAACATTCAGAGTTTATATATATATATACAGTACAGATTCAGTCGGCATTACTTAAGAATAAGCAGTTGAGTACAGATTTAAACTGCTTAAATAGTTATATTTGAATAACAAAGGTCTATATTCGATATTATTCTATCACAGTCACTCTGTCAGAGATCCTATTCATTAACAGATTTTGGCATCCTTTAACATTGATTGCACTACCTCAGATTTTCCCCCAGAGAAGAATGCATCTCCACCATGCCTAATCGCAGAGGGTGGGAGATATATCTCAATGTATCACTCATTCTGAGATTCCCTCTCAGCCATAGGTTTTTTCTCCACAATTCCAAGTCTCTCAAAAGAATGCAAACTTACAGTCGAGCAAGAGGCTTGAAGAGAACATCTGCTCCCTGATCATTATTGCTAATGTACCGCAACTGAATTGCATTATTTTGCACCGTGTCTCTAATATGACCTTAACATGCTTTGAACAGTCATGAAATACAAGGGTGGAGTATGCATTACACTTGGTGAGTCCCATTCCAAGTATGCAAAGTAGGGGTCAGTGTAAAGGCCTTCCAGCCTATACACATGTAATTCCATACCATGCATCATAGTTCTCTGACTGCTACAGTTTCTTATTCACAAGAGAAATCATTTTTGACATGGTCTACTATCTCTAAACCAATATGACCAAGATCGTTGGAGACTGAGTAAAGCAGAATTTTCTAGCTGCTTCCTCTAAAGGTGAAGTTCTCACAGCAACCTCTTGACCTCTTCGTTCATGGTTGCCTCTAATGGATTGTTAGACTCCCTCTGAATCTAATATCATCCTTCTGACAGCAAATGTAGATTAATCAAGCAGCAGGAACGGACAAATCTAGTGCTGGCTCAGCCACAGCCATGACAACAGTCACAGATGCATGTGGAGTAGCAAGGTCAGGTGCTAGTGACAACATAGTTACAGCCTCAAAGTGTAATGCAGCAACCATCCCAATGGTCTCAAGACATTCCTCTGCATGCTCTAATGCAGGCAGGCCAACAATCTTAGTGTCATATGCCACGTCAACCAACATCACAAACTTTGCCAATGCTGCCTCAACTTTCTACAGTTCTCTTAGGTCAGCCATACACCCGAACATCTCAAGCCTTATTGTCAAACTACAATTGGATGATGCAATATATTGATTCACATGAATATCTATAGTATGCATTTAAGTGCAATTTCCAAAGCCTGCTGAAACATGCCATCCAAGGTGCATCTTTTTGAAAATAACTCCCAATATCAACAGGTGTAGATTGATGAAGCTTCAATCATCTAACCATCTCTGGATTTGATACAGAAGCTAGTCCTCTTTTCCCAAATAAATCATAAATATTAACGTAGTACACACAACAATTCTGTACAGCACCCTAATTATTTCCCAGTCCTGTTTATACCAGTAGTTTCCTTTGACACTGTAAATAACTGCACAGACCTGCAGCAATGAAGGGAAGTAGTCTCCTACACATTTGCATCCCCTGTATGTTACGTTTCAGATGTGAAAGGAGGAAATTTGTGGACCAAACAGCAGGCTGATTATATATATATATATATATAAATTATTGTGCCGAAACCTGATCTCTGTAGCTAATGTCATTTCATTAACTCTGAAAGGTAAATCAGAAGCAATCTCTACTCGATTCAGTCTCACTGTGCTTACAGATTGCAATTGTTTTCTACAGTTGCAAGGTCAAGCTGTCTATCTTCATATGGCTTTTTATTCCACAAGCTCACACATAGTAGAAACCATCTTAATGGATGGGGTTAGCTGTATGCAGTCCATTCACAAAATCAGGTCATCATCAAACAATTCCATGTCTCAAATATTATCTCTGTCATGAATTTAATGTCCAGCCACCTGTAATATAAGGTGTGTGTGTGTGTGTGTGTGTGTGCAACACTCTTTTGAGTTTAAGATTATAAATTGTTTGGTACCTAGTTCTGGTACGAATCAATATTTCACATGAAATATAATCCAAAGTAAGCAATCCTTTTAAGTGAAAGGTGTGTTGAAGAAGCCTTTTAAGTGAAAAGTGTTTTCATGGACCTTGTAGCTGGGGAGTTATTTATTCAAAATTATTAAGTGAAAGCTTCTAATAGAGAAGTGAATTGCTGAAGGCTCTTTAGTGAAAAGTGTGTTTTAGAAACTACTTGCTTTTGGTGTCTTTAGTCTTTTATTATTATTATTATAAAAGCAATGCCTTGTGAGAAAGTAATTCATTCTATGACATTTGCTGATGGTTTCTACATGACATTGCTATGAGGACTGATTCCTCTAATTGCTGTTGCACTTTGGGCCATTGAAATGCATGGTGAATTGTGTCTCAAATTCAAAAGTACTCTCTGAATTCTGATAAACTGTCAATTGTTTCTTTTGTATGACAATTTGATATCTGATCAATCTGAGAATTGTCATCCAAAGAGGGTTTAATTTGTAAGGGGAAAAATCACTGTTGTAGCTGGGAAAAAATAGTTAAGGAATTCATCATCTATTTGTTCGTTTATCCCTGTGGTTAGTTGCTGCAATATCTGGAACAGCATTTGATATTTTCTTCATCTATTAAGAGTTCAGTAGCCATCGTTTGGGGCAGCTAGCCAGGCTGTGATCCTCTCTTAAAGTCTCACGCAGTGTAATGTCCCCACTTTAGTAGTTGACCAAGTGGGTGCATGTTAGCTTAGTTCTACATGGTCCCGAGGGCTAACGAAGGGTTTAAAAGGATCCTAGAGTGTTTTGGCCTAGTCATCTCCAGTTTGGGCCAAAACGGAGTTGATTTACTCAGTCTCAGACATACGTACCATTTTTAGTAAGTCAGTAGGACATAGGGGAGGCTAATTTTGGTGATTGGATTTGATACTCCTTGGCGAGAGCTTTCTGACGAGCTATCACTCGTGTTGCTTGGAGTCCGATAGCTAATGTATTTTTATGCCTGAAGTATTATTAAAGTAACATTTAATTTAGTTGTAAATAAATTAAAGTGTTACTTTAATATTGAAATTTATGAGGATGTGTTATAAGTGAATATTTTAATATGTTTTATATTGCACATCTTTTATCCCACATTGCTCGTGAGAGTTGAATCGACCCTTGGAGAAAGAATAAAAGAGAGCGTTAGTGTCTTAATTCAACAGGTTGAATATGAGAAGAAAATTGATGTGTGAGTTGTAAATCCATTTTTGGCATTAGAGGATATCTATCCTCTCTTGTGACGTTCTAGACGTCATTCCCTTGGGGTTTGGCCTTTGGAATCCATTTTTATCAACTTCATCATCAAGCAGATTGGGTGCATTTCTAACTACAGATAGATTTGATGTTTTGCTCATATCTTCTTCATTACTCATCCGACGCTTATGCTACTTTGAGGGAATGATTTTTTGAAGATATTAGAGTGTTTGAAAGATAAAATACTGTAGCAACACTGTTCACGCGGGTACTGTTCGTGCGTCACTATTCACGTGGCACTATTCACACAACACTATTCATGTCACTATAGCAACAGGTTTAAATAACATTTGCCGGCACATTATGTCAATAATATTGGAGCAATTAGTGAGTTAATAATTTGCCCGTATTTGATTTTATTAAATTCTGAAAATAACATCATATCAGCAGTAATACAATTTCCAATCTGCATATTATTGTACTTAATTTTTTTTCATGTTGAGTGATTTTCAATTCCATGCAAGCAAACAATATAAATGTCTCATTTTCGAAGTCATAAGGGCTTAAAACTGTAAATGGAGGAATAAGGAGTTGGATGCAAACTGTTTGACAAAATTCCTATCAGCAGTTGTTTAGTTTTTGGGCATTTCTAGGGTGTCCATTACATGCAGGGATTTAGAGCAGTCAGGACATGGTAGCAGCTGCAATGGCTAGGCTGTGATCATAATTTCTGAGGGTGGCGTTTCAAGCTAAGCCATGTTGGGAGCCAAATTTTGCTCATATTTTGCAAGCTGAAGGTGGCATTTCATTCTTCTAGCCTTGGCAGTGTTATACCAGCGTACTGCTCATAATATCAAGTTCTCAGAATTTCATTTGCTTAAATATATTGGTCATTGTAATTGCAACTGTTTAAATTGCAATTGAATTTCCAAGTTGCAGCCATTATTAGTTATGCTTTGGAAATAGTTTCGAATTTAAATAAGGAGTTGCAATGTTGCACAATAATTGTTATATGAATTGTCAAACTGTAATAATGTGTTTCAGTTATATTGAATCACTGGTATGCATGCCTAGTGTTTGTAGAAATGCCAAGTGGCTGTAGGTGCACATTGGGATTTGTGGTAAGTGTTTGTCCTCATGTCTGCTAGTTGTACTAGTTAATTCTAGTCACATATATGTTTGTCAAAGGTCTGAAACCTCTAGTACATTATTGCTATAACATCCTTGCATTGTTAGAAGTAGTCAATAACCTCATTTGTAGGCTACATTCTTAAAGGAAAACAAAAAAATCATAGCAGCAGTTTCAAACATTGTATGCTAAATGTTTGATAATATTCCTTGAGCTTCATAATGACAAGTTGTGATCAGATTTACAAGGGATATTATAGAATTGAAGCTAGAACCGGTTGGGTTCTGATAGTGGTATTAGAGCTTGCATGATAAGTGTTTGACAAAAATCCACTAGAATTGAAGTTAGAACTTGTTGGGGTTTTTTACAGTGGTATTGGAGCAGTTTCCTGACATCCTGAAAAAGTATTATTATTTTGGTCCTGCTTTTGTTATTTGAGTGACTAGCACTTTTGCAAATATTACAATAATGGATAAATACAATAAATCTAGTAAATATGGAAACCAATTGAATAGCACGGGTAATTTCAGGGAGCAAACAAATTCTCTGATGGAAAGTATGGAAAAGCTGAGGCAAAATCAGAAAGGGATTGATGGAAGACTTTCAAATTGCGCAACAGTTGAGAGGGCAGCTAGGTGTATGGTTTCCGTTTTTACAAAGTCTCCCTCATTGAGAATGCAAGAAGATAAATTGGAGTTTTCCATAGGTGAGACATTTAGAAGTCTTCACCCTCAGTTTTCAACAACTATTGATCATGATGAAGATGATCTTGTGCTAAGTGGGGCAACCCTTAGTTCATTTTGTGTACATGATATTGGTGACTCTTCGTAGGGACATTTGGATATCAGCAATTTTATGAGATTAGATTTAGTGAAGAGGAAAATAATGATGACATGTTGACTACCATTGATGACAACCTCACTCTAGTTAGTGGTTATGAAAAAGTCAATGATACATGATTTGATTCTTAGGACAACTGACTGTTATTTGATCATGTTGATAGTGTTGCTGATAGGTCAAGTGTGGAAGAGGCGGTTGGTACCACCCCTAGTTTAGACTCTCTTGATGACAGTAGTTTTTGAAGGCTACGAGGAGGATATGGAGCTATCTAGTTACAACATTCACGATTTGATTGGTACGGAGGAGTCACGTGATGTAGATTTACGCCCTAGTGTTGTTTGTTCACATGATGACATCGAGTCATGTATGAAGCATGAAGCGATAGCAATGGGGTCTCAATTAGACAATGTTGATACTAGTGATGTGGGGATCTCTAATGTTTCATGCGATAATGATTCATGTTGCAACAAGTTTGATATGTCATATCAGATTTTGGGTGATGGCTTAGAGCGCGTATTGTATGATGATAGGTCCCAAGATTGTGATTTATAGGGACTTGTAAATGAGGGGGAAGCAGTGACATGTGAGGATTTTGATACAACATTGGCTTCCACTTCTCTAGAGGAGGTATCAGTAGAGGTACCTAGTAGCACTACCTCGTTAATGGACATGTGCAAGTTTGATAGTGCACATGATTTTAGTGATCATGTGGTGGGCAATGAGGATATAATTTTTTTCACAATGTTGAGTATGGGTTAGAGGACATGTGCAAGAGTTAGTGGTTACAAGTTCCTTATCAGTTGATTGGCCAAATGAACGTTAGCAATAGCATGATTGCCACATCTTTAGAGCATTTTGATGTTTCCTGTCAGATGTTGGTTATCGCTAGTTGGAGTGCTATGACAGAGGAGCACTATGATGGTGGCCTTTTCCTTGAGGAGTTCCATGTTCTCCGAGAGGCTATCAGGATTATGAGACATAATTATATACAATTTGCAAATTGGGGTTCCCTGCTCAAGAGAGATTGTATTTGTTATTATGCCTTTTGTAGAAAGGAGGAGATTGACGAGTTCACCCATGTGCTTAAGGCAATTTCAGAGGTGTTAGACCACCCAATTGACTCTCTAAGAGTCGTAGTTGCAGTTGAGAGAGTTGGCCGTGGAGTTTGGAGCATGTACAACCTACGCCATCCCCAAATCCAGTTCAGTTGCATATAGTGGTGGTTGGTGGTGAGTTGACTTCCACGGATAAGGATGATGGATGTCATGAGGATGTAGTTACTTGAGAGCAGTAGCTATAGATGAGATGAGTGCATTAGTGGAGGATTGAGAGAGCTTCTTTTTGTATCAGGTTCTCTAGAGTTTAGTCCATTGATAGGTGATCTAAGATAGTTAATTTCAGACGCATATATGTTTGTCAAAGGTATGAAACAACTAGTATATTATTGGTATATCAACCTTTTATCATCATATTCATTCAATAACTTCATTTGGAGCCTACAAACTTAAAGAAGACATATGGAAAATTCAAAATAGTGGTTTTGAACATTGTATGCTAAATGTTTGATAATATTTCTTGAGCTTTATAACTATAGATCGTGATCATATTTACAAGAGATATTATAGAATTGAAGTTAGAGCCAGTTGGGTTCTCATAGTGGTTTCAAAGCTTGCATGATAAGTGTTTGACAAAATGTCAAACCGCTAGAATTGAAGTTAGAACTAGATGAGGGTTTTCACACATTGCTACTACAAGATATTTATGAACCGATTCACAGGGTCAATAACCACTTGTTGTGTGGTTTTCACACCATTGACCCATTGCAAATGGGGGCCCCCTCTTTTTGTTTTAGCAAGTAGGAGTCTTTGTCTTAGGTGGTTTTGGTTAGCAACATTTTTTTTTCAAGTCTCCAAGTCCGAGGCGAGTTTGAGTAATTATTGACTCATTGGGAAGTAATTTTTGTAATAAAGAGAGTCAAAATTTAGTAGTAAGGAGATGTGTTTCTATCTTTGAGAAAGGGGGACGAAGTTTGTGAATGAACCAAATTTTGGGGAAATTTTGTAATTTCAAAATTTTCCCTCTTGGGGAAATTTTTAAACTTAGAAAATTTCCCTTCACAACCTTGGAAATTTCTTGCCTTGGAAAATTTTGCAACTTCCGAAATTTCCATCTTGGGGAAATTTCACAACTTCGAAAATTTCCCTACCTCCTCATTTCTCCCAAATATCTCAAGACTCAGGCCTTTATTCGGTGGCAACTTAAACACTGCAATTTTAGAACAATGAGGGGAGGGAATTGATAATTTTCCAAAGGAATTTCCTCTACGGGAAATTTTGCATTTTCAGAAATCTCCCTCTTGTGAAAATTTTGCATCTTCAAAAATTTCCCTACCTCATTTGTACAAAAATCTCAAAACTCAAGTTTTTAATCGGTAGTAACTTAAGCATTGCAATTTTAGAACAATGAGGGGAGGGGATGATAATTTTACAAAGGATTTTCCTCCACAGTAAATTTCGCATCTAAAATTTCCCTCTTGGGGAAATCTCGCATCTTTCGAAATTTCCTTAGCTCCCTATTTCTCCCAACAATCTTAGAATTCGGATCTTTAATTGGTAGTAACTTAAGCATTGCAATTTTAGAACGATGAGGGTAGAGGATTGATAATTTTGAAAAGGATTTTCCTCCTGGGGAAATTTTGCATCTTCTGGAGTCTCCCTCTTGGGGGAATTTTGCGTCTTTTGAAATCTCCCACTTGGGGAAATTTCACATCTTCTGAAATTTCCCTACATTGAGT
The DNA here is from genome assembly GCA_028749045.1 of Cupressus sempervirens. NCBI lineage: Eukaryota > Viridiplantae > Streptophyta > Pinopsida > Cupressales > Cupressaceae > Cupressus > Cupressus sempervirens. The sequence continues at coordinate 675,170,648 of CM053791.1, read as the reverse complement.
CTCCCGAGTTTTGCCATCCTCAAGGCATTATAAGATCGATTTATGGCATGAGGGAAACACCATGAACAAGAATAGAGCAAAGGATTGCCAAGGAACGTTCAATGAGAAATTCTGAGAACAATATATCTTGCGGAAATTTCGCATTTACCAAAATATTCCTCTTGGGGAAATTTCGCATCTTTGGAAATCTCCCCAGCCAACTATCATTCTTTGTTGATCACCAAAACCATCCTACCTCTCCTCAAGGAAAAAAATGTGGATAGAGAAATTCATGAAAATTAGAAATGAAAAATAGCAAGGTTGCATGGGTACTTGTACCCACACCCTCGGTACTCGTACCCATTTAAGTACCGGGTACATGTATCCCACGTACTGGGTACTCGGTGGAGAGCATCATAGCTAAGGACCTTGATTAAGATTCTGATTTTTTTTTTCCGGTTTTTTGTTTTTGTATTAGCTTGTTGTTTATCAAACTTAATTCAATACCAAATCAGTTTGAAACTTGATACTCATTAACAATAAACTTTATCACTGTTCAAGTCATAAGTTTATCATTTGCAATATGTCATTGTCATATGGTTTAGGATCTTCTTGTTCATGTTTAAAGTCTGCCTTCTTTGTTATGCATCTAAGCATTTATCTTGTATTATTATTTCAAACATATAGCAAATCTGTAACTGAAAACAGTACATTACATTTGCAAACTTTATCACTGTTCTTGTTTTGAAAAACTATTGTCATCACTCATAATTTTCAGATTTTTTATAAATATAAAAGTATACATACCCAAGTACCTCCGTCCCCTATTATGAAAAATACTTTAAACATTCAGCAATAGGATATATATATATATATATATATATATATATATATATATATATATATTTTTGACTTATGGCTCATAATTTCAAATTTCTTGTTTTGAATGCTCAATGTCATGACTCATGACAGATATTTTTATTTTTATATTTTCTATATAATATTAATTATATAGAAAAAATTAGGCATACACACGTACCCTTGTCCCCTATTTTGAAAAATATGCGTACTTGTACCCGTTCCCGTTCCTGTACCCACGTACCCATGCAACCTTGAAAAATAGTAATAATAAGTGGTTTTGGATTGTTATAAGATTAAAATTATGCCTCGAATTTGCAAAATGGTTGTTTTAAATTGGAATGAATTTTGTTCATTATTGATGTGATTTTACTTTCAGATTTTTTTTGACAAGCTTAATGCTTTTCTCCTTTGTTTTGCAATGTGAATTCAAGAAGGAGAAGCTAGAGAACGAGGTGATGATCAAGGCCTCAAAACTTCAAGTGGATACTACGAGGGGATGACTCAACCCCAAGGACTTGAGTGAGAAGGAAGGATTTATGGTCAAACTATCAACTCGCAAACTCAAGTCAGAATCAAGAGGAAATTCAAGAAAGGATAGAGGATCCAGCTACCTAAGGACATATTCAAGGAAAATCAAGAGAGATCAAGTTCATAGGTTCACGAAGATGCAAGCGATTCAAGTCAATTCCATGAGGAAATTCCGAAGGATGATGAGGTGGCAATTACTTGCCTCCAATAAAAAAATTTCAATTCTAGGCACAACCAATCAAATCATGCCAAGTTTCCTATTTTCTCACTGGTTATCAAAATTATTATAATTTTCTTATTGACCCACAAATCGGTGTCTTCATGTAATTGGTTGAAAATTTGGCTACCTTAATTAGGGTTTGTGGGAAGAAATCTTGAATTGATCTTGGCCCTTCATTGTAATTGGACATCTATAAAAGCCCAAGGCCTTCTTATTTGTAATCCATTAGGTTAGAGGGGCTTAGGAGATTAGCTTAAAGATTGGAGGTAGTATAGAGCTAGGAGAGTAGAGTAGGATAGCTAAGGGAAAGACGCTAAGGGAAAGACTTGATCAAATTGTTGCTATAATGCTTGTCAAAGTAATTGATAATTCATCGTCGGTCCTTCATGGTGAATTGCTTGTTATTGCTTTGCAGTGTTGTATGGTTTCCTCAATCTTTCACTTGGGCTCGATTTCTTTTCATGTTGAAGTAGTTTAGTTCAATGGAAGTTATTGTGGATGTTTTCTTGTTTGACTCGAACAAATCCGGGATACTAGCCTCTTGCTGTGGTAAGAGTGCCTTGCGTGGTAAGCTAATGAAAACACTTAACTTTAATTGATGTTCAATCTTTGGTTTGCATCCCGATGATGAGATTGGAGAGAGGATATTGGTGTGAAAATCATTTTTGTGTTCCTTAGAAGCTTGCACTAGGTGGGTGGAGTTGTTGGTGAGATAACATCAAGTAGAGTCCAAGTCAGTCATGGTTCCTTGCATTTATAGTTAGAAGTAGAAGTAGAAGTAAAAATAGAAATATAGGTTAGAAGTTTAGGTTGGGGTTGAAGAGGAAAAGTTGAACTATATTTTCTTTACACATTGTGAAGCAAAATCTTTAGAAGTGTAAGAGTTAGTATCCATTGAATGAATAGAGTGAGTCCCACTATTAAGAAGTAACCTTGAAGTCATTTCATGATCTTACTTTGCAAGCTTAGTATGAGAGATGACCTTAAATCAAGAGAGGATTAAATATTTGGCGTTTCTCCTTGAAACATTAAGTATTTGATTCTGCATCTTGTAGTGGAACAAAACTCACATCAAGACCACCTTGCATTATTGTCAATGGATGTCAGCCTTTGCCAGTTTCTAGTTCAAACTCTCTTGCTCTTAACCATCGAGGACCTCACAACGGGCAAGTATTGACTTTGCCAATTATATTATTCAATATGACACTTCTACACATAAGCGATGTTGGACTTTGTCATATCTATACTTTTGACGTATTTGACAGGCGGAATGATTTTTGATTGATGTTATGAATTAGGGGCGTCTGAGTCCTATAACTACTTCCAACAACTTTGATCTAATTGAACCTTTGATAGAGCAATACCTTTGTTTGAGCAAGTCATCTTGGACATTTCCTTAGTCTGCTTAGATTGTAGTAACGAGATTCGCCGCGATTCGGGTGAGTCATTTGGGACAGCCAGTTGAGTTACCTTGGTCGAGTCAAAATGACCCGTGACCATGACTTGGCAAGTCAATTGGGGTGACTTGCTTGGCTCACCTAACTCAACTAGTTGACCCAGTTGACTTGTCTAGCTGACTCGGCTGACTCATCTAACTCGGCTGATTATTAATTTTTGTTTTCAAAATTTTCTTAATACATCTAAAATTTACCTTTGTACTTATGTAATCGATGTATGTTACGTATGTGATCAAATTACCATCTATTTCATGATGTTATTGTGTCTTTAAGCTTTATTTGATAATGGGTGCATGGAATGCTCTTTAAATCCTAAAAACTCTGTAATTTCAAGGGTTTCATGACTTTGCTAAGTCATTGCCAAGTCACAGGCGAGTCCGAGCCGGGTCCGAGTCAAGTTACTTTGGCTTAGATTACAGAGTCTTTGTGGGAATGGTTCATGAGAAATGATTCAAAGGCTTAGCCATAAAATTTTGGCGCTTGGCCTTGTTGAAGATAAAGACATCAACCAATAGATTTCATCGCGATCGTAAGAAGGCTAGTGTTAAACCCACAACTTTGCATTGACATGGATTGTCATGAATGCCACACTCTATACAGAACACGCCTTCGCTTTCTTGATTGACAATTCCCTCACACAAAAATCTCTTGTTTTTTTTCCTAGCATCGTATTACTGAAGAATTTTGTGCTCGACCAGGTAGTCATCACCTTGCTGACTCGTCAGCTATCATCAGATACCAAGATTTTTCTATATTTCATGCACGAAAGTGGCCTTGGTGGGTGCATTTTGTAGGGCTGCAATGTCCCCATCCTAAAATAGTAAATTAAATAAATAAAAATAATTGATTGAAATATTATATCAATTGAGTTAAAATACATATGAAATAATAATTAAATAAAAAATAAATAATTAAATAACCCCACAAGCCACCATATGAATAATATTAAGTTTTGTATAGAAATATAAATACTTTCAAATGATACCCAACCTATGTAATAATTGATTGTCATCTATATATTTAAGTCAATAAATCAATATGAATTCAAAGCTATATACAAGTAAGGGAAATCAAAATCATGTTATTTTAATTAATACACGGAGTCACATATAAATGAAGTGATAGTCTAAATAATCAAGACCCTCTGTGCCATATATTTATTGGAGCATCAAAAGGGGAGGAATGCGGTGAATAGAGAAAAAATCACCAAATGGAAAAGAATAACATTGGATATAATGAAACTCCCCAATGTAGGTCAGCGACAACCACATCAGACATGAAACATAGGGATTTGTAGACACGTGGAGTAGAAAGTGTAGCCACCAAGGTTGTTGATTGGTCATTGTCAACAAAGGAAATTATGGGCATTGTTGAGGGGGGAGACAAGCATCATTAAAGCCCGCCAGAATAGCAAAACCACTATCCCCAAGCCACATTCCATGTCACGGGTTTGGGTCATGTGAAAAGGTCAAAGCGACTAAAACCAACGATAGCATGGCCCCGCACAAGGGGAAAAGGTATGTATATGTATTAAGATTTTCATTGGTATATTTGAATATATGTATTTCATTTATGATAGCCAATTGATGTACTTAATATAACCAATGATATTAAAATAAATATATAACCAATTTAGTTCCTTATATGAGGATCACTTGATTTTGAATAATATGAATGAATTATATTTGAATTAATATATTTCTTATTTGAGAAATGATGGACCTTAAATAATGTTGTGTTAGTCTATGGGGCTAACATTGTGAAGGTTGATGAGACTTGAAGCATGGAGCATGTGAGATATTAAGATCTCCATTGTCCGCTATGGCCCAAAATCAATGTGCTAGAATATTCTGATGATATCAACATATGCTTATGTGATTGGCCTTAGATAGAGGATGCCCGTCCAAGAAGAATCTTAAGGGATGCTCTCCCAGGAAGACGACGAGGTAGCTATGAGCTAGGAAGCCTGATCTGGAAACATCCTTAAGATTGGGGTTAAATTAGAGGGTAGAATAATATAATTAGTTTTGTTATTGTTGTGATTCTAACCATTATTTTGCAGGTTTTACTTGTCCCAAACTAACCCTAATAGTGAGGACATTCTAGCTTGAAATTCTTCTTTATCTACCCATTTGTAGGGAATGACAAATCTCTTCCTAGGCTTTTCTCTGTTACCATATTAATTTCATGGTAGTGCTCATCAACCATAGGCAAATCATCGGATCTATAGCCTCCCTAAACATAGAACATAAGCTCTTATCATCATCCCTGAGGGCAGCATCAGCTTAATAGGGTAGATCATCTATTTTCCATTTCATATCTACAAGAGAGAAAGATTAATCTTCCTATATACCAATCAAACACGAGTTTGGGACCCCAATCTATTAAATATTAATATAATAAAGTTGAGCTCCCTAATATAATATACAATACCTATTGCATAATTATATAATGATAATATAATCATTATTATATAATTATATTAACACATAATTATAATACTAATGATATAATAATTATAATGATATTATAAATCACATGACATAATATAATCACATGATATAATTATATTATCTCACAATAATATAATAATTATATTAGTAGTGATATAACTATCATATTATTAATCACAATAATCAATATAATTATTGTAACACAATAATTGTATAATCACAACCTTAATGATATCTATGTTTTCCAGAAGGATTTTGACCATAGCTACAATAAATTCTTGATAACTTCTAGTTCGTCCTCTTGACGCTAACATCAACACTTCCTCTTAGCTAGGCACGGTCTTATATAACTTATGAGTTATAATCTTTTATTCTATGGTCGAAGGGCAATTAGCATATCGTAGCTCTAGGTTGGCCCAAGAAGGGATTTGACCTAGTAATAGAAATCAACAAAACCAAGGTTTAATGGGCTGTACAACGTACTCAAATGACTAGGGGATGTAGCCTATGAGTTAGAGCTACCATAAAACAGAAAGATACATGTTGATTTTAGGATCACTGCAAATGTAATAGCGCTGTTTGTAATTTTTGTTTGTTCCAAATGCAACAATCTCTCTTGCCTTTATATTGAAAATAAGGCAAGGAGAGACATGTCCCTTTATGGGACATGTCTATTCATTATTATGAGATTAATGTAATGACAATTGATTATGTAACTATGCATATATATATATATATATATATATAATATCTTTGAATCATTATTATATTACTTTCTCCTAATAGTATTTTAGATATACATATCTATATATATTATATCTCATAATAGGATATACAAATCTTCAGTAGATTAGTCTCATAGGATTTATTCGACAGAAGCTGCAAAACATCAACAATACCTCTTAGCTAGGGAGGTAACCACATGATATGATATTACCTCAACATCATATCAAGAATGACATGTTTAAGGATATCCTTGATCAAAAGATACTCACCATTAGATATAATCTCATGATATTTGGATTAATGGCCTCAGAATATCAAGTTGCATGATATTCACCAAGTACTCTAAGCAATGGCCTCTTGAATGTGATGTCCCATGATATTCACCAAGTACTCTGAGTAATGGCCTCTTGAACATCAACTCACATGAAATTCGCCAAGTACTCTGAGTAGTGGCCTCGTGAACATCAATTCACATGATATTCACCAAATAACCAAAATGTCCATATGGTATGTGCACACGTACCCTCGATAATACTTATCATACAAACATTATATTCATTGCTTGTTTTAAGGAAACTAATCCACCATGCAAGATATAATCTATCATGATCTGCTTAGACATTATAAGGTATCCATCATAATCATAGTAATACGAGGATGCTGCCCCCCCTGCCCCCCTTTTTGCCCCACGTCCCAGAGATGGAGATGCACTATGAACTTGGGGACTCTGTTCCCTCGTCCCCAGCAACACGACCAGATTCCACCACCTCCCCCAAGGATGAGAGGACATCCCGATGTTGACTATTTGCTGATTTGACTATTTATGTTCAATGTTCAATATTCCTATTCAATGCAATGTTCAAGTATTTTGCTCTTTTACATCTTATATCTTATATTGCAATACATCTTTTCATAACTAGCTGTTAAAGTACTATATTTATAGAATATACAACCCCTCCCTTCCCTTGCCACCGTCCCCTTGCTGTCCCCCCACCATCCCCAAATTAAGGCCCCTCTATCCCCCCGTTCCGCCATCCCCCCGTCCCCCAGGGTGGTGTAACTATGATCATAATAGAAGATTAAGTAATTGTAAGGTCATCACCTTCCGATAACTTTTAAAAATACAAGTGATAATAATTCTGAAGTTGTCACTTCCTCATGATGTACACAAGGGGTAGACCCATACACACGACTTCAAAAGTTTACATGAAGTCGCCACAGATACTCTCATGTGGTTTTGTCATGACACCTGCCATGAACCATACTAGAGAATAAGGGTTTTCACCTCAACCTTCTCTCTCATAGAGAAGAATGTATTACAAGGGATTCCACCTGGAACTTCTTCTTGACAAAGAAACACTAACCTTTTGACCTCCCAGTCAAGGTTACTTGTAATGAAATGTCAAACTCCCTCTGAATCTAATATCAACTTTTTTGACCTCCTTGTACAAGGTTGCCTCTGATGAATTGTCAGACTCCCTCTAAATCTGATATCTATCTTCTTTTTCTTGCAAGAACATCCCCAGAGAGAAAGGAAAAAATCAAGTTAAATAGCTCTTATATACATATAGAAATACAAATAATAGGTTGACTATAAAGAATAGATAAATGTAATACTTAAGAATAATAAATACTTATCTGTACATGTATATCTTTGATCGGAAGATAAGTACTGTAAGAATGACATGATTATTCCTTTCTCACTTGACTGAATTGTCTCTTTAGAGTTATCACTGCCGTTTGTGTATTCTCTTTTTTTCAATGCAATGAATCGACCTTAACTTTTTCTAACGGCCGCTCATACCTTTTTTTTAAATCGGTAAAAGAGGCCAAAGCCAAGAGTAATTAGTATTATGTGTTGTAATTTATTATTATTATTTATCAAGTTCGAGTAGAATCGAATCCAAGACCTTCCAGCTAAGAGGCTCACAATTTACTGTCGTGTTGTAGGCTTGTCTAATGACCGCGCATACTTTGTTTTTCATACTTCTCATCATTTTTTCTCACATTCTTTTCAAACTGAATAACCTTTAGTTATATTCTACCAATTGAAAAGTGATATCCCTTAAAAAATGAGTTACACCTTTCCATCATAATCGCAGCTTTTGTTTTAATTAATATCATTGATCATGATTGACAGTATGAAGAACTTGATCATTTTAACTGAGACCATTATGTTTGCCACTAATATTTATTTCTATTATTTGGGCATTTGAAGCCAGGAGACTCCTAATGGCATCTGACGTTGATTATATAAGCTGTGAACTTCATCGCTGGCTGGCCTATTTTCTAAAACTCCCAATGGCACTTCATTGGCGTTCGATGATATATCAAACCTTTATTATGTGTTGTGTTATTTAAAACATTTTCAGCTTCTGATGGCATGTGTATTGATTATGTCATCTGTGCACTTCATCGCTGGCTGGCTCATTTTCTAAAACTCCTTACAATACTTCTTTGGCATTCGATAATATATCAAACCTTTATTATGTGTTGAGGTATTTAAAATATTTTCAGCTTCTGAATATCTGTGATGACAGAACACATGCATTGAAAATGATTTATGATTTGTTTTTCTCTTCCCATTGATTTGATGAATGCTTGATTTTCACCGTTAAAGCTTGTACACCAAATAATCATAATGAAATGATGACTATCGGTATTACTCCTCTGCCGTTAATATCAAATATCGTTGAAGCATAGACACAACTATATTCATATTAATGCTTGACTGAGAATGCAGTGTGTTATTTATTCCTATTAAAACTTATTATCTATCAACCTCAATGACTTGTCATACGTATCATTGCAAAATAAATTTATTGTGCAACTCTGTATAAGGAATTTTAATTCTGTTTATGATATGTGATATCAAGGGCATAGTTTAACAGGTACATGATTATAAGGTAGCTTGTATCAAGAGAAAACATAATTCTGCTATCTATCATGCCATCGATCTCCTCCGAGGCCATTTCCATATAACTCTCTTCAACTGTTCTGCTTGCAATCAAAAAAGTTCCAATTTGGGATATTGAAAAGGGACAAGGTTTGAACCCACAACCTGGAGAAATCTGCCCCAGAAAAATCTGAATTGGGAGATGAGTAAGCAATTGCTTGTTTCATATTTAACAGTGCTCAGCAGATCTACCTTCAAGCTGTTTAGGCTTTATAGAAGGAATGTGGCTCTGATACCATGCTGATTTTAGGATCGCGGCAAATTTAATTGCCCTGTTGTAATTTCTGTGTGTTTCAAATGCTGCAATCTCTGTTGCCTTCATATTGAAAATGAGGCAAGGAGAGATATGTCCCATAATGGGACATGTCGATTCATGATTATGAGATTAATATAATGACAATTGATTGTCTATTTCTACTATATATATATATATATTTCTGTGTATATATATTTTCAATAGATTAGTCTCATAGGATTTATCCGTCAGAAGCTATAAAACATCAACAATACATATTGTATTTTATGTATCTTGCCTTAAGAAAGCTCTTGCAAAACACATCATTGCATCCCAAGAACTTCCACCATTGAACAAAGATGGTAAATTAGTTTTGATTCCACAAAAGATTATAGATATAAGGGAAAAGAAGTTAAGGAATCGAGTTCTTAAGAATTACCTTATTAAATGGAAAGATCTTCCCATAGAAGATGAATATGGGAGAATGAATTGGTTCTCCAATACCTAAATCTTAGTTTGCTTGTGGGGAAACAATTTTGAAGGGGAGACTGCAATGAACCCGTGATACTGATGTCATTATCACAGAAGATCAATCAACATACAAATCAGATAATAAATGGGTTATCAATATGAGAAACATAAACAGCCAGCAAGCATTAAGTAGAACACTCATGTATGAAAGTTAGACCTCATCGATATCTGAGAGAGGCAGATATTATAAGCTTCCGATTGCTTTGGATCAATTATTGCTGCATAGTAAGGATCAATCAAGAATGGTTACGCAGCAACCCAAGAATATCGATTAAGACAAGTGATAACAAACAACAATTAATCAAAGAAGACATTGATTATACAAATAAACAGCAATTTACATACTGAACTAACTAGTTTATTGAAGAGATGAACATCTAGGATTTGGAAGAGATATGTCCCTTAGACATTCAAGAGATGCAACCTCTTTGATATTGCAAGATATATAATGGATATCAAATTCGTTCTTTCAATCATCAATTATTTCTTATTCCCCTTGACATCCTTATTGTATTAATAATGTGAGCAATTGCCATTGGCATAAACTGGCTGGATATATATCAAGTTCAAAATCAGGAAGAACACCATTGTTGTAAGTTTACAAAGACAAAGCAGAAACATCACCTCATCACTATAAGCGATATCAATTATATTTGCATATTCATCAAGATAAATCAGGAATAGGAAATCACCCATTTCTATAAGCAATTGGAAAGGTAATTGCAAATAATTAAGGTGAGGTCATACGTTACAATATCATGGCTTTCTGTGATATTCAGAATATTGCAGGTTTGTGAATGATCATGAGTAGCATTAAATCGCTATGAGCAATAGGAAGTTATTGTAGCCTACTTCTCATTGTTGAATCAGAAAAGGCTGCCGATAACATTGGTTGCATAATCCAGATTGCGCAGTTCTGATTGCATATTTCATATTGTTTAGCAGAAGCACAGATTGGATATTATAGATCGTCCTTGCACAATTGTCATCAATCATGTCAGAGAGAGGATATAATCCTAACGTTGATTGCATTGCACTAAGTTCAGATATATTGATCAAAATCAGCTTGAATATATATAAGTGTCGAATCAGTGATAGCAGTGGTATTGTCCTCATATATCATATAACATCAGGCATCAATACCTTAGAAAGAGGTATCGTAGACAATTATTCTTACAATTAGTGACTTGAATCACTATTATTTTAGCGTTATTATAGACTTGAAGGAAAGAAGTCTTGTGCAATTGATTTTTGAAAGTTAATTGTCCCTATTTTTTAAGTTACAACAAAAGGGCACACTACATTGTACTTTGCAAGAAATCCCCTTAAAATGTCCGAGGATAGTAACCAGATGCTTCTTTTTGTGGATAAACTCACCAAAGTGATCGGGTTTGCTCCATGCCGTGCAAACCAAAAAGGATGCGGGACCACAAAATTGTTTTTTCTTTTGTATCTTCAAATTAATGGCAAGCAATAGGGCTCAAATTTCACTTTAAACTTCCTGGAAGACCTTTTCAAGATTGTTGGACCTCTTAATCAGTAGCAGAGGCGGCCAGTATATCAATAGCTGAATAGAAAGAAATGGATGATATTGTGAAACATGCCCTGAGATTGGATATAATAAGAAAAGTATTGTTTTCCGAAGTAGGAATGCCTTTCATACTAACCAGTGCATACTCAGGCATTTGAATGGATACATTCAGAGACTTATAGTATATCCGCACTAATGCCTATTTGTCTTTGTGATCTTCCTAGGGAAAACAGAAATATTTTGCAAAATGATGGAGGGATGTGACAAAAGGATTTGAAAAAGCATGATAAAGTGGCAACTTGGAATGAAATTATTTCAACTTTGAGATTGCACTGCAATGCCATTCAGATTAAGTGCCAAGGTTAACCTGAGAGTTTGATTGCATAAGTTAATATTAATATTAGTGGGTAGATACCTAAACCTGTCCATGAGATATTGCTGAAGTTTCTTTGTAGCCATGGAATGTGCTCTAAGTATAAATGCAATCATATGTAAGTGCACATTCTTCTATGCAAGTTTCCTGAAATAATAATTGTGATGTTTGACAATGTTCTCTTAATCTATATGTTCTGATTTTTTCTGCCTTAGGAATTTTATCAAACACTTCCCTTGCAGCCTCAGTTTGCTGATGTTTGTTGTTTTGCTATGATTTTTGAATGCCAATGATATTGATGAATACAAATGATTGCAAAATAACTAATTGGAAAGCAAAATAACTAATTGGAAATCAAAGTGATATGCAACTTCTTTTTATTATTTTCCAAATGCAAGTACATGAAATTCTGATGTAAAATGCACACCTACAGCCAAGAGCTATTTTCACAAACACTTGGTATGCATCCTATGACTATGCAATGAGACGTTTTTACAAACATTTGGCATACAAACTGAACAGCTGAATTAAGTTGATTTCCCTTCAATACTTCAATGTTCACAATGACTGAATACTTTGGTAACAAAAAGACATATATTACTTGTCAAATGTATCCATCTACAATTGCCAAATGTGAATACCAAAAGAACCTGGAATAAGTAGCTGAGATGACATGCTTTTTGGCTTTGCGTATTTCGGATTTGCTTTTTCGGACTGCTTTTTCGGATCTACTTTTTCGGACTGCTTTTTCGGCTCTGCTTTTTCGGACTGCTTTTTCGGTTCCGCTGCGAAAATTGAAACCTTTCTCCTTGCCAACTGATGTCAAAATTAGATGCACGGGCTGAACAAAAATCACTGAATATTATCTCCCAATTAATCACAAATGAATTGGCTGAATACCAATTCCTCCACTTCCAACTAGGGTTGATGTCTCACAATCAAAATTGGCACCTTAGAGTCTTCAAACCCTCAGGCAAGTATGCAAGCACTAAAGTTCTCAGCACAATAGATGAATATGCAACTCAAGATGTTTCAAATGCCCCCCCAAAGGCTCCTTATAAAGAATTCATAAGTAACTTCAAGAAACTTCTAGAATAATCTATTACTTTATTCTTTTAAGTGACTTTTTGATATTTTATTACTTTAGTCACTTTAATATTAAATTAATTAAATATAAGGTTACTTTTTAATATTTTATTTTTAATAACCTTATAAGTAATTAATCTAATATATTTTTTTCCCCTTTTATTTCTTCCTTTTTTAGCCATCGGGGAAAATTAAAGGCTAAAAAAAACAAGTAGCTGGTGCTTGTCAAAAAGGGGACATTACATAAAATTGACCAATAAATGCAAGGTCCCTAAGGTAATATTGTCTAAAAATGTGATAAGATTCATTATTTATGTTGGGGTTCAGGAAAATCGAATGGCCAATTTTTGTAACATATTTCAGGTGATTGATCTACTAATTACAGAAAGAGTTTTACTAGGCTAAGCAATTACATGAGGTGGAGTTCCATAATCTAAATTTAGTAGAAACTATTGGATGCTCAATACAATTGCCACAAAATTGTCACTGGTACAGTTCTAAGATACAGAAACTAAGATTAGTGTTTTAGAGTTCAAGTAAAATGAATGGAAAGTTAAGTATACTTCACTTTTATGAGCTATATGCAATTTCCTTCTAGCAGTGTAATTATATTCTTTTGACAATTTACCAATGCACATTATGTTTCAAGTGGAAGAGAAATATATCTAACAGTGTACATCTACATGATATGGTTGAAAGGAATTTAGGTCACATTGTCGATTGTCGCTTTTCCGTTCAGTAAATTGACAAACAAGTCATTCATTTTATAGTCGAGGAACAGCATTGGATTATGCACCATACTCAGATAGTTTTTTCCATGAAAATTTGCATTTGGTTTCATTATTACTTGTCTTTATATTTGAGCCAAATTCTGAAGAGCATTGAATTCACGAGGAAAGAATTGTTTACTTTTTAGCTCTTTTCTGTTGGCATGGATATAATAATCTGCAATATAAGCCATCTCACATTTTCTATAAGAAGAGTTTGATTTCTTTGCTTGTTCCTAAATATTGAGGATAATCTTTGTACTTGCATAGATGATGCTATTGCATATTGTAATGTATGTCTTATGTTTTAAATGTGTGCATGTTACCTTTATTTGGTTCTCTCATAAACATTGTGTGGTAATTGTACTAAAAAATGATAGGTTGATATTTGGGAGGAAAGAAAAGTCTTTGGCTCTCGTGGCCAGATCCTTAAGGAGGAGCTGATAAACAGAAGTTCTTTTATTCCCTCAGATAACAATACAAGCAGCGGAAAAAGTTTACATTCCAGTAAATTAGTAAGTAGAGTGAACTGTTCTCATACATTTTGATTTTTTGAAGCAGACACTTGTTTGAGTCTTTTGATGACTGCTATAAACATGTTTTATCAGCTTGTACGATACAAAAGAAAATGTTGCAGTGCAGTTGTGAACACTGTTGGCAAAGAAAGGTTTATATAGCTCTTATTATGGATCAATTCCAGAGTCTTATATCTTGCTCTTTTTGACATGAAATCAGAAGCTGCCTGCTGGAAGTGCATTGGAAAAGATAGTGTCAGCCTATCAGGCTGTTCAGGATGGGCATCTGGAGGAGGATGCTGTTTTGAGTAAATGTAAAGCTGCTGCCAGCTGTGTTGAGAAGTTGGAAAAAGACCTTCAAGATAGCTTAAAACTTGGTAAGGGAGAGGTTGTGTAGATAAGATGGTTGCTTGCTTACGATGTTTCTAATGGCAACTTTAGATGTGTAATAGGCTTAGATTTGCCGCATTTGTCTCTCTGCAGTTTTTGGTCACATTGGCTGTGCACAAGAAACAATTCACCTGTAGAATGTGATCTTTTGAAATATATAATTGTATGATTTGTATCCTTAGTGCTTGCAATGTTGGTTGTTTAAACTTAATTTGGACTTATGTTAGCTCAATAGGTTGGTGATATCCTTTTTGTAAAGCTCTGAATGCAGGCATCATTCTTGTCGTTAGCTTTTATATCTTTGATTATATAATTTGATTGGACAGAGAGGGGTTATGAAAAATGTTACTGATCATCAATAATTTTACATGCTCTTGCCTACCATCTCTTGCTGTTTTGGCCCCTTTTTTATATCTAGCTTTGTGAAAAGGGCATATGTATGCTTATATTGTACTTGATCCTTAGATTTGTTAGATGATATTCCTGTTTTGTGACATGTGAACATGATTATCTGATGGAGCTGGGGATGGATTTGTTGGATTTTGAGACATTAACTTATAGGCACAGACTAAGATCTTAGTCATCCTACAATTGGATCACTGGTTCATCAGTTGCGGAACAACCAACAAGGTTGAACTTAAGTCCTCACGAAGAGCTGAACACTTTTGAATAATTATTTCTATTCTGAAGGAAGTTTCTTTTTTGTGTGATTTGATTATGACATGATAAGAATATGCAAGATCTGGTTAAAATGATAAGAATTTAATAACCTTCAGCATAAACAGTAAGAAATAGGACTGGAAATCAACATATAGCAGAGATCTGAAAACAAGTTACAATGTAAACCCTGTAGCTGCAATCTGGAGCATAATATGTCCGATATGAGAGTTGAATGCCTTAATCTGAGGGTGTTTTCATCAGAAAAAGGGTCCATATTTTGATCAGAAGTCTGTGTTCATCTCTCTCCGAAAATCAGTCAAAAAGTTTCAAACACTAGACTACGGTGATTTGATCCAGGATTTTTGTTGTTCAAAGCCTGGGACTGCCTGCCTTACTCTTCTCTGTACTTTTCTAGACAAAGAAAAATAGAGCCCTGTTTAAGTCATCTCTGGAGTCGGTGTTCCCACCTCGACTACAGCAATGATTGGTGAAAATGGATCTTGTCCTTAGAAAGTATAGAGGCTGGAACCCTTAATTGAAATGCTTAAAATGGTAATTAGTACTTTTGATATGAAACACTTGCCTTGAAGTTTGACATAAAGCTTGATGTTGGTTGATTGACGTCAATGTATGTCCTCATTATGGAGGAATGCATAAAACTTGATCATGATTGCAGAAAGTTGATTTTTTTTGTAATGTCCACTAATTGGGTTTAGTCTCAGTTATTACCAGATTAACAGAGATTTGATGGTTATGCCCCACACTAAGGGATATCAGACATGTGAACTTAAAAGAACTATTAATTAATTAAATGAGATTAAGTTATCTGCATTTTTGTTAACACTCATATCCAACCTTATTATTATTCCAGCTCAAAGACGGAAAGAGTAGTTGTTATCCAAGTTGCCCAGATACCAACTGCAATGGGCTCTCTAAAAGTTCACAGATCCAATATTTTTAGTCTTTCTTGGGACTATGCTCGCAAGGCCTGGGAGTTGCCGATCCTTATCCTATCTTAGGATAGAAAGCCATTGTTTGGACTTATACAAGCCCCTCCTTGGAAACAGTATAACCTTCCCTGCTTAAGCCAAATTATAAATGTGCCTTGAGTATATAATATAACTAATATAATTCTTATTAATAGATACATTTATGATATAAAGTAGACCCTCTAAGGTTCCTCATCATTACTAGTATTCAGATATATCCTTCTGTTAATCAGTATTAATCTCATAGATGTGTTACAACATAGTTTGCTGTCACACAATGCTTACCTGCATTGCAAATGTTTTATTTCTTTATCATCTCTTTGTTATGAAGAATAACAAATGTATTTCATCATTTCCAAATCGTTAGTCTGAAGATGTCAGACCATCTTCCTTTTATATTTCTTTCTTACTGCTATATCTGATTAATACATTTTGTGCCTGCAATGTCTTCAATTATCAGTTATAGCAAGAGTATTTCTGTATCTGATCTAGTCTTGAAGGATGTGCAATATGATGGCTGTGTTTGATTACGATCTAAAATATGTCATTCAAGAGGCAATGTGTTCAAAATAAAAGATGCAGTACTGGATATGTGAGAAGATATGTTCAATGATGCTGAATGGGGTGGGAGAGTTCTATTTTTATATCTCCAAAATCGAGTGGATGGCATCTTTTGATAAATGATAAGGCACTCCTCCATAACTATTTGATGAGCTGCAAGTGCTACATCTGTATCAGTAGAGGAACCCAAACCACTACTAGTAGAGGGGATTGTGAACTCATAATCCTCCTCATCATCCACATCAATCAAAGTGGATCTAGCAAGATCCCGAATTGTCATATCTAAATCAGGAGTCTCGGGTGCTACATCCCAAAGCTTTTCGGGCCCTTCTTGTACATTGGATCCTTCCGTGACAACAAGTGCAAATTGTTGTGCAGAAGAGCTGACAACCTAAAGAGAAATTAAAAATTATCAATACAACAATCAAGATAAATAATAAATTCAAGGAATTGAGAGTGTTAACCATCAGCATAAGAAATCAACTTTAGGTGATAAATTTTACAAACTTAATTGGTATAGGACCTTTATGGCAAGAAGTTGGAGGTACTTGAAGGCTTGCTCATAAAGGTACCACCATTTGATGGCATCCATCCCGCTTTGGTCTGCTATGGCAATAGGGTGGAAATTCTCACGTGAGATGAAGGCAGCAAATTCACTCCTCACAATTGGCCCAATCTCTGGATCTTGGAATATTTTAGCTAGTGCCTTCTTATACCCATTTGCAACCTCCACATCTCTGAATGGTGGCACTCTACTTGAAAGGCGAAGTACATTTGCACTATAGTACTTGGGGATAACAAAAGACAATCGAACACTATCAAATGAAAAATATCAATAGCACAAACATTGGATAAAATAAGCACATGCATTTGATAAGCAGTACAATACCTCAGGGATAGAGCATATGCAAGGAGGTGCAAATGTGTGTTCATCTTGTTCCATCGATGATGAGCAATTGTTTCCACCTTCTTGTAAAGGGTGTCCCTAGGATCATTCTCCCTCCTCTATATTTATAACTAGTGATTATGTCAATTTAAACTTTAGAATCTAGATATCTCTCAAATAAACAATAGCTGTAAAACAGCAGAACTTACCATTTTAATTTTTTCCAACATAGAGTCCATGGAATCATAAATATCCCCAAGCCATGGCTCATCACTATTTGCAAAGCGAAGCATTGCCATTATCGAATCGTTGACTCTCAACACATAAGTCACAAGACCCCACCAATCCTCATCTAGTATCATTCTTCTCACATTTAAGGCCCTTGCTATATTGAAATTCTTCCAAACGCCCCATTGGGGGCTAATGACCATATGTTTCAATGCTCCCTTTACCATCACAAGTCGTCTCAAGACGATTGTGTGAGAGGCAAAGCGGGTTTCAACAACCTAAGAACATGTTAAACTCAAGTTAGTAATACATTTAAAAATTAAAACATGTTAATGTAAACAACAAAAAAAATTATGGAATCCATTAATATATAATTGAATATTAAATATACAAATTTACCTTCAATAATTCCAAGTCCGAGAAATTCCTAAAAATTGCTTGTGACATGTGGTGATTTGTCACAAATATTTGAATCTCTTCAGCTTCCTCATAGATCTTTTTCACCAAATCTATTTCAGTGCCAATTACTTTCATCATCAAATTGAGAGAGTGGATGGTGCATGGTGTCGAAAAGATATGATCATATCTAGACTCTACAATTATCCCTGCAGCCCTGCAAACTTTTGCACTGTCTGTGACCACTTGGACAACATTATTAGGAGCCACTGACTCTATGACATCAATGAGAATGCATGAAATAAATTCTGAATTTTTCACTTGCCCTTCATAATCAACTGCCTTCAAGAACATTGCCCCCTTAGGGCATACATCAATAACATTTATCAATGGACGGTTTTTACAATCTTTCCACCCATCTGAAATAATAGACACCCGATTGAACCCAAGAGTCTTTTATTGGTTGAAGTTCAGCCTCTACAAATTTTCCTCTCATCATATAATATGGTAGTGTGCAACTTCTCATAACCAGGTGGTTTGTAACCGCGAGGTGCTTCATTTATTACTTCCACCATCTCCCTAAAATAAGGTGATCTCACAAAATTAAATGAAACACCATTTGCAATTAAACAACGTCCAATTTTGTGATCAACAATGTCTCTCTTTTCATTTTGGAATGCCCTATCTAGTGGGCCTCTCTTGCAGGTGAATGGAGATGGGTCTTCATCTTCTTCATTTGTAGTTGGCATAGGCTTAAGGATGTGTTCTTATTCTTGTTTGATTGGATGGTGGTGTTGGTGTATTTATTCTTTTGGAAGCACCACGTTTTGCTTTTGCAACTGCTCTATCAACATCTTCTTGTTCTTTTGCTAATGTTGCTATATGTGCAGCTGGTAATCCCTTCTTATCACTACCCTGACACATGTTAATTCCTTTCCCCACAGGGCCCAAAAATTGTAGTTTCACTCGGGAATAGGAGCTTCTATGTTGTACATTGCAATAATTACATTTCCATATGTATGCCCCACCCCCAGGACATTTGTGACTCTTGTTGTGTGTCTCCATAAAAGAGGTCCCTTATCGATTTTGAAGCTTGGTGATCCAGCCCCACACACTGAGCCTTGACTACTCATTGTTCTATTCTTGCAATCTAGAAAACAAATGAAAGAAAACCATGCTTCATAGTTACAAAAACTTGAAAATTTGGAAAACTAGAAATAAATCATGAATTTATGAAAGAACTCAAGAATATGGTTGAAATGCACACCTTAAACACTTCTTGCAAGTTATTTGGAGCTCCACAACCGATCCCCTTTGAATCCAAGCACTTTACTTCAAACTAGCAACTACAAGAGAGCAAAATAGAGTGCAAATGTGAGTGTAAATGAACTCGCATAATGACTTAGAGGGTTGTTTTTAGGGTTTGGACCGAAAAAAAGCAAAATTTGATTGGGCCCACTTTAAATTTTTTTTTATGCCTCCTTTGACGCTGATTAGGCCACAGATCCTGCTCGGATCCTCATGGATCCACGATGGACCCGACTCCGGACCCAGGGTCTGATATGCAAATTTGGTAACTAAGACAAAATGATTGTGCCCAACT
Source organism: Cupressus sempervirens (assembly GCA_028749045.1). Classification (NCBI taxonomy): domain Eukaryota; kingdom Viridiplantae; phylum Streptophyta; class Pinopsida; order Cupressales; family Cupressaceae; genus Cupressus; species Cupressus sempervirens. The sequence continues at coordinate 675,150,717 of CM053791.1, read as the reverse complement.
GCATAGTGATTTCCGACTTGAACATGGTAAGTACCATGCATTGTGCCTAGTATTGGTCAAAACCCGAAATCGTAGGAAACTGAAATTGTGGAAGCTGAAATTATGGGAGTTCAAGTGATATGCAATTTCTATCATGCTAATTACAAGTCAGATTTGATCAAAGGAATGGACTTCACAGTACCAAATTGAAATTGTGTGAGATATTGCAAACATTTGAAATCAGACTTGAAGCAACGAAGGAATCTGGGCAAATTCAAGGTGTTACACTTAGAAATTCAAGGAAGAAAAACTGAATTGAAGAGAGTGAACTAGAAATTTGTGCTAAAAGTTGAAATCTGAAATTGTAGAAAGCATCCTAAGGGGCTCAAACATTCCTTATCTGGTTTCAAACTCAGAATTTTATTACTAACAGCAAGGTAAAGATGGTTTCTTGTGGCAATCCATGGATAGTAGAAGGTTGTGGAGGCTTTTTGACAAAGATTTTGAATGAAAAATGGGGTTAAATCAGATCTTAAAGATACTACTTTTGCATTTTAAATTTGTGATCATTTAATATCTTTATTGAAAGATATGACTCCTTTAAACATTAATCTATGTGATTTGAGATGTGAAATGCAAATATTTGACAAAATGATGCTGGTTTGAACAGTGGGATAAGGTTGAGAAAGAGTTGTCGGCGATGTTGATGTAGAGCAAGGGTAGGCATCAATGATTTGATCAAAGGAATGGACTTCACAATACCAAATTGAAATTGTGTGAGATATTGCCAATGTTTGAAATCAGACTTGAAGCAATGAAGGAATCTGGGCGAATTCAAGGCATTACACTTAAAAATTTCAAGGAAGAAAAACTGAATTGAAGGGACTGAATTATAAATTTGGGCTAAAAGCTGAAATCTGAAAGTGTAGAAAGCATCCTAAGGGGCTCAAACATTCCCAGATCTGGTTTCAAACTCAGATTTTTATTACTAACAGCAAGGTAATAATGGTTTCTTGTGGCAATCCATGGATAGTAGAAGGTTGTGGAGGCATTTTGACAAAGATTTTGAATGAAGAATGGGGTGAAATCATATTTTAAAGATATCAGTTTTGTATTTTGAATTCGTGATCATTGAATATCTTTATTGAAAGATTTGACTCCTTAAACATTAATCTATGTGATGTGAGATGTGAAATTCAAATATTTGACAAAAGGATGCTGGTTTGAACAGTGGGATAAGGTTGAGAAAGACAATATTTGAGTTTGAAGTTTTTCGGGATGTTGAACTTGATATAGAGCAGGGGCAGGCATCAATGATTTGCAATTACATTTTAAGATTATGGGTTCTTATTCCTTCAAATCTTAGATTTTGTTCAATGCCCTTAAGCTCCACAATGCTAAAACCTTTCAATTTTGTTAACCAACACTCAAGAATCTTACCAGACCTTTGAGACACCCTTGAATCTGTCCATGCAACTTGGACAAAATCTACATGGCTTCGAAGAACTGAGATCTAATCAACTTCTATGGTTTACTTACTAAGATCACCCAAATTCTTGTAGGTTTCCAAAATGGATAAAATGTTGGTAACCTGCAAACCAAACCTCATATCCAAAATCTAAAACCTGCTTAGGATTACCCTTTTTGGCCTTATTTAACATAACGCAAAATTAGGGCAGGTTGTTATTTTGTATGGACGAGTCCTGCTTTTGACAGTCCTCTTTCCAATCAGGCCAAAATTTGTGGAGAAAGTATGATTTTTTCGGGCGTAGCTTTCACTATAGGCTTCTTACTGGAAAATTAAAACCACTTTCAGTTATCCATTTGGCCATTTTATAACATACTTTGGAATCGGTTAGGGTTGTTTTGGAACACAAGACTAAAATTTGGACTGTTTCTCCCTCAAATTAGGCCTAATACGGTTTCAGAACTGGCGGTAGTAAAATGAGCATATCTTCCTTGAAACATAATGAAATTGGAAGCAGCAAAAGACAATAGAAAGAAGGCTCAAATCTTGTAACAACTATACCATATTCAGTTCTTGAGAAGGCCATACATATCCATAATATACAAAAATGAAGAGACAAGGATGTCTTTGATTAAATTTGTTAAGTAACATGGATCGGTTCTACAAATGTAATTATATTGCCATTGTTATAGATATTCCAAATGCAGATTTGGATTTCATATATGTATGAGAGGAAGAGACATGTCTCCAAGGGTTAAATAAAATTAGTTAGTAATTTAGTATATTAATAATATAAATAACCATATATATATATATATATATATATATATATATATATATATATATATATATATATATATATATATATATATATATATATATATATATATATATATATATATATATATATATATATATATATATATATTTATCTAATGATGATTTACCATCAATAATGAAACTCATGATCATATCAATCTGACTGTAACTACAAACTTAACACTCCCTCTTAGTTAGGAAGGATTGATATAGAACATATTATGTTCTGAGTATATGAAGAGATGTCATCTCAGTATGATATTCCTAGAATGGTATATTTAAGGATATCAACATAAATCTATCAACACACCCATATATAATAACATATATTACATATGGAATTGCCTTCAATTCACAATGAGGCTAAATCTTTCAACACTTTTTTTTTAGCAAAGAGGGAATTGAAACAAATTCTCTAACTTTAATATAAGTTTAAACATCATCTTAAGTGTGGTCTATAATAAATTTATGTCATGATGTCTGACAAAATCCGGCCCAAAGAAGCATGACAATTTAATTTCATGGTGTAAGACAAAATCTGGCCCGAAGATCCATGATGAGTTGGTTATCAAGGTGTCCAGCAAAATCCGGCCTGAAGAACCATGATAACACTTGCTCCAACACATTTTGGTGTTAGGAGATAGGTCTACTATTGATAAGATCATCACCTTTCAGTAGTTACCTTTTGTTCGTTATCATAACTTCCGACACTCTAGGACAACAACTTAATGTAGTCTGTTATGATAACAGGTCTAGCTATTGATAAGATTGTCACCTTTCAATAGGTCCCCTCTAAATATATACATCAATGAAAAATCGTCACCTTTCATGACATAATCACAACAACATCATCTAGTAACTCACATGATATCCACCATGAACCAAGTCAGAGGGTGGACCCAACGTAGTTGCTTCTAGAGGGTGGAACAAGGGTTTTCACCTCAGACTTCTCTCTCATAGAGGAGAGTGCATTATAAAGAATTTTTCTTAGATCTTCTCCTCATAGAGAAGATATCATTCACAAAGGATTGCATCTCAAAATTTCTCCCTCTAAACATTGATTCTAGAAGTCAGGTCCTCTAGTTACGTCCTCAGAAACTCTCTTCACCCAAGGATGCCTGTCAAACTCACTTTGAATCCTATATCAATTTTCTAAACTTCGATGATTGTAGAGTCCACAAGTCTAAACAAGGAGGCTATATATCATTCTCATGAGAATGATATATAGGGAATTGTTTGTTCGATGAGAATGATATATGGGGAATTGTTTGTTTGACGACGCCCTCCTTGTTTAGACTCGTGGACTCTACCATCATCAAAATTTAGAAATATACTCAGATACAAACTTCATCAAGGCATAACCTTATCTTCGGATCAAACACAAGATGCATATTTGTTTTTGATTGTGTAATAATAAGTTCACATAAACATAACCATTGTACTGCCCGCCAAAAATTGTAGTGATGGAGGCTTCTTTGATCTCCCAATTTAGAACTATGAGTGCTCTGCAATAAATACGACAGTGAAGTGATCATTTGTCTACTTGTCGAGTCTAATGCAGAGGGCATCTTGATTGAGACTTGATATGGTTATGTTCTATCTGACTTCCATGGTGTACCCTCGATATGGATTTTGTAATACCTGTTCAAGAGGAAGGGTCCATGGTTGTTGGCTATGGGTTTGTACTTGAGAGATATTTGATTTCAAATAAATGCATTTACCAAATGTTCATGTTTTCTTTCCAATACTCAAAGCTTCTATTATATTTGGTGTTATAGTTTATTCCTGATTGTCAAATACAAAACTCGCATATATTCATGCTCACAATCAGTTTATTCTCGATTATCAATTACAAAACTTGCATACCCACATGCTCACAATCTCTTTCTTATATACTCTTCATTTTATTTACATCTACAGTTAGGCTCTGATCCCATGTTAAGTAACATGGATTGGTTCTGCAAATGTAATTATATTGCCATTGTTATAGATATGTTTTAAATGTAGATTTGGATCTCATATATGTATGAGAGGAGGAGACATGTCTCTCTTCAAGGTTTAAACATCATTAGTTAGTATATTAATAATATAAATAACCTTATGTATAATATATGCATTATATATATATATATATGAAACGAATGATCATATCAATCTAACTATAACTACAAACTTAGCAAAATTCACTTCAAAATCTAACATCCCCACTTTGGATTGGACTTGTCCAAAGCTATAAGCATGTACTAGCTATTTACAACTAATTTTCCAACTACTGCCATTCTAAGTTCATCATTTACTCTTGGTTATTCTTCACATCCCTTTTTTGCATTTTCACACAATGATAACATTTTCTAACTTCGGCAATGTGATCATACAAGCCATCTGTCAACCTAGCTAAGAGAGAATCTAGGAGAAATTGTTGTCACAATGTTATTAAAGTATTGCTAATTTATTGTTTGTCTTTGTGGTGGATTACTTCTGTTGCTTCGGAGTATTTCATGGTTTCTACATTTCCTCACTTAAAGTAGGATTTTATTTCATGTTGATTTGAAGTAGAAATAGTTGATAGAAAATATTGTTGAATGATAATTAGTGATAAAGCTATTGTCGATACATTTTGGTACTCTATGATTGTGAGTAACAATACAAGGTTAGTATGGGCCGAAGATGTAATGCCCCCGATTTTAATAAAATACTTTAAATATTTAATGGTCCCAAAATTTAAATAATATTATTTGGACGTTAAATTATTTAATAAAGGGGCCCAATTTTTATTATCAATAGGTGTTTGCTATGTCGACATACTTTGTAAACCCTCAAGAGTTTTGTCTGAAGGGGTATTTATGTGTGGCATGTAGGAAGTTTTTATTATGAGATTTGGATTTTTTTCTTTGTACTGCGAATACCCATTGGAGTTCTGCTTTTCTCGCCATTTCGGAAGTGAAAGACCTTCCCAATTTGCCTGTCCAGTTTTGGTGAGATTCAACCATCACCCTATTTCATTTGTATGATTGTGTTTCAAATTTGACAAGTTGGGAACACCATCCTTGTCTGAAATATATATATATATACACACAAACACACACATATATATATACACATATTTGTGGTTATTTTCTATGGCAACATTTTGGTATTTGTTGGTGCAATTTTCCTTTGATGTTATTAACTCATTTCCGGAGGACTAGCTACTAAAACACAAATTCATTTGCATCTTTGAATTTGAAGAGAGGCACTGTACTACTATTGGATAGCTACTATACGACTTATCCCCTCATAGTATGCCATTAGACTTGATGTAGTGTCCCCTTTTTCTGAGACATTATAATTTTGTGTTGCTGGCTCACTTCGCCTAGGTTTCATGGGCGAAAACGTTCTTTACGGGGTTCAGTTTGAGGTTTGGCCTAGACATTAACAGTTTCAGACCCATCAGAGCAGTTTTGGCAAGTTGTCCGGATGCTTACTATTTTTAGTAAGTAAACAGAGCACAGTATATTCAGTACCTTAGTGTTGGTTTGGAAACGTCTCGCTGAGAGCTTTCCAACGAGTGATTGCACATGATTATCTGAGTTCATTTGGTCAGCTATCTTAATGCCAGATGATTATATGGTTTACTGACTAAGTGACTATCAAAGTTCATTTAACTTGTCACTTTATTTAAAAAGGTACTATGTTCACTTAAGTGACTAAAGGACAAAAAGGTGCTTTATCCCACATTGCTTAAAAGAGCATGCATCACATTGTCAAAAGTGATAAAGGTACAATAGGCTCCACATGGGAGGTTATAAAGATTATAATATTTAAAACAAATATTAATCTAGGAGCTGGAAATAGTTATTGGTTATCTCTTCGAGGACGCAAACCCTTGAAGAAGCTTTTGGAGGTCGGACCCAAACCTAGCCTTCTTACAGGTTTATCTACATTTGCAAATCTGACTGTTTTTACTGTTTATAAGATTGGATCATTTGGATAGTTGCATGTTATTGTATTGCTGACCCGAAAGAAAACTGTCGGGATAGAACCGATACTGGCAAAGAGAAAGAAGAATGAAAAGGCTTGAATGGGGTTTTGATTTATGGGTGGTTGGCTTTAAAGAAATTGGGAAAAAGAGGAAGAAGGGGACGCTCCTTTCCAGAATAAAGTGGGCCCCTCTTGATCCGACGGTCAAGATTTGACAGACTTTAGATGGACTTGTTGTGGGCCGTCAGATTTAATTCTGCACCTTTATATCCTGGGTTTTTGGTAAAATATCTGGAAAGGGATATTTCAGTGGTATCAGAGCCTAGCATTCTGCTAGCTTGTGAGGTATTTGGATCAAGTTAGAAGTGTTTTGAAGAGATTTTCTGAATATTATTTGTTACGGAGTTTTATCAACATATGAGGGTTTTCTTTAGATTCAAGTTGTAGAGGTACATCATACAATTTTTTCTAGTTGCAGTATTTTATAGAAAATTTGTAGAGTTGTGATAAAAAGGAGCTTTCTTCTACGATATTGTTTACCAAAAAATAAGCCTGGTATTTTGTAGACACAAAAAGTCATTTATCTAGCCTCTCATTGGAGTGAGATCAGTTCTGGTTTCACCATTGACTAATAATTTGAAGAAGTTAATCTTGAAGTTCGAAGTGTTCCTAGTGGGAGTAGCAAGTCGAGCATTATTCTGGACGTTGATTCTTGGAGGCAGCTTTACAGGGCCGAACTCCCAAAGTAAACTGTAAGTGACATTGTTTGGCATCATGTTGGTTGGTATTGAGACCAGTGTCTGAGGGTCACGTCGTTATATTCCTCACATAAACTGCAAGGTGAGTTGAAGGTACTTGCAGAGTTTTGGGTAGAAGGTAGGATCATAAACGATGCCTCTTTCCTTTGAGTTACGATTGCATATTGCATTGCTGGGGCGACAGTGTAGATTTTCGGGTGCAAAGAGTGAAAGCTGGGCATGCCGTATAGAGTAGAACATAACGCAGACGTATTATGGAGAGTCGAGGTCATTCTCATGTCCTGCGGTTGGCTGGAAGAAGGCAGAGTTAATACGAGTTTTGGGACAGACGTTTTAGCAGAAAGAAGTTGCAGCAGTAACATGATCCTCACTAAACAGAACAGAATACTCACAGATTGAACCATAACATCTGCTCTCACCATCATTCTGCCACATAATCTTGCAGAATCGAAGATGCCAGGAGTGATATCTTTTACGGATTATTGAATGGCAAAATGTTGGAGTTGCGGGTTGCATTAGAACTCACGAAATCAGTCTTCACCAGTAGCAGATGCCCAACTTTCATGTCCAACAGGGATATGTGACTGTTGGTCTCTTCCAGCGACATAACAGACTCTGCCATCTTGTCTACACCCGTCCATCAGGTTGGTTCATGCCAACGACTGGGTCCAGGTTCCATTTCTCTATTCTTAGATTAAGATATTGTAATAACATTTTGGCAGAAATATTATCCGTTCCATCTCCTCACAGTGTCATATTTTAGTGGTAACTTTCTATTCAATGTTAATCTGATAAATTAATCCCATCAATGCTATTGTGTTGGAGTTCTGTGTTATTATATTTATATCAAATTTTGAGTCAGGGCTAGTAAAGTTAAATCTGCAATGGCTTAATAGTATAAACATCAAAGAACATACATCAAGTGTTTGACGAAATTCCACCAGCAAACATTTGAGTTTTCTGCTTAGATTAGACAGAGAATATTACAGTGGAGTAGACTCAGTTATCACCCCTGTGTCTCAGATATTTTGGTTGGAACTTTTGAGTACAAACTTGCAAATTCATAATACCATGTATTTCCTTATGAGAGCATAGCAGTAACAGTAACCGATTGTTTGAGAAATAATTTGCATGGTAATTGTTCGTCAAAATTACCAGTATACAGAAGCAGTCAGTGCTTAAAGAAAATAGATGAGCGTGGGCACTGGAAGGACAATCATAGTAGACTCATACTTTATATTGCTACTCACATTTGCAGACTGGTAGACATTATCTGCACCTACAGTTGGAGTGGGACTCCTTTAGCGCGTAGAGTTCAACAACAATTGGTTGGTGGAATTTGTGAAGTTTATTACGGTGAATTGGACATTGAATCAATTAGTTAATCATGTTTACTTCAAGTACCCAGAAGCAGTGGGACAAGAATATGGAGAAGCTTAAACAAAGTTTGAAAAGGTTAGATGAAAATCAGAAAAGGATGAATGAATTGATTTTAGACCCTGCAAAACTAGACAAAGTGGCACGATGTATGGTTTCCATTGTTAAGAGGACTACATCATAGAACAAAGAGAAAGAGGAACAAGAGGTATCTATAGTATCTAGAAGCCTCTATGATTAATTTCCAACAGTTAGTGACCATGATACAGTTGACCTTAGAGAGAGAAAAATTCAGACCTTAGAAAACGAATCAGAAAATTCATTTGATGACAATGAATCCTAAGATCATGATGTGGATGGACACACAGTCACCTTGGAAGTGGAAGTACGTGAAGATATTGTTATATCAACAGCTTCTACCTTGCCAATTGAGCCATCCTATGAGGTGCATAGCAACAGAACCCTAGCTATTGAGGTGTGCCTAGATGATAGCATACACGATGCTTCTTATCATATGTTGAGTGACATTGATTCAGCCTCATATCAGAGTGCGAATAATCGTCATTTAACTAGCAAATTGAAGGTTAATGACAGGATGGTTTACACAACCGTTAAGCATTTTGATGTTGCTCGTCAAATGTTGGCCACCTATGGTTGGAGTACTCCTTTGACAGTTGAGTGGTGATATTGTTTTTTCCTCTGCAGAGATACATGCACTCCAAGAACCAATTGGAATGATGAAACAAAATTACCTACAACTATTTGCAGATAGAGATTTCCTTCTCGAGTGGGATTGCATTTGTTATGTTGCATTGCAGGGAAACAAGAAGGTTGATAAGCTCACTCATGAGCTTGAGGTGACTATGGACTCGTTGTAGAGTACCTAGTTGGCCCTTCAAGAGTCACAATTACAGATTGAGAAGCTTAGAGAGGAGTTGAGTTTGGCACAATTTTCACCAACTACAGATATAGTACAGTTACGTATATAGGCAGTTGATAAGGATCTTATATCCACAGGTTGTAGTGGGGATGTGGTTACATCTATCACAGATATAGGTACAAAGGTTTCAGTTGGGATGAGTAGCTTGGTGGAGAACAGTAGAGAACCACTAGTTGTATCAAGTTCTCTTGAGGTTAGTGCCGTGATAGTTGATACAGGACAATTTACCAGTAGCTCTTGTTTCACAATGGTGGATTCTCCTGAGAGTTGTGTGGTAGTACATGACATACTCCGTCATCCACACAAGGCATTCACAAAGTGTCATCTGGTTTGGAGTATAGCTCTCATATTGATTTGTTTCCATCTCCTAGAAACAAATCTTTCACTTCAATCCATGCAGCTGATTTTGGATGCCGACTTGTTGTTTTTCAGAGTCAGAGGGATCAGTTGATTGATTCAAGTGTTTTTAGTGATGAGCCATTGACAGAGGTTGGAGCATTTTACCTCGAATACATAGTGAAGGGTGCTCATCATTTTTCTTTTGATCCGCGCACGAAGGACTTGATGATGCATCGGTGTGGATTGGTTCCAAAATTATACCATCCTTTGTGGGATGGGTATTCACCATCTTCGGAAGATGGGATTAGCGGCTGCAAGTGTCTGACTCAGCTGTTTGTGGGGGATTATTTGCAGGGAAAGCTGTTAGTTATACATCATGCTTATATGTATCCAACATGGTTTGCTACTTCTATGTCACACAGTTTTCTTATGGGTGCATGGTTACATGACGACTATGGTGTCAGTTGACATGATGGTTTGGTTAGTTATCACATCCATGGGAGTTTAACTGGAGCTGTAGAGAGATGTTGTGTTATAGACGCTCCTAGATATTTTTATCTCTATATGGCAAATGGATGTGGGGTTCGGTTGTTTTGGGATTCAGGTTGCGACAGGTTTGGCATGATGTATTGGGTAATCGGGGATCCAGGTGTTAATAGTATCTTACATCTGGTGGATTATGCTGTGTTGTTCGACAGTCATAGGATTATGATTTGCGTGTTTCAGCCTTCTGACACATCAAAGTTCCAGAGATTAGGATTACTCTATTTACACCAAGGTGATATAGTGGTGTAGTCAGATTGGCCGGATCTGTCATTGTCATCAGTACAGCTATTGCAGGAGTGGTATAGTGGTACAAATATTATAGGAGTTGGTCAGTAGTATCTCAGACAATGCACGAGTTCTCACTTGGGATCTAGGGGGAGCGTATCTATGTATTGCCTTTTATTGGGGAGCTAGGAGGAGAGTTTGGTTGTTATCATCTTGGGATGGATATTGGTATATTTCCAAGCTCCCATCATCACTTGACAGTAGAGACTCACAAGGTTGCTCATGGAGTGAGGCACTCATTCTGACTGAGGGTATTGGTACACAAGGCAACAACACATGGTAGTTGGTGTCCCTTAATGGTGAGCCTTGGGATCCTGGCATTCAGTTATTTGGCACATTGATTCCTATTGTACTATTTCACCATTTCGGATTTGGGATGATGTATGCCGGGTTATGTCGGCTGAGGTGTAGAATCTCATTCTCAAGGCGAGTATGGGATCCTGGCATTTGGTTTTTGTAGGCATGAGCAGATTGCTTGAGGGCAAACAATCTTTGAGAAGGAAGGCTTTGTAATGTCCCCTTTTTCTAGGGCATTATAATTTTGTGTTGCTGGCTCACTTCGCCTAGGTTTTGGGGGCGAAAAGGTTCTTTACGAGGTTCAGTTTCATGTTTGGCCTAGACATTTCCAGTTTCAGACCCATCAGAGCAGTTTTGGCAGGTTGTCCGGATGCTTACTATTTTTAGTAAGTAAACAGAGCACAGTATTTTCGGTACCTCAATGTTGGTTTGGAAGCATCTTGCCGAGAGCTTTCCAACGAGCTATTGCACATGATTATCTGAGTTCATTTGGTCAACTATTTTAATGCTTAATGATTATATGGTTTGCTGACTAAGTGACTATCAAAGTTCATTTAACTTGTCACTTTATTTAAAGAGGTACTATGTTCACTTAAGTGACTAAAGGACAAAAAGATGTTTTATCCCACATTGCTTAAAAGAGCATGCATTACATTGGGAAAAGTGATAAAGGTATAACAGGCTCCACATGGGAGGTTATAACGATTATAATATTTAAAACAAATATTAATTTGGGAGTTGGAAACAGTTATTGGTTATCTCTTCGAGGACGCAAACCCTTGAAGAAGCTTTTGGAGGTTGGATGCAAACCTAGCTTTCTTACAGTTTTATGTACATTTGCCAATCTAACTGTTTTTACTATTTATAAGATTGAATTATTTGGATAGTTGCATGTTATTGTATTGCTGTTGTATAATACAGTAACGCATTGATGGTTATCTGAGTTAATTCCTGGTTTATATATGTACTTTCTAAATATTGACGGAATAAGCAAGCTTTTATGAGTTTTCTTATATGTAAATCTGCTGGTTACAAATCGATTAAAATTTTGGAATTCATATTGAATATTGGTTTTCTCTTCGAATTTAATTCTGCACCTTTATATCATGGGTTTTTGGTAAAATATCCAGAAGGGGATATTTCACTTGCTCCTATCGCACGACCACTTGCTGGTACGATCCATCTACAATTTCTAGCTACCTTGTATGAACACCACACTGCAGTACACTATTCCGCTCACCCACACCATATGATCAGTATAACACCATACTCCATTTGTGTCTGAGCAACTTGCTGTATGGAGAAATAACACTGTACTTAGGCAAAACCCACCATACTCTGATTGGAAATACTGTACTGTCATCCTACACTTCAATAACTCATCACACAACAATCTTTGCTACCACACAGTGATTCTTTCCTCTACCATACAACCTTGTCATTGCACATGGCTTCTAGGAATTTGTCAGGAACATTTTAATTGTATTGATTTTAATAAAATACTTTAAATAATTAATGGTCTCAAAATTTAAATAATATTATTTGGACATTTAATTATTTAATAATACTGTTGTTGGTAAAATTGTATATTAGCCAATAGGGGCCTTCTGGAAGGTTCTTGTTATGTAGCCGACGGACCCCTTCGAGAAGGTTCTTCAGAAAGTATATATAAACCCTTCGGGATCATGGTAATCATCATGATAAGCATAATGTAATGTCTTTGTGTTATGCGAATAATAAACGGAGTTCTGCTATTCTTGTCTATTGTCTATGTGCATAAATCCATTTAGCCATACGGTAAACATTTGGCATCGTTGCTCGATGGACCTGGAACGAAGGCATAGGAATGAAGACTAATGCCGAATCAGTTGAACAAAAATAAGAACAAGCTGAAGGAAAAAGATGAAATATGCATAGCACAAGGGAATTTAATATTGGCACAATAGGTCGAACGCAGACGAAGGTTTCAGCAGATTGCCGATGGACACCAAAGCACTGAGGAATTGTTGGAAGAGACTCGATAACGGTTGGATTTGGTGGAAGAAGCAATGGAGGAATTTCTTAAGCTGCATACGCCGAGGGAAGAGAATCTAGACAGAAAGGGATTAACTCGCACGACTTAGAGTGCCGAGGGAGCAAGAGCTTGGAGTGAACTCTTCGTCCGAGATACACTTCCAGAACGGACAACTTCGCTTGACGAAAACCCTTCTTCACCAAATAGCACGACTATTAGAAATAAAAAAACTGTTGCAAACAACGTGGGCGTGCAGAGCAGCATGGGTGTGCAAAACAGCGCGGGAGTTCAAAACAATGCGGGTACGCAACAAGTACCTCCGACTTGAATAGTAATGGTTGGTATGAAAGAAAAGTTGCCGAAGTTTGATGGGGATGGAATAGTCGATCCAATTCGACATTGTAAAACATGCAAAACAATTTGGGGGGCGAATGGCATAACAGATACAAATGAATGGGTCCGACAATTTTCGGCAACCCTAAGGGGGGTAGCAATTGATTGGTTCATAGATACGGATCCCCAAAAACTAAACAATTGGGATAACATTAAAAAGGAGTTTACCGTTGAATTTCAACTGTTGCGCGACGACAATGAGATCGTAGCAGAGATATACAACACGAAGCAAGGGAAAAATGAAACAGTTCGAGTATATGTCAAAAAATTAAAAGACTTAATAAACAAGATCGAAAGTAAGCCGACGGATGGGTTGCAAATGAGATGGTTCATTGAAGGCCTATGCCGGAAGCTACAGAAGATGAGGATCGTGTCGCCATTCTCATACACTGAAGCATACAATCGGGCAATGAACTTAAAAAGTGAGTAGAAAACAAAAAAGAAGAATAGCTCATCCGAGGTAGATGACGAAGTGTCTTTGGAAGAAGAGAGTAGCAATGATGAAAAAGGCAGCAAGAAGGTCTTTGCCCTCCAGAAGGATATGATGCGAACAATGAAAGAATTTAAGAACATGCAGAAAGAGATGAAGGGAAACAACCTATGGTGCACATAATGTAAGGTAGAAGGTCACACGAAGGGATTTTGTCCAAAGAACTAGTTCTGCGAGATTTGCCAAATCATGGGACATTCCACAAAGGAATGCCCCTTCAATATGAAAACAAGAGGACCTCAACTAGTGCTCCTGACCCAGGAGGTTTCCGCGTTAGTAGGGAGCGGAAACACCAGTAATGAGGGTGCCACGTCGAGAGGGTACAAAAATAATAGAGGGCAAAACAACAATGCCAACAATAATAATGGAAGCCGCAACCAAATTCAGTACGATGCAAACAGGCGATGGTACAATGCTGAGCATGCAATTTGTGGGGCCACTTTGCCTGAGACTGTATAACGACAAACACACCAAAGTTGTTATGCAGATGGTGCGGTCCTGGAGATCATGAAGATGCCAAGTGGCTGAAGTCAGGAGTAAATTTGATCACCATCGGGAAGGACGAAGAGTAGGTTCTGGCAATCACACGGAAGCAAGCAAAAAATTACCCCGATTCAATAGAGGAAAAGAAGAGATTAGAGGAAACAAGGGTGAAAATTGAGAAGGTGACACAGGCGGAGAAAGCACATTTGAAGGACACTATTGGTACCTCAGCAAGGAACTGCGCGGAACAGAACATTGTACATTAGATATTACAAACTGAAGTACCAGTCAAAATACATGATCTGTTGCTTACGATGCCTCAACTCCGATCGGCACTCACAAACATCGCTCCCGTTGCTAAATTATCCAGAGAACAAGGAGGGGAGAAGGAAAGTGGAGCACGTGCGGAGGACCCGATGCTACTAGCCCTCACATTCGGATGGCATCTAGCTGTCGTCAAAATGGGAATTCTAGGAACTGTTCTGATAGACACAATTGTGGACAGAAGTTCAGGGGTAAACGTCCTACAAGAAGATACCTGGAAGAAGTTGGGACAGCAAGCTTTGTGGCCACCTACATTCGAGTTGCTCATGGCAAACCAACATGGAATCAAATTGTTGGGAATCTCGATGGCACAACCAGTGACTATTGGAACTTAGCCGTTCCGACTCTATTTTGTAGTCATCCCACTGAAGAGGAGAGGATATGACACCATTTTGGGCTGGGGATGACTTGTGCAAGCAAGGGTTAAGCACGACTGGAAGAAGAATACACTATCAATGGAAAGTAGGGGACGACGACTCACTATTGATTTACACATGCAAATGGTGGGCGAGGAAGCCGTATCATTTGATTTCGAAGAAGAGTATGAAGGAAAGTAGTGATTGGAACCCAATGAGGAAGGGGTCCTATGGGTGGAAGGTGGATTGATAGACGATGATTTGGATTCGGTGAACGGCCTTTTCCATTCGCAGATGGAGGATTACGAGCTCTTTTCGAGTTGTAATATGTTAAGGGTCGAGGAAGGTGAGAAAGAAGAGGGAAATGAATGTTCGAAGGAATACATAGAAGCGGAAGAAGGGAAGGTGGTTATGACAAAAGCTAAAGGGAAGAGCATATAGTACAAACCCAGAAGAAGGAAAGATTCCACCGTACGGTACACAATAAACGGACCGTGCAAAAAGAAAATGTTACGTCGAACCACAAATTTATTAGAAAGGTGCGGGCAGTAAGGAAAACACATCATATGTTCTGCAGAGAAAACAAAGAGGAAGGGTTTAATAAAAGCTTCAGTAGTATGGAGTGAAGGTTCTAAAATCAAGAATACAATTATTAACGGCAAGGAGTGGCAGCCGACGAAATTCATGGTATTGAGTGTCAAGAACAAATTGGGCGATATGGAAAACTTGAGGGAAAGATCATGTAACTTAAGTAAACTTCAATGATTGCAGGCACAAAGGGTCACAGAGGTTACACAGAATAGGTGCAAAGCATGGCAGGATAGACACCTAAAACTGAACAAGTTCCAACCGGGGCAACTGGTGTTGAGGTATGACAGACGAAACAGAATCAAACCGGGCAAGTTCAGAGTCAAATGCGTCGGACCGTACCAAATACGGGAAGTGGGCGATAGCGGAGCAATAAAGCTATGGATATTGGATGGGTAGGAAATTCTGGAAACGGTGAACGGTTCTAGGTTGAAAATATATCATGCGCAACTTATTCTGTCGATGAATATTGAGGAGCAGTAAAACTTAGTTTTAAAAAAATAATTTAAAAAAAAGAGAAAAAAATGAAAATAAAGAGAAAAAAATGAAGAAAAGAAGAGAAAAATGAAAAAAAATAAAAAAAATAGAGAGAGAGTCACCTTACAGTCACCAGTTTGCACCTGAGAGGCCCTGTACGGAAATTTCAGTAGCCGTACGATCTTTGTATAAGACCCCCATACTCGTACGGATTTTGAAGGTGTACGGATTCTGAAGGTTAAATTTCATGTTTGGGCACTGTACGGTAACTATAGTGGACTTGATATGCACCATACGAAAGTCTTGGAGCTGTACGGTCTTTGTATAAGATGCTCCTGCATCGTACGACATTTGAGAAGTCTTGCAGCCGTATGGAAAAACACAACAGAGGTTGTCCTTGCTCATTGTACAAACTTTTCAATAGAGTTTAAAATATTAACTTAACATTGTACAAGTTCCTTTTGATACCTTCGTACGACGATTTTATGAATGGATAGTTGATGCTTTCGTGTAGCAATCTTATGAAAGGACCATTGTACGACTTCTTCTAGTGGTCTTATATCAGTATGGACCCTGTAGTCAAGCAACAACAAAAAAAATATCTCTAGATATCCACCGTATGGAAGTGCGACTCCTCTTGGCAGACATAGTACGACGATATCACCTGGCAGAGTAACCAGAGATTGCCGTACGACAATTACAATTTATCTACTGGGCACCGTATGTACAAAGAAGACAAAGGAAGGAATGATGGCAAGGAGCAAGAAGGGAAGCCGCACGTCGGAGAAGTGGGAACATCTTCAATGCAGGAAGGGAGCCATTCCATACGGTAGGAATTGGAGAAGGAGAAGAAGATTGTAGTACACTAGTAGACGCAGAAGAAAGGTGACAGGAGGTTTTCTAAAAAGATAAAAAAAGACGACAGATTGAAACAGTTCAAAATGAGTAACGCATGATGCCAAAGGGAAGGGAAAGATAGCAACAGGTAAAGAGTGCGTAATCGGAAGAAAATGACAAAAATGGTGTGTTCTATGGAGTTTTGTGTGGTTTTGAGAGTGCCCCTCAACCTTGCTGACCCCCAGTGGTGCGGTTATCAGTTGTGGGAAGTGTGACTAGTTGATGAGACCTGGAGCTGCTACAGGCATAGTGCACCAGAGGTGGAAAGATCAACGGAGCAAGCCTTTCGAGAGGGGTGATACGCTTTGAGGCACTTGGAGTTGTTGGACATGAAGCTGTTTTGATGGATGCATAGAGAGCTCGGGAGGAGCTGATCATCCAGTTGAAGGCAGTTCAGCAACACTTGGCTCAGGGTACCCAGGAGTTGGAAACAAAGAAAGCGACACAGGTGGCTATCAAGGTCAGCTAAGGAAACAATACGTATTTTGGAGACTAGTTTGATGCAGGCACGGAATGAATGTGAAAGTGGTGTGACAGAAACAGATCTATCTTGTTGTAGTTAGTCAGTTAATGTATTCCATTTTGTTAATCTGTCTCGGATATTTTGTAATTGTCATCCAGAGACGACTTTTTCTTTTGGGGGAGACGATGTCGTCGGTAAAATTGTATATCAGCCGACGGGGGCCTTTGGGAAGGTTCTTGTTATGTGGCTGATGGACCCCTTTGGGAAGGTTCTTTGGAAAGTATATATACACCCTTCGGGATCATGGTAATCATCATGATAATCATAATGTAATGTCTTTGGCGTATGCAAATAATAAAAGGAGTTCTGCTGTTCTTGTCTATTGTCTGTGTGCATTAATCTATTTACCCATACGGTAAACAAATATGGCCCATTTTTATTATCCGTAGGTGTTTGCCATGTCGACATACTTTGTAAACTCTTGGGAGTTTTGTCCAAAGGGGTATTTATGTACGACATGTAGGAAGTTGTTAGTATGCGATTTGGATTTTTTTCTTTGTTCTGTAATTTCCTGTTGGAGTTCTCTGTTGTTCGCCATTTTGGAAGTGTGATCTTCCCTACTTGGTTATTCCAGTTTAGGTGGGATTCAACCCTCACCCTATTTCGTTATCGTATTATTTGGCTCGGATCTAGCAAATCAGAGCACCATCTGTATATGAAAATATAATTACTATTCGGTAACAAGTTGCCTATATTTTGGTCTCTGTTTTTTGCAAGTTATTTGTGTTTGATATATATATCATTTGTATTTATATTGGCATTGTCGAATCCACTGCATTCCATCTGCCTTCCGTCATACAACATTTTCGTACAACACAACTGTTCTATAGATTCCCCTAACCCTGTCTCAATTGTATGACATAGTACCATGCGCACTTCCTTCTGTCTCTTCTCACACCATATGTTATCATACACCACCATCTTGTCATACGCCCACTCCCTTCCTGCCCGTACACCTATTCATCCTTCCAGCTGTACATTCTAGACACCATACGAGCTCTTGCTTGCACTGTACAGACACTTGCCTCCAACTTCCCCATTCCATTGTATGATGATATGACATTCTACCAACCGTACACCATCCACTCGTATAGCTTGTGCGGATATCGTGAGTCCACCATACACTTCAGTTTTGCAACAATACGACAAAGGAATATCTTTGTACCACAACCTCCTCCCTCCATTTGGTATGCCTGTTGACTGATAGACATTCGGGTGGGCTTGGGGAACACATTTATGTGGACGGAATTGAGGTATCAACAATTTCATCTGCCATTGTCAAGAAAGGAACATTACATAAGATTGCAAGTGTTCGACCTCTATTGGAAATGTTTTTAGATTGCATCTTCATTGGGTTCTTGAATGAGTATTGGCTATATGAAAATCATTCCCGCATCCATAGAAGATAGCACCCTTTATGCCCAGTTGACAAGGCAAAGGAAGGACTGGTTAGAGGCTCATCCCATCATCAGCATTTTTTTGCATTGTCAGATTCAGGTTAGAATTCACGAACCCGTTCTATTTACAATTTGTTTGGTTGGAAGAAGTTGGAGTAGTTGATATCTATTGAATGAATACCGTGAGTCCCTTTGTGATAACTAACATATCACATCATTATAGGGGAGTGAAATTCTGAAAACAGAGGGAACCTTGGGGTTGTCTCAATTGATCACATAATCCATATATATTGTTTAGCATATGAGCATCCTTATTCAAGAGAGAGTTGGAGATGTGTTGTTTCGTATTGGAATACTAAGTAGTCGATTCTACACGTCGTAGTGGCATAAAACTCATATCAACAAAGGGGAAACCGTCAATTGTAGATCAGTATTCGTGGATACACTTTCTATTACACCATATGTTTACTGGAGGTTACTCACTAAGGCATTGTATAATATTCCTATGAAGCTTGGCATGGAAGCGAACTCATTGTTGGGCTTTAAGAAACTCTGGTTACACTTCATTTGCATGTATACCATATGTGAATCAGCAAGGGCAATAATATCTTTTCATTGGTTACTCTTCATAATCAATAACTTACAAATAATATGATCATATTATGAATGATAGTAGAGTAAGTGGGTTTTAATTTCTATGTGAGCAATGCTATATAGAAATCAATGTGGGATGAAGGCTATGCAGGTAGATTAAAAAAATTTAAGATTTTGAATATGAAAGTCCTTGGAGGTGAAGTATCTCCTTCAAGTAGCCATGAAAAGCAGTACAAGAAAAAACTTACGACGGGATGAACAGGAAGGTGGACAGATATAAGAGCCAACGTCACTTAGGAATTTACCAAGAATTCAAAATTCTACATACAAGGTGTTTGGGACTATATTTCTCTAAATATCTTGGAGCACAAGATAGTAGAAGCAGGAGCACAAAGTAGATGAAGCAGGTGATGAAAGTGAAATGCTAGTGCATTGGGAGAAAATAAAGTGAGATGCTAGTACATTGGGAGAAAATAATAGATGACACATACAGTTCCCTCATGAAAATCCAACTATGGTACTTTATTTTTATCCTTAATCAAACACAGTAGAGTGTGAGTGGATATTTGAGGTAAGGTATGAGCATAAGCAGTACAAAGCAGGCTTAGTTGCTGAGTAAAACACTGTAGTGGGAGCTGTAGAATACCATGGCACTTATTTAATGGTGGTTTATAATGAATGAACTTAAAACAAATGTTGTTAGTAGCTGCAGAAGCTTCAGAGCTTCATGGGCATCATCTGCAATATAAAACAACACACAGAAATAATTTTCTAGAAGAAGCTATTTATATGGAGCAGCTTGATGTCTTTGTGCAACTAGTTAAGGAACAATTGATATGTAAGCTGTGGGACACCTTGCATGCATTGTAGTAATTCTCTATAAAACTATATGATGTGGTTGTTGGAAATTTGTTCAGGGCTCCCCTCTAGTTTCGTAACAAGGGCTTAACCGCCCCCTATGTCCTATAAGTTGACTGGTTGTATCGAGCATTGACAGATTGGTCTTTTGCTGGAATGGCAACCCCACTCTAACAGGTGGTATCTGACCTTCGCAACAGGTTCGAGTCCTTAGATCCTCAGGTAACACGGGGGGAGATTATAGGAAATTTGTTCAGCGCTCCCCTTGGGATTCGTAACAAGGGCTTAACTGCCTCCTCTGTGCTACAAGTTGAGTGGTTGTATCGAGCATTAACAGATTGGTCTTTCGGTGCAGTGGGAACCCCACTCGAATAATGGTCATTACATAGATGGGTTTACAAGTGCAGCTTGACAAGGCGCAAAAGTATTGTGGTTAGGAAATTTATAGCAGTATATAAGATCACTTACAAGTCATAGTATTGAAATGTGCTAGTCAAATCTATATTGCAATGATTGAGATGCTGAAATTCCATAGAAGAATATTTAGATGAAATATTGTGGTTGCAGATTACTGGCAACTGTACTAACAAAAAATATTTCTGATTTTTGTTGAGATAGTTTTAGATTGTGATGTGGGAGCATCTGGCCCAACACACAATTTTGTGTCACCCAAAAGCTGCAGTTAAAAATTTTATTTGTATTTTTGTGTCTGTAGCATGGATTTTGATGGCGTGTTTTTATGTATCATCTTTATTTTACCAATGAACTGAACTGAGAGTTAGTAGAGAAAGGTGCTCTGAGCTGAGAACACTTAATAATGTCTCGTTGAAATAGGGCTCACAGAAACATGAGCTGGGCATATTTCTTTTCACCTTCCTCTGATTCATTGAACATTTGATTTTGGAGGAATTGGGAAGAACAAATCTGTGCCAAGGATTGGGCTCGATACTTATCTTAGGAACCCACCAAGCACAATGGCATATCTTCTGTGGCGTTTTGTTTTTCATGCTCTTTGCTGGGAAAATCCATTACAGTGAACTAGATATGGAGACAAAATGAAAACTGTTTCTTTCCCTTGGCACTGTATAATCATTTCTGGGCATTTCCAAAAGGGGCTAGCACACCTTTCCTTTTTTTTAGGCGCTGCAGAAGTTGGGAGTTACCATGTGTCCATTCCCAATTAGTAAGAGGTCATGTCTAAATCTGGCAGATTGATTACATTATCTATTAGCTGGACCAAGTGGTAGGATGAACTGGAATCTTTATAACTTCTATTTTGTTTCTGATAACATCTATATACAGTATAATAAGTGAAATAATACTGGGAGAAAGTGAGGGTAACCAAATGGACACTTTTTCCTCCAGTGTCACTGAGCAGTGCATGGCATTACAAGATTTTGTTTTCTTATATTATGTGATATACTATGAGAGCAAGATGCAGGATGTTATTATGCCTGCCTTTCTAGAATAATTTGAATATTTGTTTAAAGTTTTAAATTTTGTGACTCCCTGTCCTCTGTAAGTCATGCATTCTACACAAGTTTGGTTAACATAAATTAAATTTGTCATGGATCCTATAAATGTAAAGATCCCATCTGTATCTTAGACTAACATGTGGTTTAAGATGTGCGTTGAAATTAGCATGCTCAAAAATTGTCTGAGATAGGAAGAAACTGACAAAATAAACTAGGCTATCAAAAATGTTTTCGTTAAATTTTCAATGTATTAGTCATCATTATTTCTCCTGAGAAGCACATTTTATGATTTTTGGCTGGTTAACCTCTCTGATGGATATACCTTCTATTTTGTTGATAGCAATTTTGTTTATGCAATGATTGGCATGATATGATTTGGCCAAGAATAATGTAATTTTTTCTGTTATTAAGGCCCTGACTTGAATTGTTCTTCGCAGGTGCACTACTTTGATTGCTTTCCTAAGATGAGTCTTTAAAAAACAAATTGTATGTTATTAATAAATGGCTTTGGACAGGAGATATGCATGAATCAAATGTACTAGAGGAATTGAGGGAACAAGATAATGTTTTGAGGCAATGCATTCAGCAGCTATCTACCAGTGAAATGACAAGGGCAGCTCTTGTCTCTCAGCTAAGAGAGGCTCTTGAGGAAGAGGTAAAATATTTGTATTATACTATATCGAAGTTAGGTCTTATGTTTGTTAGATAAACACAGGGGCAAGGTAGCTATACATATAGAAATTTAATTAAAACAACATATTGCAGGAGTCTAAGTTGGAGCAAGTTCATTCTCAATTACAGGTATATTTCTTACAAGCTATTAAATACTGTCATCGTGCAAAATGTTCACTTTGTGTGTGAGTGTAAGTAGATTGTTTTTGCTAGAATACATTAGTTGGGTGCAGTCATGAAATAGCAAGAAAATTCTATTGAAGCTCAAGTTTAATTTTCTCAATCAGCTGCTTAGTTCTTAGTTTGGATTTTGACTTAATTTTAATTGGAAGATGCTACGGAAGCAGCTGTGTTATAGTTTATATATAGGGAATCCCTGCAATTAAAATTATTTACTCTTTAGAGCATAGCTCTACTACTTGCCAAAAACTCGACAAGTAGTTAAAATTCATAACTTCCCACAGCGAGTATTAACGAATTTGTCTCACAAAAAATACTCACCAAGTTTTCATTTAAAACTCAGCTGCCTGTACATAAATGTCACAAATGGCAAAAGTCACCTTCATTTCATTGTTTCTTCACTTGTATTTTGGTGAGAGGGGGGCAAATACTCTTTCAAACACTTGCAATCGATTTCCATTGATTTAAATAAGACTTGGGGTAGGTTTTCTGATTTTTCTTTTATGTTTTCTAAAAACATTTTATTTATTTATTGCTATCTCTATTTTTTTCGAAAATCAAACCCTAATAGCTTTTATTTATATTTTTTGAACTTCAAACAGAGTAACGAGACTTGTTGCGAGTTGGGTGAGTCTCCCGAGTTGGCAAGTCAAGCTAGGCTTGCTGGGTCAAAATGACCTAACTCAGGCTCAATAGGTCAGGTTAGGTGACTCACCTGACTCGCTTGACTTGCGAGTCAAGGTGTGACTCGTGGGTCACGACTGTTGTGACCTGGTTGCGACAGGCAAGTTCCGGCTAAGACAAACAATTAAAAAATGTTTTTTTAAAAAATATTTTTTTAAAAGTGATGGATTTCATGGATTTGATATACATTTTGATGGGTTTCATGGATTTTATATATCTATGTTTTCTATTTCCTTCAGCTACTATCTATTATTTTGCAATTTATGTTTGTGCTTATTTAATCGATGCACGTTTAAGTAATTGATCAAATTACCTTCTATTTCATGATGTTATTGTGTCTTTAAGATTTCTTCAATAATGGGTGCATGGAATGTTCTTTAAATCCTAAAAATTCTCAAAATGTCAAGGGTTTTGTCAGTTTGTCGAGTCATTGCCAAGTTATTGGCGAGTCCCAACTAGGTCACGAGTCGAGTTACCCTTGCCGAGTTCGAGCTGGGTCCGAGTCTCGTTACTTTGACTTCAAATGATGTCTAAAATTATTTTAACAATTTAGATAGTTTGCTAAATTGTTTAACAGAAAGATTAATTCTGTCTTTTCATTTTGTATGTGTTGATTAGCAATTAACCATTAATTCAATATGGCAATTAACCTATGAAGGGATGGACCTTGGGTCAATGATTTGCATAACATGGCAAAATGTATTTCGTGGAGGGATAAACCACCTCAAATAACATTTTGCAAGTATCAAGAAGCATGATGCTGTGAATGTGTTGGGACCACAAAGGAAATAAGAAGGGACAATAATGCCATACTTGTAGTTGGGGATGAGAAAATATTGCAGAATGAGAGGGCAAAACTAGACAAGAGAGCAGCCATAACTGAATTTCAAGGTGTTGTAGTTGACATTGAAGAAGAGGAAGCACAAGTATAGTGTTCTCTTGTCGTGGCCCATATATCCAAAAACTCACCGACTCAATCATCACTTTTGTTTTGTCTACTAGAGTGCTTGCTGAATCACAATCAGGGACACAAAAGGGATACAAGCCATAGGTAACTATTTTGCGCCTAGGAACACCTTTGGAGCACAACCATCATTAGAGGCCACTGGATGGAATAGGGAGGCATATGAGAAACCAAACATTGCATGTACCCTTTTTGGCACTTCAACAACATCCCATTGAATGTGGTAGACAATCCTTATTGGCTATATTTAGTCACTACAATCACAGTTTCAAGAAACGGGTATAAAGCCTCTTCTTGCAAGGATTTGGGTGGGAGTTTAGTAAATAGTCCACTTAATTTTATTTTTAATTATTTTTGTTATTAATTATATCAAAATCGCGTATTGACCTAATTTCACTTTGTTCTTGTAGGTTGTTCACAAATGCAGTTGATAGGGAAAGGGAAGTGGTGGAGGACCAAAGAAAAGAATGGATAAAATATAGCTGCACCATTATTTCCGATGGGTGGATAGATAGCTAAAACCACACCATTAGTAATTTTTTTGGTTGCTTGCAAAGACAATGTGGTGTTCTTGAAATCGGTTGATGCTTCCAATAAGGTAAAAAATATAGAAACATTGGTTTGAATATTGGAGCACATTGTCATGGAGGCAAGAGTACAAAATGTGGTTTAGATCATCATATATAATGCAACAAAATATGTGGCAACAGGTAGAATCCTTTGTGTAGGCACCCCACTCCTTTTAAGACACCTTGTGGAGCACGTCCCTGACCTTCTTTTGGAGAACATAGGAAAACTTGATTGTGCTAGTATAGTTGTGAAAGATGCAAGGAGGATCAAAAAATATATTTACAATCACCCTTGCATTCTACATTTGATAAGAGAGCACAGTTGATGGAGAGATTTGGTGAGATCCGGTGTCACAAAGTTTGTAATGATTATATTGACTTTGCAAAGCCTTCTTAGTGCATTGACTTCTTTGAAACAAATGTTTGTGAGTCAAGTATGGCTAGACTCACGTCATTCAAATAAGGTTGAAGGAGAGTGTGTCACATGAATAGTCTTTGACAACCACTTTGCACCAAAGGCAGTATAGATTGTGAAGGTAACCTCAAAACATGACTTCTAATTATTCTAGGTTTAGGTCTCATCAATTTCTAACTTTATTAATTAACGATTTCATAATTTTTCTTTTTCAATTGAAGGTGTCTGAGCCCTTGGTTAGAGTGTTGCGCTTGGTCGATGGGTATCAAACCTCGATGTGGTATATCTATAAGGCCGTGATTAGGGTCAATTGGTTTATTAAAGATTACTACAAGGGGGATATACTCAAATTTGATCCCATGTGGGAAATTATTGATTGATGGTGGAGAAATCAACTCCACCAACCCATTCATGCAGCAAGGTCCTTCCTCAACACCCATTTTAAAGTTTGGGAATTCTTATTTAGATCCTAATGGAGAGGTCATGGAGGGCCTCACTACATGCATTTAGAGGACGATACCTAAAGTTAAGGTGAGATTCCTTGTTGTGGCCAAAGTTGAAAACTGTGAGGAAGCAAGGGGTAAGTCATTCTCTTCAAAGTTGGCAAGGAGAGGAAGAATCACTCAAACCCCATGTATAACATTTTCCATTTGGATTTTGGGGTCTAAAGTTATTGAGAAATTATGTTCTCGCTTTTCTCTTTGCATTCTAAGTTTTCAATAATTTATTTGGTAGATACTTGGTTGCAAAGTTGGGTTGGAAATACCCAAATCTCAAAACATTACGGCTTAGAATCTTATGTCAGCCTCTTAGTTTATCCAATTGTGAGTTCAATTGGAGCTTGTTTGAGGCCATCCACATGAGGAGAGGAGCACGCTAGCTCAAAAATGCCTCAATGAACTTGTCATTGTGCAATATAATCTTTGTTTGTACATAAGCAAGGTACATGAAGCAGCAATTGGTCCAATTGATTTGGATGATATAAATTTTTACTGTGATTCAATGTCACAAGAGCCACGTCCATTGTTTACAGAGGATGACGCCAATGATTTGGAGATGCAGGATGGGGTGGATTTGTTTTCACACTGGATGGCATTGAAGAGGGCAAGGAGTCATTACTAGTGCTAGGAGAAGATAGAGACAGAACTACATCCAAGATGGAGGACGAGCCACAGCCCGAGTCATACATATATAGTGAGGAGGCTTAATTATGCCCGAGGTTGACTTCTAGGACTAGACCCTTTAGTTTGACCTCTGCCTTAGTTTTTATTAGGGTTGTGAAGACGAAGATGTAATTTTAATGATACATTTAATTTTAGTTTTACAAAAACTATTTGCTAGTTTGCTTCCAGCAATTAGCATTCCTTATGAGGATGCGCTTGTTTACTCACTTCGCCTTTAAAAAGACTCATCTTGTTTCTTTTGTGTTCTCATTTATTGACTCATTGGATGCACATCTTCTCATTGAATTTTGCACAAAAAAATGCATTTCTAATTAAATTTGAGTATTTTTTAAATTCCCGAGTTTTTTTTAGCGATCTAGCTAGGTTTTTCCTGAGTTTTTTTTGCAGGCCTTGGCGAGTTTCTGGTTTTGATGAGTAGTTCAACTATGATTTTAAAGGGAAATTTAAAAAGTTATTTTGAGCACAAACAACTGAGTACTATTTGGAAAACATGACCAAACATTTCGTGCTGATTCTTTTTTGTCATAATATATGTGGGATATTTTGGTTTTGTAGTTTATTGCTTTTTGATTTTTCTTAGCATGTCTTGTGTTTTGTATGAAAAACTGCAAAGTCTTGGTCTTTCTGCTACATGGTTGACCTTGATCCTGCTGCATATTTAACCTACATTGTTGTAGTTTGTGCTTTTTTCCATAGAGCATAGATGTGACCTTCCATGGAAGTATCTCTTTTAGCAAAATATGGGTTGATAAATCTCTGAGGCTTTTCTAGATGCCACACAACTCTTTTGGATGCAACTGATCTCTCTTGAGAAAATTGCTATCTCAAATGCAAGAATATGTTTCTTAATTAAATCTGAATTTACAATTAGCCAACTTCCCATATGCATGAATAGATGATTGATTCTTTGCAATGAAGGTGAAATGAAATATTCTTAAGGCACCTATCTATAACCTTGTTTTGAATCAACTCCTTTTTTGAGATTATGCATTAGAATATGATTAGAATGAACCTACTTTCCTTATGTATTGGATAGGTGTGTAAATTCTTTGAAATGAAGCTAAAATGAAATATTCTTAAGGCATCTACTTAGACTCGTTTTGAAACAACTCCATATTTGAGATTATTGCTGAATCAGAACACAGTTAAATTGAGTCTGCATCCTTTATAGTATTGGATAGATGAAGATAAATGTTATGTCCCTTCCGAAGTAGGAGATCAAAGCCTTATTTAACAATCAGATTGCAGCCTTTTTCTAGTCAAACATAGGCTATTTAGTTAATAAAACAGCCACAGTTCAGTTAAGTTCATTGATCAAATTTTAAATGGATAACATTAATAATAATTACCAAAACAAACAAATAAAGATCGATCAAGAATTCGTTTTCATTTGAGTTACATTGGGACAAGGATTAAATGAAAGAGTTGTGACTCTTTGGAAAGGCAGTGACATTGAAGGGATACAATTCCTGGGAAAATAATACGTGTGTTCTCTCCATTTGAAATTATAAATAGAGCAGGTCTATTCGGTGAGTAGGCATCCAATAAGAGAAAGAAGACATTTTGTCAAGCAACAACTACTAGTTTCGCAATTGGTAGAACTAGACAGTAGTCTCATATACTAATTTAATACGACGCATAATGCTTAGAATTATAAGCAATTAACATATTTTTACTGATGTTAATGGTTGTAGCTTTGATCAGATGATTCCAATTGATGAAATCAAATGTTTGAATGGCCCATAGGTCTTCAACATTTGATATCTATCCTTCACTATTGTTATCATAGTAATGTCCCCATTTTAGCAGGCTCCTGTAGCTAGGATTAATCAGTTCATCATTGCGACCCTCGTCGGATGATAGTTTGATTTGAGGGTCTCTGCAGCAGACTTGCTATTTGTAGTGAGTCATTTTTGGGCGATTGTTATTTTTAGCAGTGTAGTGGAGGCACAGGTTGTTGCCCATCATTAGTAATTATTGGATAAATGCGTGGAGTGATATAATAAGTTGTTTAATAAGTCATTTTAATAAATGACTTCATCATTTTTATGTTATAATTTGAATGTGTAAATGATAAGCCTCTTAAGTGAGAGTGTATTAGAAAAGTTGAAATGAATTTTGTGTTATAAGTGACTCCTTGGAGAAGATCAACTATCTCTTATTGCCTTATGTTTTTTATGCATTTTCTTTACTGGTGAGGGTTCGGAGATGCAGAATCGAGAGGACCGATTCCTCTTGGCTGAAGCACTTTGAACCATTGGAATACATGGTTAATTGTGCCCGACTTTGAGATTAAATTCCACAATCAAAGTGTGAAATCTTGATGTTGTTGTATACCAAGAATATTTTACATTTGCAGCCATTTGCTATTGGAAGTTTTTCCTGAATTGAGCGCTTGGAATTCTCAGCCTTCAAGACTGTGGTAACTGTAAATTTGAAGGTGGGTTTAGGCTACAATTTGGCACTGAAATTATCTGATATTTGCATTTACTGACAGCATTGTCAATTGGGCGTTTGAGACCCTAATTTCTCAATCCATGTCCTGGTATTCTAATGCTACTGAATCATGTTTGTCTGCTGCAACATCCACATCATTGGGTGTGAGTTTTCAGAGTTGCTGCAGCCCTCTCCTAGCAGCCACGATCTATGTTTTGGGCAGGTTTTGGCTCACAAGAAACCACACCATTCTCACTGTAAACTGTGCCTTGATTGGGATTGAATGTGGTAATTGTTGTGCATGATCTTCTATTGCTTCTCTGCTGCAAATTAGATAACTTCAGCAGTCACCTATAGGTTCTTACATTTGATTGTAATTTCTTTTAAAGTTGAAGCAATAAACAGCAACGTCATAATTGCAAGCTTGGTAACTGATTTTGTTAGAAACGAATCATTTGATTGTTCATTTCAGTATTTATCATCTATTTGAAAATTTAAAGAGAACATATTTTGCAGAAGCATTTTTTTTGCCATAACCAAAACCCATATCTTTCAGCATTGCTAGTGTGAGCCAACAAGGTTCTTACAGTGGTATCAGAGTGGTTTCCTGCCAGACTGAAGGGAATTGTAGTTCAACATTGCACATAGATTTTGACTTGGTATGTACTACACCCACAAAGTTTGTAATTCTCTTGGTGATGTAGAGCCTGAGATTAAGTTTGGTAGCATAGGTGACAGGGGTGCTGGTGGTTTTGGAAGATCAGGTGGTACAGGTTATAGAGATGTTGATGCTGGTTCTGATATTGAGAAAGAGGTAGGGAGACTTTTAGAGACCCTACTGAAGATCAACATGATTTTGCTGATGTATTGCAGCAACTATGTGACACATTGCAACACATTGCACTCGCTAGAGGTTGAAGTAGGGAGAGAGGTACTAGGAGTGATTCTATTAGTCCACACAGGTCCAAAATAGATGATAGGTCTAGAGTTGAGGACATGATTAGAGCTGAGGACCGGATTAGAGATGAGAAGCGGATTAGAGTTGATGACAAGTTGACAGGACGGGATATACTAGTGTTTATAATATGCCACATGGCCTACTTTTTTGAGACTTGAGGTTGACATGGTTAGTATTGAGACTAAGGCTTCACCTTTTGAAGATGATGTTGTGGCTTACTATGGCGAGTGTGATGCTCTATTGGAGGCCATGAAGCTGAAGCTAAACTTTGATAGATTCCTTATGCAGAAGCGAGAGCACACTAGAGGTAGGCTTGTACCCAACAGACAAAAACCTAGACAAATAGACTTGCGAGAGGCAGCCACTAAGATGACCTTAGGCCACTTTGATGGTAGTGGCAAGGTTACAACATGAGCTTGGGTTTATAAGATCGACACATGCTTAGCAATGTGTCCCATGATTGAGGTGGACACCATTAGACTTGTTGTATTGTACTTGGACGAAGTAGCTCATGTTGGCGGTACCATGGGCTAGTATCCTTACATCATGATTATATAGTTTCCTACTAGGAGTTTTTGGATAGGTCGATAGAGTAGTTTGATAGGAAGGACCCTGAGACTTACTTCAAAGAATTAGCTGAGCTGACACAGAGAGGTGGCCTTGAGGTCTTTATTAGTGAGTTTTGGCAGATAACTGTGATGGTCTATGATATCTCCGAGAGGAGAGTTATGTTATTCATTGAGGATTTGATTTAGCCACTTAGGGCCCATTTGGCAACGGGAATACAAGTAGAATAGGCATATGTATATTCTTAAAATTTTGAATTCTCTATTTGGATGCGCCAAATCAGAATTGGAATAGGAATAAAATTGGAATACATATTCCAATTTTGGCCCAAAAATGAGCATTTGCTATTCCACCTAAATAGGTGGAATTGAAATACGTATTCCTATTTCAATTTTTTTAAATTTTAGAAAACATAACCTTTTGAGTCCGTAAATTCCGCATCAAATTCTGGGAGAACCAAACAAGAATAAGAATACGTAACCCCATTTTCTATTCGAGAATAAGTATTCCATAGTAAGTATTCCTATTCTCATTTTTATATTCCCACAGCCAACTGGACCCTTAGAGGACGGGTTAAGTCCTTAAACCCACCTAGTTTGCAGGAGGCAATGAAAAAGGCTAGAAATCTTGAGTCATCTACTCTACTAGGCAAGCTTGCTTTGAAGTCTGGTACTTCATCCTATGATAGGGCAGCCCTTAAGAGAGGATTAATTTGTTTCTAAGTGTCTTATGGAAGGAGGAATAAATTATATTTTTATTGTAGAGGGCCTTATGATGTAAATCATGATTGCCCTATGAAGCCTAATGGTAAGAATAAGACGATGGAGTGGTTTTTTGATGACAAGGATAGTTCTGATTTTTCCGGCAACTAAGTAATTATGAGCATGATACGCATGATACACATGGGGCTTCAGTAGATCGTGATGATGAGGTAGATGATTCTAACCTCAAGGTTGTTTATCTTTCTAACATGATACATAAAAGTGCTTTCAAGATGTAAGGAATCCTAGCAGGGCAACACGTCGTTGCCCTCTTTGATGCAGGTATCACACATAACTTCATTGATTCACGTTTGGTTGTCAAGAGAGGGATTTAGATAGAGGATTTTGAGGGACTAAGAGTACAGGTGGTTGATGGTTACACCCTTAGATGTAACAAGATGACTTCTGAGGCTTCTTGTGAAGCTAAATATTTAATCCTTTAAGGCAGATTTCTATGTGGTAGACATGAGTAACATTGATATTGTACATGGCATGAGTTAGCTGCATACTCTTAAGGGCATTTACATCAGCACTGAGGGGATGGAGATGAGTTTATTAAGGGTAGAAAAACACATTCTTAAGGTCATCAGAAACAGTAATCTGAAGAAGATTTCTTTCAGATGTATGCAACACTTAGTTCATCATGGTGACATGATTGATTGGGCAGCAAAGTGTATGTTGCCCACATTGGATAGTACAGATAAGCCAACCTACCACGCTGATGTTCAACAGTTGAGGACTAAACACTTTTAAGTTTAAAGTGTTTAGTGATATACCATGTCATGTCCCCTTTTTGGCGATATGTTATTTTTCAGTGAATTTGCCTATCATGGACTCTCGTAGGCAGATGATTTTGGTGAGAGAGTCATTTTGATGATTATTTGGGGATTGGATGGTCTTATTTGCTTTTGGAGAGATGGGGTTTATCATATTTTTATTTAATGTGTTATGCGGGGCCAAAATATTATAATTTTGAGTTGAGTTGCACTTTTAATTTTGTAAAGTTACTTTTTATATAAAAGTGCATTATAAAGGGATTTCATAAGAATATTTTATGGATACTTCTAGAAGTTCTTAGAGGTTTTTTAGGAAAGTGCATAAATAGAGTGCTTGGCCTCTTATTTGGACATCCCATGACTGGAGTTTACACTACTCTTCTCTTTGAGTATTTGTGACGCCATCTTGGTCTGCAAATTTTCATTTGATCATTAGGAACGGAGTCTCCTAAGGATTTGCATAACTGAGGGGGTGAAATATCCTTTGAAGGATTGCACTTTGGAAGTGGTATTCAGCTACTTCAAGTTGGGCTTATTTGGGCATTTCCAGCAAGGTTCGATATTCAGCTCGGACATACATTTTTGCTCATATCTCACTATTGGCTAGGAGTTTGGTTTTTGTTTTCTGGGAGAATTTTCCTTGGAGCCTAGCGATTATTTCTATATCATTTCAGTACCGTTCAGCCCAAAATTTATTTTGCTAGGAGCCATACCAGTCCGTACATGTACGACTGTACTTGCAGGCCATACAGTCAACAAATTGGAGGATAGTTTGGAGTGGCATTTTCATCATTTCGTCTTCAACATCCAGTCTCCAGCATTTGCTCAATCCAGCTTCTTTCATTTCAGTTTGTAGTTGCAAGCAATTCTCAGTTGCATTCAGCCAGTAAGGGTTTGTTTGTAGTGTGCCATGTTGTAATGCCTTGAGTTGAAATTCGCATAACTTATGTAAAAGCATTTGGTTATCATTGAATGAATAAATTGACACTATTTTACATCAGCTATTTCAGTAGATTTGTTGCACAACAATTTCCTTTATTCAACATTTTACTTTCAACAGTATATTTAGTTTGCATGCCAAGTGTTTGATGAAATTTCGTAGTTCAATATTAGTGGTTATTAGTGGCCTATTGGCAAGGGCCATTACATACCACCTGGTTATCACCTGATAGAGGGATTGAGCACATTATTGAGTTAGAGGAGGGCACTAAGCCCATTAGGATTACACCTTACCGACACCCTAAGTGACTTAAGTACGAGATTGAGAAGACTATACGAGAGCTTCTCGCTATGGGATATATTAGGTTGAGTAAGTCTCCTTTTGCTTTATCAATTGTTTTGGTGAAGAGAAGGATGAGACACATAGGATTAGATTACTAGATGCTAAATAAGAGGACTATAATGAACAAGTACCATGTCCCTTAGATTGATGAGTTGAATGGGGCACATTACTTCTCCACGGTTGACTTAAGATCAAGGTACTATCAGATCAAAGTCAAAGAGCAGTATGTGGAGAAGACATCACTCAGATGTCATTGTGGCCATTTTGAGTTTCTAGTCATACCCTTTGGCTTGACTAATGCCCTCGCCATGTTTTATTCTACTATAAACAAGGTCTTCCATAATCAATTATTGCGAAGATTTGTACTAGTATTCTTTGATGACATATTGGTTTATAGTAAGACTTGGGATGACAATCTAGTGGCACATTTGGATGCAGTGTTGGATATTCTTGATAGGGCTTCATTGTATGCCAAGGAGTCCAAGTGTACAATATGTATGAGTGATTTATTGTATTTGGGACACATCATCAATTCAGAGGGAGTTCGTATGGACCTTGATGAGGTTTGTGCTATTCTGGATAGGCCTACATCGGAGAACTTGACATAGCTTATTGGGCTCATTGGATATGTGCATTGTATCATAGGTTTATGAAAGGGTGTGTCGACACGCAAACCCCCTTACTGATATGACCCATAAGGGTGCTTTTTTAGTGGATTTCTCGAACACATGAGTGCTTTGAGAAGTTCAAGGAGATCATGACATCATGCCTAGTTTTAGCATTGCTAGATTTTTCGAGGTTGTTTGAGTTGCACTGTGACTCCTTGGGCGAGAACATTGAAGCAATTCTTTCCTAGGATCGCCATTCCATAGCATTTGCAAGAAGGAAGCTTAGGGGTCCTAAGAGATCATTTGGTGTTTATGAGAAGCAGATCATTGCAATTATGTGTGCCTTGGCCAAATTTAGGTAGTATTTAGTTGGCAGCAAATTTGTTTAAAAACAAATCGCAATAGCCTGAAGCATTTCCTTGGTTAGTGGGACTTGAGCGAGAGACAACAGAATTGGGTCAGTAAGTTATAGTCATATGATTTTGACATCTCCTACATCAAGGGTACTCAAAATGTAGTTGTTGACGCCCTCTCATGGAGACCCTACTTATTCATGATTATTGAGGTAGTAGAGGATTAGAGATGCTCGATCATCGCAAAGAATGCTAGAGAGAAGTGGGCAACTAGCACTGGGGATGGTAGAATACATGAGAACAATTATACCCTTGCAAATGAGTTGATCATTTACAAGGGGAGGATTTATCTAGTCCCAAGATCAAGTGTCAGTAAGATTATCTTTCGCGCCCTTCATGGTTCACCATTGTTTACTGTATGGGGTAAATAGAATAATGCATACAGACAATAAACAAGAACATGTAACAACAGTACTCCTTTTATTATTCGCATATATGCCGAAGAGATTACATAGTGCTTCCAATGATTATTACAGCCGTGATCCAAAGTCCATTCCGGACGGTATACATATACCTTCCCGAAGGGGTGAGTCAACCATCTCGCCCATTCGGATATAATTAATTCTACTCGTCGGCTACATAATAATTACCGACTACATGCTAATCTACCCTTCGGCTATTTTATAACTTTACCGACAACATCATCCCCCCAAAAAAGAAAAGTCGTCTCCCGAAGACAATTACAAAATATTCACCTATGCCGCTTTCTCCTCTTCCAAGTCCTGGGTACATTGAGCCAAGTGTTGCTGTACTGCCTTCAATTGGATGATCAGCTCCTCTCGAGCTCTCTATGCATCCACCAAGACAGCCTCACGTCCAACACCTACTCCGAGTGCCTCGAAGCGTATCACCTCCCTCGAAGGGTTTTCTCTGTTGTTCTCTCCACCTCTGGTACACAGACACTCTCCAAGTCTCATCAATTGGTAACTAAAGTGACTGGGGGTCTAGGGGGCAATGCTGCCAGTGGGGTCGAGGGGCAGCACCCTCGTAGGGTCCACGATACAAGGCGGGGTAGAGGGGCAGCGCTCCTACTGCCAAGACCAAATTAGCACTCTCAAAGCCACACAAAACTCCATGGAGCACACCTTTTTTGTGATTTTCTTCCGAAGACGAGTCATTTGACTCGAAGGAGCTACTTTTCTTCTTCTTTTTCATTTTCTGTTCACTTTCTAAGTCCATCCTCTGATTGTATGCTTCGGTGTATGATGATGGCGGCACAATCTTCATTTTCTTCCTTACCTTTGGGTGTAGTCCTTCAATGAACCATCGCCTTTTCAGCCCATTTGCCAGTTTATTTTCCATTTTACTTATTAATTCTTTTAGTTTTCTAGCATATACACGGATTGTTTCATTTTTCCTCTTGCTTTGTGTTGTAGATTTCTACTACGATCTCATTGTCGTCTCGCAGCAATTGAAATTTGGTGATAAACTCCTTTTTAACTCTCGCCCATGTAGTTAATTTTTGGGGATCAACATCGGCAAACCAATCAACTGCTACACCCCTTAGGGTTGCTGGAAATTGTCGGACCCATTCATTTGTGTCGGTTACGCCATTCGCCGTCCAAATTGTTTTGCATGTCTTACAGTGTTTGATTGGATCGGCCGTTCCATCACCATCAAACATTGGCAATTTTTCCTTTGGTCTATCCATTGCTATTCGAGTTGGAGGTACTTGTGTGCCCGTGTTGTTTTGGACAGTTGTCTTATTTCCAACAGCCGCGTTACTTGGTGAAAAAGGGTTTTCCTCATGCGAATTTGTCTATTCTGGAATTGTATTGTAGACGAAGAGTTCACTCCATGCTCGTGCTCCCTTGGCACTCCGAGCTGTGCGAGTTAATTCCCTTCTGTCTGGATTCTCTTCCCTCAGCGTATACAGGTTAAGAAATTCCTCCCTTGTTTCTTCCACCAAATTCAATCGCTGTCGAGTCTTTTCCAACAATTCCTTGGTGCTTTGGTGTCCGTTAGCAATCTGTTGAAACCTCCGTCGGCGCTTGGCCTGTTGTGCCAAAATTAAAATTTCTTGTGCGGTGCGTATTTCATCTTTTTCCTTTAGCTTATTCTTATCCTTGTTAAGCTGATTCGTCATTAGTCTTCATTCCTTTGCCTTCGTTCTAGGTCCATTGGGCAACGACGCAAAATGTTTACTGTATGGGGTAGATAGACTAATGCATATAGACAATAAACATGAACATGTAACAGTAGTACTCCTTTTATTATTCACATATATGCCGAAAAGATTACATAGTGCTTCCAATGATTATTACAAGCATGATTCAAAGTCCATTCCGCAAGGTGTACATATACGTTCCCGAAGGGGTGACTCAACTGTCGCGCCCATTCGGATATAATTAATTCTACTCGTTGACTACATAATAATTACCGACTACATGCTAATCTACTTGTTGGCTATTTTATAACTTTACCGACAACAACTATTAGTTGGACATCTTGGGTTCTTGAAGACTTATAGACAGATTTCGGTAAGGTCACATGGAAGGGCCTGAAGTCAGATGTGTAACAGTATGTTAGAGAGTGCTTTGTTATAGGATTGTCAGTATATCATGAGGACACTGAGGGATAATAAACAGAGAGCACATATTTAGGTAAAGCAGTATGTTGATCAAAGGAAGACTGCACTCGTTCCTTTCAGGTGGGCGATATGGTTTATTTGATGCTACAACCTTAGAAGTAGTCTTCCATTAGGAAGAGTGGAGCTGAGAAGCTCAAGCCTTTCGATTATGGTCCCTTATGTGTAGTGAGACGTGTGGGTTGGGTTGTTTATGAGTTGGATTTGCCAAAGGAAAGAATGGTGCATAATGTGTTTCATGTATTGTGCCTCAAGAATGCGTTATGCAAACATGTTCCATCTTCCATGTTACCCCCATTGGATAGTGAGGGGAGACTTGAAATAGGCAGCTGTGCTGGAGGATCATCAAAGAGTTTATGGAGAAGTGGTAGGAACTTCTAGATGAGGATGCCACTTTGGAGCCTGTGGATATCTTTCAACACCCTAGATAACAATTTCTTGGGGACAAGCAATCTTGAGGAGGGAGGGTTGTACTGTCCCCATTTTAGCACTTTCCTGTAGCTAGGATTAGTCAGTTCATCACTGCGACCCTCGTGAGTTGACAACTTGATTTGAGAGTCTGTATGGCAGACTTGCTATTTTTAGTGAGTCATTTTTGGGGTGATCACTATTTTAAAGTAGTGCAATGGAGGCACATGTTGTTTGCCATCATCAAGAGTCAATTGGGTAAATAATTGGAGTCATATAATAAGTTGTTTAATAAGTGATTTTTAATGAATGACTTTATCATTTTTTATGTTATAATATGAAAATGTAAATGAGAAGCATCTTAAGCGAGAGGTGTATTAAAGAAGCTGAAATACATTTTGTGTTATAAATATAAACCCTTGGACGAGATCAACTATATCTTATTGCCTTATGTTTTTTATGCATTTTCTTTGCTGGTGAGGATTTGGAGCTGGAGAATTGAGAGGACCGAGCCCTCTTGGCTGAAGCACTTTGAACCATTGCAATACATGGTGAATTGTGCCTGATTTCTGAGATTGAATTCCACAATCAAAGTCTGAAATCTTGTTGCTGTTGTATACTGAGAATATTTTGCATTTGCAGCCATTTGCTACTGGATATTCTTCCTCAATTGCATGGTTGGAATTCTCAGCCTTCAAGGTTGTTGTTATTGTAAATTTGAGGTGAGTTTAGGCTACAATTTGGCACTAAAATTATGTAATTTTTGCGTTTACTGGTTAGTATTGTCTATTGGCC
Source organism: Cupressus sempervirens (assembly GCA_028749045.1). Lineage (NCBI taxonomy): Eukaryota > Viridiplantae > Streptophyta > Pinopsida > Cupressales > Cupressaceae > Cupressus > Cupressus sempervirens. The sequence continues at coordinate 675,112,821 of CM053791.1, read as the reverse complement.
ATTTTAGACTGCGCATGGACTCCTAATTTCCCAATCGACCTCCTTGTATTCTAACGCCATTGAAGGGTATTTGTCTGCTGGAACATTCACACCATTGGGCATGAGATTTCAGATCTTCTGCCGCCCTTTCCTAGCAGCTGTGATCTATGTTTTGGGCAAGTTTTGGTGTCACAAGAAACCGTGCCATTCTCACTGCAATCTGCATCTTGACTGGGGTTGAACATGGCAATTGTTGTGCATGGTCTTCTATTGCTTCTCTGCTGCAAATTGGATATCTTCAACAGTCACCTACAGGTTCTTACATTTGATTGTAATTTCTTTCAAAGTTGAAGGAATAAATTGCAACGTCATAATTGCAAGCTTAGTTGGTAATTGATTTTATCAGAAATGAATCATTTGGTTGTTCATTTCAGTATTTATTATGTATTTGAAAAAAGAAGAAGAAGAACATATATTCCCAAAAGCAATTTTTTTTTAACAAAAACCAGAAACTAAAAAACAGATAACATATCTTTCAGGATTGCTAGTGTGAGCCAACAGGGTTCTTACAATCATGGAGCATTATTATTATTGTTAATATATTATTAAAGCGACGTAATACACACGTGCGCACACACACACTCAAATTATTATCATGTATTATAAGCATGATAATACATTGAGCAAATATCATTTGTGATATACATTAAAGCAATAGCTAATGTGAGTGAACATACTAACAAGAGACATGTCTCTGCAGGAGACATGCCTCTTTATATCATACACATATTCGTTGAAAGAGTAACTTGAAACACACAGAAATATATAAGTGAAAAGTAAAGCTATAGCAGTCAAATATAACATATCTCAGTAACATTAAAATCTGAAAATATATAAATCTGCTCAAATTCAACATGGTATTAGAGCAGGTTAAAGAGATTTGATCAGATTTGTATTGGTTGATGCTGGAGAAGAGTTGCCAATCATATATTACTGTTGAAAGAATATGAATCACAGTATTGAACACATTGTAAGTCTTCAATCACTGAATATGCAAGTTGCCAATTTATGTGAACCTATGAGATCTGGTATCAAGGTTTATTTCTTTAATAAACCCCGATGCACCTGGTGTGGTTGCGTCATGCACCCGAGTACCCCCGTCGGGAGTTTTTCCGCCGCCGCACCCCAGCCGCACCGGTCAAGCACCCGGGGGGGACGCGGTGCTTGGGTGCTTCCAGGGTGCTCGGGTGCGCAGGTGCTCGTAGGGTGCTTCCTGGGTGCTCGCGGGGTGCTTCTTGGGTGCTTCCCGGGTGCTTGCAGGGTGTTTCCTGGGTACTCACTTTGATATGGCTAGGATACATTATTATTATTTCACTGTTTCATGCTATTCGGCTCATTGTCATCATGAGCATCTTTATGATATATGATATTCATAGAATCATATTTGAACAATGAATTTTGAATCTTGCTTCTTGAACTAAGTTAATTTGTTAAATGGTCATTAGTAATGGTTATGAAGTTTCAAGTTTCAAGTTTGAACTTATGGTCTGTGAATCACATTTCAATTTTCTCTATTCGTTGTATTCAACTATATTTGGTATGTTAATGTTATATAATATATTGAAGTATCATTTCATAGTTAGCATTTTCAGTTATATATATTATATATATACTATGCAACCCCCTCCTCCCACTCCCCCTCCTCCCCTGCCCCCCCACCCCCCCTTTGCTCCCCCACTGCCGTACCCCCGCTGTCCCCCCGCCGTCCCCAAATTGAGGCTATTTTTTTCCCGCACCCGAAACTCGTCCCGACGTCCCCCCGCACCGCCGCACCCCTGCGCTGGGGTAACACTGCTTATTATCAATTTCATTTTCGATAAGGGAGGCTAAGTCTGTGAATTGCATAGCAGATGAAGTACAATCATATAAGAATAAAACCATCATATCTATCATGCAACTTATATTAAATAATGACAAATCGATAAGTATGGGGCACAGTCATTCAATTAGTTTCAAAATAGCTAATAAGTATGAGGCAATATAACTGTGTATTACAAGCAAAGGTCAAATGTAGCAACAGATACAACCAATAATCAGCCAACACGAGCAGTTATGTGATGACTCAACAAAGATGATGATCTGGATATCGACTTGAAGCATGGCATCAGCAGTCAGTGAGTCATCGCTAAGAATTGAATAATCAGTTGTGACAAAAAAGGAACCGATTATGTAAGGAGACAATTGTTAGTAAGATCTTATCAATTACTGAGACCACAATTAGAAGTATTATTAAAACTGTTTGATTAAGAATGCGCGTCTCAACAAGTGTGTTTTGAGAAATAAAGAAATCAATCAAATATTAAGAGATCTGTCTTCTAAAAAGCGTTACCCTTCAGGCTGGAAAGCTATCTAATGGGAATCTGTCTCATTCCAAAAAAAGGGGTAAGCGGGGGGGGGGGGAGTAAGACAGGGCTTGTCAGGTTTACATTTTTTATATGGGTACTATGAAAAAATCTGTGGATTTCCAATTACAATTGATTGATTAGAGCTGGGTAAATGTGGCGATTACAGAATAAGCAATGGCCGTCATAGTTAAGGTTGACATGGAGCAAATGGTGGCTGTTGCTTAGAGTTTAACATGGATGAAAGGGCAAATAAATAGCCACACATAAAGGTCTTTTGAGTGATGTGGCATTAACAGAAATCATCAAACATCTTGTACCAGAGATCTCTAATGTCGAAGGCCAAACAGCAGGCAATGTTTCAATGGAATCATGGCTTAGCAATGTAAAGAGCATGTTTAATCCTTCATGGAAATTGCAGCAAGTGTCCACAGAACTGTGTGCTTATTAGGTGCTTAAGATGTAGCAGGATTGATAATCCGGAATACTATTATCCTTATGATATATCATTTGGCCCTTACCATCATTAAAAAGACCCCCCTCTATATAGTAAGAATCAATATAAACTCGATGCACTTCACAGAATGGTGGTAGGATTGAAAATAGTTGTCACCACCATGACTGTAGTAGTCCGAAGAAAATCAATCAATCTACTGGCATAATGAATACTATCGGATATTCTTAGTTATGTTTGAACTGCATCAATTGTCAGAATAAGATGTCACGATATATTTCATATACTTGAAAGGACTTGACTTGAATCCTTATTTTATGGGCCCTATTGATCTTCTGATGTTTTTTGTTATCCATCTGAAATCAAGGGCTGGCACAATTAAAGTTTGGCAATGTATTTCATATTTGCACCTTGGTCTTGTTGTTGATGTTGAGAAATTGGTGTAGCTTTTGCAAAGACCCATGCAAAGTAGAAGAGTTCACTGTTTATGTGTTGTGATTATAAGATTCTACCTTTTTGAAAGATTAGAGTTCTTTGAATATCCTTCCTAAAGAATCCTCTTTCTGGGTTGATATCCTCAGCACAAGCAACTTTTGTCATTCCCTTTTGATCTACCCGTGAGAGTAGTAATAAGATTTTAGCTTTCAACAAATCCTATCTCAACTCCTTGTTAGTTCACAAAATTGAGATCACTGATTTGTGGCTCACTCTATCTTTGGAAGAAGTTAAAGTGATCAAAGAGATTCTATGATTATTTAAACTATATAGTTGGCAGACTATACACTCTGGTGAATATAATAATATAGACACCGAACAGGATTAAATACCATTTAATTTGCTATGAAGAAGACCGCTGGATCGATTATTCTTATCACTTATGAAGGGTTACATTCAAAGGGGAGATGTCTCTAAAAAATGCAAACAATAATTTTTTGAAGTGTGTTAACTTCACAAATGAAGGGTTTAGAAACCTTTGTAATGATAGATAGGAGCACAACTGATGTAGTCAAACTGTTTGACAAATGCTTATATGGAGACTGATTTGATGCATATGGAAGGTCTATTGCTTTGTGAATACAGTCTGGAAAAACATTTTTGCTTTGACTGTTGATTTTCAATGGCATGACCTTCATTGGAGCAATTTGCATCAAGGATGTTGATGTGCATTTACTCCAGAATATTTTTATAAGTATTTTATTATCTTTTAGTATTACATTCATTTGCTCATTGTAGTTGTTAAAGTATTGATACGGTGCTATGATACTTCTTTTCTTGGAGTCTGAAATCACCAATCCTAAGGAAGAGAGAGCATTTTGCAATTTCGATGCTTCTCTTGGATGATCGAGTGGGTACTAATATTGCTTCCAAAAGACATGCAACCAAAATACAAGTCATGAGAGGACATGTATCATGTCTGTTCATGACATGACTTTTACATAAGCAAAAATTAATTATAACACTAATCGGATTTTTTAAGACTTAGCCAATTATTGCTTATGCCAAGTTGCTGATCTGCATGTGTTATTATAAATCATTGCTCAATCTAAACCAGGCTCAACATGTTTGAATATTATTAAGCTCGATTATTGCTTGATCGATTCTATGCATGTATATCAGATCATTACTCAATCTGTACCAAGAGAAAAGGAACCTCCAAATTCAGATTTCAGTATACTTACAGTGATATATAGAGTTTTGATTTATAGCAAGAGTGATTGCTTTGTTCCAAGGTATGTAAAATGATAATTCTTATTGAGCAGAAGAATTGTGTATGTGTGCATGTATGTCGGTTGACATAATGAACTGACATACATACACATGCACATAAATAATCAATACAGACAATCATCCATGTATATAACCAAAGCTACTATTTATCAACACTCCCTCTTAGCTAGGGAAGATGACTAAGTATAAATCAATGGAGATATCACGTAACTTATGATATCAAGGGATATAGAGAACATCAAGTCAGATGACATTCTTCTTATATCCTAGTTATGGTATGTGCATTAACATCACGTCTCATGATGTCTACCATAAGATATCATGGCATGTCCACGAATATTATGTCACATAATATCCACCATGATTATCTCATAGAGAACATAATGATCTACAATTGCTATCATGTCTCATGATATCTATCAAAATGTCCAAGAGATATAAACTATCATGGCAAGTCTACGAATATCAAGTCACATGTATTCATCATAATAGTGAACATTGTAAAGTTGTCAACTTACAATGTTGAATACAAGTGTATATTATTTGAAAGATCGTAACCTTTCAATAATGTACACAGGGGCCCCATAAAGTCATAGAGTCATAGATATCATAAAAGAGTTTACATAGAGTCATCATGGATTCTCTCACGTGGTGTTGTCATGGCGTGACACACGACATCCATCATGAACCATATCAAAGGGTGGAACAAGGGTTCCACTTTACGCTTCTCCCTCACGAAGAAGGATTTAATAAAGTACATTTCAAGAAATCATTGATGCCAAGACCCCTGCTTAGCAAGGGCTTTATTCTTCCCAACTCCAAGCTAGTCTCCAAATGCACAAACTTTACCTTGGTAAGAGACTTGGTGAGAATATTAGTAGTTCGTTCTTTAGTGATAATGTACCTTGTCTAGAAACCATCTCCATGGTCTACCTCCTCTGAATCACTATGATCAAAGATGCACTTGGCAAGTCTTGTAGCAACTCTCGTTGTTTTTTTCACAACATTATTTGTAGGAGTAGTCTCTCGTATACATACGTACTTGTATGATTTGGTAGTAACATGAGCGAGTGTAATAAACTATGGATTTATCACCAGGCTTGGGAACACCAACATGTTGAATTTTCTAGCTTATATGAAATTCAGTAGCTTAATAATTACTCAATATTAAATTTGAGTGCAATATTCGTATGGAGATTTTTTTATTTCTTTTTGCAGGATATATTACACGGGACCCGCACATCTATATTTATCATCGTCTTGGCAGTTATTGAAATGAATCATCTATCTTTACAGCTTGCGGATTTATATTCGGCATCGTCAATATATAACTAACGAGTCTTTAGAACTGATGACTTCTTGTCTTCTTCAGTTTTGTCACTCCAAGTCGTATATTCATATACGCTTTGTTCTTATTGGACGTGGATTGGTTTTCTTGATTCAGTTTTAATATACGCTTTGTTCTTCCTGGACGGGTATCGTTTTCTTGTTTCAGTTTCAAAAGGGACCTCTAAACTCATGTGAACCGAGTCTTTTATATATGATATTCGACTTCTGGCAGTGTGGTCGATTTCTATTTTTTAATCATAGCTTATTTCATATATATAGCTCTGATGCATTAGAGTGGACATAATTTTTGTATTCAGACATCAAGTTTGAACTATGTAACAATCGCTCTTATTCAATAAAGATCTACTTTGAAGGCTGGGTTGTTTCCCTCTGTTAAGAGGGTTTTTCCCAGGGTATATGGTTATGGTTTCCTTATATGTTTTCTAGTCTATTTTCCAACATGGTATCAGAGCCAGATTATTAATTTCTAAGTCTAGATTAGATTTCTTTTCATTTTCAATCATGGTGCCTGGATTGAAGGTAGAAGATCGTCTGGAAGGAGCCTCAAATTTCATCTCATGGAAATCCAGAATCTTGTTAGTTCTGGAAGAAAATGATCTTCTTTCATTTGTGGAGTCTGAAGTTTCAGAACCCTCTGATCCTAAAGAAAGTGCAGCTTGGAAAAAGAATAAGATTCTGGCCAAAAGAATTATTATTGACTCCATGAAGGATCATTTAGTTCCTACTATTTCCAATCTGAAATCTGCCAAAGAAATGTTTGATTCTTTGCATAGTGTGTATGAGATAAACAATACCAGCAGAACTTTGGCTCTTCGCATGCAACTTCTTCATATCAAGATGTGC